>JAOPJM010001971.1:14252348-14275636 GCA_027124095.1 Muusoctopus leioderma | reverse complement strand
GACTCTCATTAGGTATGCGCCTATCTGTGTATCCTTAGTGGCACCTTGTTTGTTTGCGTGTGAGTGCACGAGTAAGCGTTTATGCATATGCGTATGATGTGTGCGTATGTATAAATAGATGTGTGTATGTCCACGCGGATCCAATGTCTCACATATAAAATCACGAGAAACATATACTCACAATCTTTGTTGATGGTTCCCTGCCCTCATCTTTCAAGCTAGAATTTCTATTAAGCATGCACTTCTCGTCATGGGCGTCATTATTTGCTTCAACATTGCTTATCGAAACCATCTTTGTTTCACCTTCGCTATTTTGAAACAGTTCCCCTTCAATACGTTCAGATGTCTGTGACAATACTTTGGCTTGTGTGACACTCGTATTGTCAATACCCTCGACATTTTTACTCTTTTGAGTTTCTGTGTATTTCGTATCTTGTTCTATCTCTTGCATCTTATTCGATACATCCTTGTCCTTATTCGAATTTGGAACAGCTGCTTTTTTCTTCTGGCTATGCTCTCTATTGTCCCTTTGAGTCAAAACCTTTATGAAGCTTTCCAATTCTTCATCTTCAGTACTTCGGATGTCTGATAATAACCAAGGTTTCAGCTGCTCCTTCTTTATTCCACTATTTCTTGTTTTCTTTGGTCTATCTAAAACTGGCTCGACTTTCGGTTTTTCAGAACTCGAAGAGGAGCCGTTCACTGAAGTTCTTAAATCTTTTCGTCTTGGATCCTTCCGGACGGTCTTCTCAGGCGTTTGATCCTTTTTATTATCTTCAGCCTTTCTGATAGTTTCGTTCGTTTTAAAACCAACTATGGGTTGATAGTCAGACTCAGATTGACTGTTTTGCTCGACTTTTCTCTGGGCCGTTGTGCTTTGTTGGAACGGTAACCTTCCATACTCTTCAACCTCCTTATTTTTAACAGAAATGTTACTGATATTTTCTTTCGAAGAGTCCATATGTTTGGTGATATGCAAGAACTTTTCTTCTGTTGGTTCCGGAAGTTTTGGACTTATACTGATGTTTTCTTTCGAAGGTTTCAGAACTTTGGAGGTTTCAGTATTCTTTTCTTCGATTGTTTCTGGAACGTTGGAGGTTTCTTTGATATTTTCATTGGTTGTTTGCGAAAGTTTCGAGTTTTCACTGATCTTTTCTGTTGCTGTTTCCGAAAGTTTGAAGGTTTCACTGATCTGTTCTTTCAAAGATTCCGGTACTTTGGGGGATTCGCAACTGTCTTCTTTCGTTGGTTCTAGAATTTTGGAGTTCTCACTAATCTGTTCTGGAGTTGTTTCAGGAAGCTTGAAACTACCAAAACTCTTTTCTTTGCGTGGTTCCGGAAGTGTATCAGTATCGCAGACTTTCGTTGGTTCCGGATATTTCAAACTACTCTTTTCTTTACCCGGTTCTGAATGTGTGACAGTATCACAGATTTTCGTTGGTTCCCGATATTTCGATACCTCGCATATATTTCCTGCCGTTGGTTCCGAAGTGTCTGATGACTTTTTCCGAGTTTTGGGCTCTTTTTGCTTTGATTTGCGACTCCTACCTTTATCCAAAAGAAACAGACTACCCCATTTCTCCATCACTGTCTCGACATTATCGTCTTTATATTCTTCTTTGCTTTTAATACATGGTTTCTGTGGCAAAAGTTTATCAGTTACTACATCGACTGATTTATTCTCACCATAAATAGAACCTTCAACTTCAATTTCGATGTCCACTAAAGGTTCTTTTTCACATTCTTTAACGAGACTATCAGAGGTTGGTGGGACAATATCAGTATTGGTGATGTCCAAAACATTATCATCTTTATCTTTGCTTTTAATACATGGTTTTTGTAGCAAAGGTTTATCAGTTAATACATCGACTGATTTATTCTCACCATAAATAGAACCTTCAACTTCAATTTCAATGTTCACGAAAGGTTCTTTTTCACATTCTTTAACGAGACTAAGAGGGGATGGAGGGACAATATCAGTATTGGTGATGTCCAAACTATTTGCTTGAGACTCCACTTGTAAATTGGCAGTGTCTGGCAAGTTCTGTTCCTCATCTAATTCCCTTATCGGTGATAGACCTGTCATCAGAATTCTACGAATTTCCATTTCTGTATATCTTTTCGACCGTTTCGCATTTTCTGAATTGTTTGTAGCATTTCTGGCATCTGTGAGGTCATTAATGAACTCCTCTTCACCGGGAACCATAAAAAACTCATCTGTCTCTTTATGGTACGTTGAAGATGTGTCTAGTGTATCCCCCTTGATGTCGTTAAACATAGTTCCAGTTTCAGATTTTGCCACTGTGTCAAGTGAAGACATAGTGTCCACTTTATGGTACTCACCTGGATAGTCGCGTGATATATCATCATTATGACTGATGGATGACATATCAGAATCCTTGTGTTTTTGAGATATATTTACAGTATCGCTAAACTCTGTGTCTTTCTGTTCACGTCTATGTGTCATACCTGCACCCTCATTTACGTGCTTGTTGTCTAACCTTTCCCATTCAGTTGTTTCCTGTAGAATGTCTTCGTATGGAGGCTTACCCATCAATATGTCTGTTGGAACCCGATCGCAAACATCCTTGTCTCTCTGACTTCGCCATATTTCAAGCTCTTCTTCTTGACGAAGCCTCATGTTACGGAATCCTTGCAAAATTTTCCTAGTGTGTGCAATAAGACTATCCACATCGTCTTCATCATCATCGTATCCGGCAGTGTAATTGCTTGACACTGTACTGGTATCTTCTAAGTTTCTTTCTTTACTAGTATAGTTTTCTGACACATTCATGGCGTCAGAACCAAAGCTGTCATTTTTAGAATACCGACAGGACAACTCTGTCGAATCAGACTTTTCCATACTATCATTAGTGTCCTTAAATGAAGAGGTGGACTTGTAGTCACCAACATCATCTTTGGAAGCAACAGGACTCACTTCTTCTGGCATATTATCTTGATGGGAAATTTCAAAAGTGTCATTAGATGTTTCATACTCATTATGAGTTTCTAAATTTACCCCACCACTAATGTCAGATGACGAATATTCGATCGTAAAATCATTTGATTCTTCTTCAGTTTTATCTATAACGGTTTCTTCGGACACACTTTCGGAAGACAAAGGCTCCCCGTGATTAATTGTGTTATATTCCATAGAGTGCCACAAATCATTCTCCGTTTCCCCACTCCGAACTTCTGTCTCTGTAGCATCGTCATTTAAAACGTAATTTTCTTCACAAACATCGTCTACTTCATTAAATTTATAATCCAGAGTATATTCAATGTTTGTTTCAGACTCGTCTAATAAAATGGCATCCTGGGTTCCGTACTTGTCGTCTGCATCGACTATCAATTCGGAAGACAAAGGCTCCCCGTGATTAATTTTGTTATATTCCATAGAATGCCACAAATCATTTTCCGTTTCCCCACCCCGAACTTCTGTCTCTGTAGCATCGTCATTTAAAATGTAATTTTCTTCACAAACATCGTCTACTTCATTAAATTTATAATCCAGAGTATATTCAATGTTTGTTTCAGAATCGTCTAATAAAATGGCATCCTGGGTTCCGTACTTGTCGTCTGCATCGACTATCAATTCTGATTGTTTATCATCGATGTAAAACACAACGCTTAATTCGTTATCGTTTCCTTCGTCTCCAGCGTTTTCTAATTCCGTGGATATAGTGAAGAAAAATTCTTCCGACTGTCCAGGTTCGTCTTTAGTATCAATATAATTGGAAACAGTATCAATATTTTCGTTTGCATCCAGGAAAACATCGATATCATCATTCTCGTAATTCCCTTCGGAATTGAGAGCAGGAACAACAATAACATCGTTGTTAAGATCTTCCTCATGAGATTCACGGGCGATAGTTTCGAAAGTATCTTCAAATATCATCACATCTGAGCCATGTTTATCATGGATCTCAAATGATGCAGATGGACTTAAAACGATGTTTTCTTCACTAGTTATATCAGTAGAACTTGAAAGGTCTTTAATTAGTTCTGATGCTTCAGCAAGATTTGCCATGTTAGAAAACCTATCGTCAAGTTCTTCATGTTCGGATACGGAAACATCAATATTGGGACATGTCTTTAAATCAGCATTTTCGTTTATGTTAGATGATTGTTTGCTTTTCTGGACAGTACTTTCTGTTTGGATCATATTAGGAATGGGTGAGGTGATTGGAGCATCTGTTTTACTCTCTACTTCCGGTTTTGTTACATCTGCCAACATTTCTTTCGTTTTCAGTGAATCTATAACTGTAGATATAATGTCGTCGCTAAATTTACGTTTTTGTAATGTTTGCTTAATGTTATGAATGATATCCTGCAGAGCAGCTGCGTTATCGGACGATGATTGTGTGTCAATATTTGTGACCAATTTGGAAGTTTCATCTTTCGATGACACCATTCGACTGTTATCAACGATTTCACTGATATTTTCATTCTTGTTGCTAACGTGGGCTCTATTTTTGCCAACGTCGGCTGCGATTTTGGTGTCGTCTATCGTCTCAATGCTATCACAGACAGCAATACTGTTAAACTCTGTTGCACTATTGATAACCGTATCTATATGCATCTCATCGTCAGTTTTCTGGGTATCTGTTAACATCCGGTGCCGTGTTGATGCATGTGACAAGGCTGTACAAGAACTCAGCGAATCTGACATTTTAGCAGTGTCATTAGTCTCTCGACATAGTTTAGACTCTGCCTTAGTAAAATCATCTGGAGCCTGGTTAGATAACTTGTGTATTGCAACATCCGTGCTCAATTCCAGAGACCCGTCATTGCTTTCCTGCAAAATATTTTCGCTCGAGGAAACTTGTTCAGCAACTCCCGATGATGGCTTATCACGTAATACTTTGCTCTTTCCAGTTTTTCGATCGGTGTTAATTTCCGATTCTGTCTTCGAATATTGTGTCTGGTTATTTTGAATATTTTCGATGAAACTAGTGTGTTCAAATGGCTTGTCATCTGAAGCGGTGGACATATTTGCTTCTTTAGTAGTCGACATTTTAGCAGCCTTCTTCTCGTTATCTAACGCTGAATCGTATTCATTTTCTTTCAGACTGGTTGTTTCCTTTAATAAGGTTTTTGTTGATGGGGTCTCGATGTGGCTGAGAGACTCGTCTCTATTCCTGTTACCAGCAAAGCTTATGATGTCTTTTTCGACCGATCCCGCAGGCGGAAGCGGTCTGCTTGATTTGTCATCTGAATACTCTACAATTTCTTCAATATCAGCGTCATCATCGTCATCTTCTGCCTCATCATCATCGGCATCATCTTCCTCTTCGTCAGCATCCTTGAATTGATCAAAGATGAATGTTTTATCGTGTGAAACCTTCGGAGATTCTTCATCCGTTTCTTCACTATCAGTGCCGACAATATTTTCTGGCAAACCAATATTCCAGCCGTCAATCTTGATGGGATTGACTTCATTACTGAACTTTTGGAGTATAGTTTCAGCATTTTCATTATCATTTACCTGAGCTAACTTGGTACTTTGAACTTCATCGCTTGCAACATGCTTCTCATTATCATTTATCTGAGCTAACTTGGTGTTCTGAACACCATCGTTAGCATCATGTTTCTGAACACCATATTCAGAAGCATATTTCTCATCATTTACCTGGGCTAATTTGGTGTTCTGAACATCATCGCTAGCAGTATATTTTCTGGATGAATTTACATCAATTAATGGTTGTTCTTTTGCCGATACATCCTCTTCTTTAGTGATCACTCGTTGCTGTGATACGTCTTTGTTGGTAATGGAAGTTTGGCCTTTACATTCATCAGTCTCATTGGAGAGTGCTGGAACTGGATGTGAATTAGATTTTCTGTAGCCTTCTTGGACGTGGCTGGACTTTAGATTTTCATTGCAAGTGTCACCTGAGATAACATTGATATCATTTACTCCTAGTTTATTGATTTCCTCGAGTAGTTTATTCTTTTTACACTCATCTAGCTTGAGATTATCACTAATAGTTCCAGTTGATTTTTCTTTTGAAGTTTCTACTGAAGACTCATTATCTGATGTTTCGGCGACATCTCTATCATCCACATCATCATATAGACATGATTCTTTTTGGTTCAAATCTTCAGTGGACAGACTCAAGTTTTCTTGTTTTTCAAGGATTGAAACATCCACGGAGCTTTGATCCCCATTAAGATTTGAAGAACTTTCGAGAGTCTTTGAAAGCTTTTCTGAATTCTCCAGCACCTGGGACTCACTGGTTTCTATTTTAGTCACAACTTCGGTACTTTCAGTAACAGTCAACGGTTTTTGAATGCTTAATTTTTCGGAATTAGATTGACCCTTATCTTCAGAACTTCTATCACTAATCCTTTCTTCGTCAGATTTCTCTAAACTAATATCATGTTTATATTCGGTTTTTACATCTTGTTTAGAAACATCAATGGTGTTTTCCAGAGTATCCAGGATTTCTTGTTTCTGGTTTGAGAATTCTTTCGAATCAATTGCGTTTTTTCGATCGACTTCAGACGAGACATTCTCAAGTTCTTCATCATTGTCATCTGGTCCAATCATCTCTTTTGAATATTTTACGCCATTGTTATCCATTCCGACAGCCGCTTGTTCGTCACCACTCTCAGATATGTTAGCTGTTTTTTCTGTATCTATAACTCTTTCCTCGTGTGTTTCGGTTATTCCCACTTCACACTTTTCGCTTACTTCTTCCTCACTTTTGTCGCTTACTTTCTCATAAATTTTACCGATTTCAACAGTTTCGTCTACTTGGGCTACCGTAACCTCAGGATTCTTGGTTTCGTCACCTTGTTCATCTGTGATTGTCGAAGAAGGTCCAGTAGCATTTTTATCATTGGTTTCAACAACAACGTTTTCTTTTTTAACGAGAGATTCGGATGAATCTTTATCTTTAGAGGTTTTACTGTCCTTGTTTTCAACTGGTGCAGTCTTTTTCACGCTGTCCTTGGCTGGTAACAAACCATATCTTCGTTTCATAGAATCAAAGTCAATTACCGGAGCATTGGCGGCGCCAAATTTCTTCTGCAAATTTTCTAAATTGCCGAGTTTTTTCGGTGCCGGTTTACTAGTAAGACTGCTTCTCCTTTTAAAAGTATCGACTTTCACCTCATCTTGTAAAAGAGTTCCACTTAGCCTCCGTTTCATGGAGTCAATAGTACTCTCTTTCGGCTTCTTCCGCTCCTCTTCCAGCATGTCCGATATTCTCTTTAGCCTCTCTTCGGCAGTTAGTTCTTTTTTAATTTCCGGTTTCTTCTCTTCCACCACTGGAGCATCGTTTGTTTCTACAGGAGATATGGTGATGGCATAGGAATTCTGGTCTTCACTATCAGCCACTTCGCTGAGTGTAAAAGTAAAACTACTGGTGTTCTCACTACTATCTTCTGCTTTATTGTCATTACTATCTTCTACTTTGTCACTACTATCAACTGTTTTGACATCGCCATCTGAAGTTGTCTCAAATATTGTCCCTGGGCTATCGTTTTCTGCAGACACGGTTTGATCCTCAGTAAGATCAGTACTGATGAAAAATGTAAAACTGTCTGAGTCATCACATTCTTCGTTATCAATACTCGTAGAAATAACGAATGTACACGAGGTTTCCGCATTTTCTTCTAGATCTTCCGTATCCACTTCAGTCACACTAATAATCTTTGCTGCAGCAGTTTTTGGCAATGGCACTGGAGGTTTTGAGGTTTTCTTTAAATTGATTTCGGTGCCCATCTCTGAAGATAGTTTGCTCATTCGTGTCTTCAGATCCATTTCTTCTTCACCATCTTCCGATTGTAATTCCATTTTGTCTTTCGCACTTTTAGGCGGCGGTACTGGTGCTGATTTCTTTAGAGTTACCTGGGTTCCCATCTCGCTAGACAATTTGTTTAACCGGCTTTTTAAATCCATTGATTGTTCGTCTGTGTCATCTGTATTGTCGCTGTTATCAGGAACTTGCTGCACCATGTTAATGGTTTCAGAGTCTTTTATAATGGAACCATCGTCGCCTTCATTTAATTTAGTTTCGATCGTATTAACAGAATTATCACACTTTTTCATCTTCGGTACTGGAGTTGGAGCGCTTTTCTTTAAATTGATTTCAACTCCCATTTCTGCCGACAGCATACTCATTCTCCTTTTTAAATCCATTGGTGCTTCATCAGGTTCTTCAGTGACAGTCAGTTTTGATTCGATTATATCATTCTGTTCCTCTTGTTTTATTTCTACGCTTTCAACTAACCCTTCCTCCTCATTATGAGCGTCGTTTACAGCTTCAGGTGCTTCACCTGTCTTATCAAAGTCATCTTCTTTTGTCGCAGCTTTCGGTGGTGGAGGCGGCGGTAGCGCAGTTTTCTTCTTGAAATTAAGTTTGAACCCCATTTCTGCTGGCAACATGCTCAATCTACTTTTGATATCTTTTATTTCTTCAGAATCATTATTTTCACTCTCAGACTTTTCTTCATCATTATCCTGGGAAGAATCTGTATTCTTTGAAGCAGTTGCTGGGGTTTTCCTGAGCTTAGCTCCCATTTCAGGTGGTAGCATTTTCAAACGACTACTGATATCTCTAGATTCTTCAAATTCATCAGCGCAAGAATCAGTTTGTTCAGTGTTATCTGGTGCACTACTAAGTTTGGATTTTGGTGGCAACTTTGGCGGTTTCTTTTTAAAATTTAGTTTCGCACCCATTTCTGGGGGCAACATGTTAAATCTGCTTGAAAGATCTTTAAACGGTTCTGCTTCGGATTCGTCATTTTCAGATGGTTCTTTTACCGATTCAGCCGTTTTACCGCCAGTTCTTGGTAATGGTATTGGTCGCTTAATTTTACCTTCCACTACAGCATCATTAATTGATTCAATGTCCGTTGAATCTTGTATTTCTTCAGATAATTTTTCTGGTTCCTTTTTAGAATCGCTTGATTCCAACTTGATACTTCTTGGTAATGGAACCGGTGGTTTTCCTTTATTCTCAGATTCAAGATTCTCTTCTGATGATATAATGGTTGAGGACTCAGAAGATGTCACAACAGATTCTTTATCAAGATCACAGCTCACCGATCGAGGTTCTATGTCTTCTTGATCAGAAAACGAAAGAGTTTCTTCTAAATCTTCTGCAACAATAATCCTTGCAGAATTTTCGATAGAATCTGCTTTCTTACAGGTCGATTCGTTGTCACTTATTTCACTGTTTGATTCCTTATCAGATTCCGAAGATTCTGAGCTACTTTCATGATCGGCTATGTCCTTACTAGTAACACTGTCTTTATCTTCAGTCAGTTGTGATAGTTCATCATAAGGAACAGTAATTCTATCTTTCACTCGAGAAGTAACAATGTCCTCGATGGGCAGACATTCATCAAGGTTTTTATTGTTTGAAGTCTGCTGCATTATTTCGCTGGATTCCTCTTTAGAAGATTCTGTTTCGTTATCTTCGATTATATCATCTATATCTTCTTTCTTATCTTCCATGGAGGAATGCTGAATGGATATCTGTTCTTCCAAATACGTATCATTTTTATCACTTCTGTCGTTCTTGTCAACACATTCAACCTCGGAGTCTTTGGAATCCTTATTTTCTGATAAAACATCTGTTGTTTCCCGTTTATTGGTTCCTCGCGCCACCTTTGTAGAAGTATTATCTTCATCGTAATACACAGTGTCTTCCTTACTCGATATTTTACCATCTAATTGCTGCTTGTTGTCACTGGCCTCAGTTGTAACTTCATTCTTGTCTAATGTTTCAGATTCTTCACTAGAAGAAAAGCCAAACATTCTTTTTAGAGCATCAACAGCATAAAGAACACCACTTTTAGGAGGTGCCGTTTGAATTTTATCCTCTTTGCAGCTTTCCCTCGTCATCTGAGGCACATCTTCTTTGATTGAATTAGATGACCCACTGTTTGCTTGTGTCAATTCAGCAGCGCCATCTTTAGTGTCCTCACTGCAACTCTTTGAAATACTGGAAGAAATTTCATTTGAATCATTAATAATAGATTGTTCTAACTTTTCATGATTGTTTAGGTTGGTGTTCTCACAAACTGCACTCTTCAACAATGCTCCAGATTTATTCTCTGTAGGAACGGTAATTTCATGCTCACTATCTGAAGCTAACAAAACAATTTCTCCGCTGTTTTCGACTTTCCCTGGAAAACCAATTTCCTTAACATCATCCTCTATGTTTGTAGTTATCTTATGTTCTGTTGGTCTTTGATAGCTTATTTTCTCATTTCCGACAGAAGCACTAGTATCTGCTAACGACGCATCTTCACAGCTTTCACGTTGAAGAGGAACATATTTGTTTTGCTCAGAGTTCAGGTTATTTGTTGATTCTGAAGAATCCACAGTCGCTTCAATTTTGTTGGATTGAAGTTCTGTTTCATTGATTTTTGATGTTGTTGCTTTTGTTGTTGTTGTTGACGTCGCTGCTACTGCTGCTGCAGTTGGTGCTGTTGTCACTCCTTTATTGCTGCTTGTGATATCGCTATCTTCATCCTTTTCCTGCGTCGCCAGAGTTATGTCAGCAGTATGTGAACTAGTACTGTCTTGTTTGCTCTCACTCGCTGATAATTTCATTTCCATATCGTCAATGTTAGAGACTTTAGTACTTTGCTCCTTTAAGCTGTCATTTTCCAAAGTAGATGACGCCACGGAAATATCTGGAAACGAACTACTTGCCGTTTCTGTTACTTGCTGTTCTATATTTATGCCTTTAGTGGTAGCTGCAGTAATACTTTCTGAGTTTTTGTCTACGCAAGGACTTCTCGATTCCGTCAGTGATTCAACATGAGAAGAAGGTGTCACCGCTTCAAAATCCCGCGAGTTAACTGAACTCTCGTTAGGAGCGAGATTGTCGTTCCGTTCGCGCAATTCGGCCAGCAGGTCATTCGGGCCTTCACACGGTGATAAATCTACACTGTCGTAAAACTCTAGTTCATCCTCCTCCGCATCGTAATCTTGAGCATGGTCGATATGATCCTCATATAACAACTGCTGTTGCTGTTGTGTTACTTTTAGTTTATCCTTCTTACCGGTAGTTATCTCTTTCTTATTCTCCCGCTGATTCTTCCCCATCACTCCTGATTCCTTTTCTAAATTGATATTTTCATTTTCATTCAGTTTCTCCTGTCCCTTATCTACTTTTTCTTCAACTTTTTTCCTAGCCTCATTCTCAGTCTTAATTTCTTTCATTACATCTGTCTGTCTCTCATTCTTTTCGCCAGCGACCGATACCCCTTCACTTTCTTCTTCTCGCAGTTCCTTCTCTTTCTCATCACAAACGATTAACGCTTCTTCAATTTTTCCCTCTTTTCTTAATTCTTTCTTCTTTTCTTCAAAGATCTGCTCTTCTTCAGATTTTCCTTCCTTTACTTTTTTCTCCTTCTTTCTTTCAATCTCAGAGATTTCTCCAATTTTTCTTTCTTTCATTTTCTTTTCTTTATTTCGTTCGATGACTTCAGATTTATTCTCCTCTCCTTTTTTCTTCTTTTCTTCTTCAATAACATGAACTTTTTCAGTTCTTCCTTCTTTCAATTCATCTCCACATTTTTCTTCAACGACCGATCTTGTTTCAGTTTTTTCTTTCTTCATATCTTTCTCTCTCCTTCTTTCTACAACTGACACTTCTTCAACCTTTTCTTCTTTTATTTCCTTCTCCTCCTTCTTCTTTCCTTCAACGACCAACATTTCTTCACTTTTTCTTTCCTTAATGTCCTTCCCCGTATTTCTTTCAACGACCGACGACGTTTCTGCACATTTATCTTCTTTCATTTCGTTCTCTTTATTTCCGTCAGAGACAGGAGTTTGTTCAGGTTTCTTAGATTCTTTCATCTCCACGATCGACATATCTTCTATTTTTCCTTCTCTGTTTTCGAGATTTATCCCATCAACATTTTCTTCTTTTTCAATATTTCCTTCTTCCCCCTTTACATCTACAATGTCGTCAGTTGTTCCGACTTCCTTCTTTTCAATCTCCGTTTCTTCTCTCTTCCTATTTTCGTTGATTATTTCTGTCTTTTTCTTTCCCTCATTTTTCATTTTCTCATTCAATTTCCTCTCCAACTTTTCTTGTTTTTCCTCCTCTTTTCTCTTCATCTTTTCTTTTTTCTCCATCTCTTTCTTCTCTTTCTTTTCTTGCTTTTCTTTTTCTTTTCTTTCTTTCTTTTCTCGTTTCTCTTTTTCCTTCATTTCTTTCTTTTCTATTTTTGTTTTTTCTTCTTTTTCTTTTCTCTCTTTTTTCCCTTCAATCATTGCCACTTTACTATATTCTTTATCAATTCCGTCAGTTTCTACAGTCAGCTTGGCATCGTTGTCTTTATTCGTTTTTAATTCTTTATCACCAATTTCATTAGAAGTGCCATCTTTGTCACATGTCGATTTTTCCTTGACAACCATCTGACAACTTCTGGTTGTTTCCGGGGATTCATTGCTATCCCCATTCGTCAACTTTTCCCTATGTCTAGATATTTGAATGTCATCTGAACTCATTTGGTCTTTAACCATTTCCTTATCTTTTTCACATTTATTAAAATCTTTCACATTTGTCGGTGATGGGCAGGTTGGTGATAACAAAGAACTGTTTGAAGCTTTATCAGTACTTATTTTGGAAGCATCCAATCGGTGCTCGTTATCAAGGCAAAGAGGTATGTTGTTATTAAGTTCAAAGTTCTCAGTAAGTTCATCAGAATCCTTTTTCGATTTGAAGTCCAAATTTACTCCGTTCCCTTCTGTCAAATCATTACTCTGAACCAACGCGTCTGAGATAGATTTCCTTCGTGTCTGATGAAACATCTTCGTTTCCTCCAGTGCTTTACTTTCGTCTGAACACATATTTTGGTCATTGATTTCCGTGAATATCTTATCTTCAGTTATAGTTAGATCACTTGCAACATTTTCGCTGGTCTTTTCTTTAGAAACCACCTTTGATTCTGTCTTCTCTTCACCAATGAAACTCTTTGAGTCATCTTCATGACTGGCATCTGAAGAACATTCAGAGCCATGTTTCTGTTGACTTTCTATAGATTCCAATAGAGTTTCAGCAATAACTTGACAAAACACGTATTCAGGTTCCATTGAAATATCTGCAAGAACTTCTTGGACAATATCTACAGGTTCGGATAAAGCATCGACTGGATCATCAGTTAACACATTCGCAAATTTCACAAAACTTTCGATTTCGTCTACCGACGCAACATTTAACGTTTCGATCGCAATGCCCTCTGTTCTAGAATATTCCACGTCGGTAATCTCTGTGATGTTTTCTTTGAGTTCTGTGTCAACCAAATCAACCAGATCCGTGCAACATTCTACTTTATTGTCATGTGAACAGCTCAGGCTAGCGGCTAAATCCTTTTGAAAGTCTTTGAAATGAGCTCTCATCATCTCTGTAATAATTTTAGTGACTTCTTCATATTGTAGAGATTCTGTAGATTCTGTGGAATATAGTTCTTCTACAGGTTTTTTAAGTGTTTCTTCAGTATCTTTAGTCTTATCGGAAATATCTCCTTTTCCCGCACTCAATATATCTATTTGTTCTGTTGGTACACTAACGTCAGTGTCACTAGCTGTATGTATAATCTCATTATCTATAATTTCTGTTAATTTTGTTAAACTCTCGTCTGAGGCGACTACTGATTCTTTCAGTGTTTCTAATGTGTTCGCATCCAGAACACGTACAGTTTCTAGGAGGACTTCTGACTCATTGTTTGTTTCAATGAACATTTCGGTTGAATGTTTATAGCAAACATCATCGGGACAAATCGAGATCTCCTTAAAATCCTTCTCTACAACCTCCGTAGCTCTCGTCTGAATATCCTCCAGTAAGTCACCCAAAGGCGTCGTCAAGTCCTCCATTAGATCACTGCAATGAAAGCTTACAGGATCAATAAGAGTTTCTCCAACATCTTTTTGTAAAACTTTATCAGGTTCGATAGAAACATCAGCTACGTTCTTATAGACAGTTTCCTCTGACATCTCTCTAGTCTCTACAGACTGAGTATTTAGAAACTTCAATGGTTCTGTTACACTCTCTACCGCGTATTTACAACGATTTTCAATAATTTTAGCTTCCTTATTTTCACTTCGAACCTCTGATTCCGAATATTCACTCCCTTGTTCAACGTTTAGCTTGTCAATATTTGCCTCTGCACAATTTTCTTTCTCTATAACCGAGAAACCCCTGTCAGTCTGCTCCTTTCCATCTAATTCAACATTCTTCACCTCTGTCCCCTCTCTTGTTTTAAACTCGACATGTTTGGTAATTTTTGATGATGAGTTGATGTTGACGTCATTTCGTGGCAAGATATTTTCAAATTTCGGTAACGTTCTACTCATTGACTCTTCATCTGCGACAGAGGCTATATTAAATGTATCTTCTCTTTCTTCCCTTATTTCAGCGACAGTCCCGTTTGACGTAGTGTCATACTCTCTTACCCGATCAAGCTCTCTCTCACTTACATTAACAGTACTTTGCCTAATCTCCCGGTAAGGTGTATTAGCGAAATTTTCATTTTGTATTTTCGAAATCCCCCAGTTTTCTTTTAGATTGCTATCGGTTCCCAGTTTCTTTTCCTCGGTGATATCCTTGACACGAGTTTGATCTTTGATGTTCAAATTTTCGATTTCTGATTCCTTCTCATTGATTTCTGGACACGCAGAAAGGAAATGTTTTCTGTTGTCTGCTATGTCGTTTGTTCGGTCGTCTGTTTTCTTTAAATTCGATTCGCGTTCTTCCTCACACACCTTTTCTCTTACTTGACTTTCAGAACATGGCAAACTGAATAATTCGTTTTGTTTGTCTTTGTTTCTATCCTTAATTGATCCAATTCTACTGGAAAGAGATGATGCTTCCCGGATTTCTGATTTTTTTACATCAGCTGTCATATTTCTTCCCCTCGACTTTTTAGAGTCGTCAGCTTTAAACGGTGCTACTCCTTTCTCTGTTTTAACGAATGTCACCACCTTACTATCGATCTGATGTTTTTCTAAGGATTTCAACCCATCGTTTGTTCCAGTTTCTTCATTTACACTTTCATCATGTTCCTCAGTGCAAATGACGTCACCATCCTTCTCCTTTGTTAATACAGGGTCTCTAGTTTTTACTTTACTATGAGTTTCTCTGATTATTACAGAAGAATTGTCAGTATTTCTACTGGTTTTAATCTTTGACTTGTGTTTAGCTTTCTTCTCCTTGGAGTTGCTTTTCGTATCCAAAATACGAACGTTATCTTTTGTATCTTCAGAATGCTTGCTGACATCAGGTTTCAAGTCAAACGAAACTCTTTTTTTAATATTAACAGCTACAGACCTTGAAAGCTTTGTATTACCAACATTACCAGACGATGAATCGTCCGATGATGATGTAATATCACATTTAACCTTATCTTGTCTTTTAATCACGTTTAACGAGCTGTTGTTAGCGATGGGTTTGTTATCCTTATCACTCAATGCAGTAGAATTATCTTCTTTTATGCTATCCCTGTTCATAGTTTGCTCATTGTTTACAGACGGAGAAATCTCGTGTGTTTTCTTTTTAATATTATCGTCTTTAACCGGAAGTGACTTAATCTTTCTATCACAGATTTCATCAAAAGTTCTACTGCCTCCAGTAAGTTTCTTTTCAACCACATTAGATTGACTAAGCAGAAGAGATTCGTCTTTTAAATTATTATCTGATGTTATATCTTTCTTGTTGTCTCCCTCGTTGTCTGTATCTGCTTTACGGATAATTTCACTTTTAGAGTCGGTTAAACTATTGTAGCCGTCACTCTGAGCAGATTCTGTTGCACCACTCCCAGTAGGTTTTTCAGACGAAGCCCTAACTTGAATATCAGTACCGCTGAACGTAGTGGAGCTTTCCTCACTACTAGAGATTTCCTTTTTTCGAGATGTTTTATTTATATTATTTTTCTTCTTGTTTCTCTTCTGTTCTGATTTGCGACTCTGCTTCAACCGGGATTTCTCTTCACTTTTCACGTCCTTACCAACGTTTGCTTTATTTTGTTCGGAGGCGATCCGATCAGAATCTTCCTGTTTATCTGCCTTGTTGCTTACTTCTATTTCTTTCAATTGATCGGCAAAAAGATCGATATCAACATGTTTTGAACTTTTACAGTATTTCTTGACTATTTTCGGCTTGTTTGGCTCCGTGTATTTGCTTTCTTTCTCCCCTCTGCATTGAACAATTTCACTTTTGTTCCGGGAAATCTCAATGGCTTTAATATCTTCGCTGCTATTGCTATTTTTGGCAGCACTCGTTTTAGATAAAATTTCATCGCAGGCATTTTGACTGGAAGCTCTAAGATCATACTCTCTTGGCTTGCTATTTTTATTGTCAACCATTTCTGAATCAATTTGCACAATATTTATGTCTTCTGATTTTTGTTTATGATGAAATTCAGAGAAAACCTCCTCGGATGTAATCGTGACATCGTCTGAAACTTCAGATCTTGCTTTAAGTATTTCAGATCTACAATACTTTAAGTCACACTTGTTATCTAAATTTTCCTCAGTCGAAATAATGTTTAAATTCATATCAAGTTCATCAACTTCGCCAACTTTGATTTGGAGTTTGGCTTCCCTATCTGTTTTCTTAGCCGTATCGCTATCGTGTGTTTTATTAACGACATTTCTTGAATCCCTGTATTGCTTCTCACCCAGATTTCTGTTAGCAGTTGCAACATTGGTTTCACGATCGATTTCAGCATGATTATCAAAGCTCCCTTTCTTAGCAGCAACGTCTGAATCGCTGTAAAGACGATTAGACCAGCTTATCGTCTTGTCAGTTTTGTTTGTAACATCTACACCATCTTTATGCTCTATGATTCTTGTGATATCAATCTTAGAATCACCACTGGATTTATTCTTGGAAACAAAGCTGAGCTTGGAATCTGAACTGTTGTCACCATCTTTAACTTTATTTTCACTATGGGACTTAGGCGACTTCTCGTTATTCAAGTCTACTTCTGACTTGTTTGTAACTTCCTTGTTCGACTTACTGCTGTATTCAGTGCTGGGCTCACGGTTGCTCGCTTTACTATCAAATTGGTCGCTTATGAGGGAAATGTTGGTATCACCCTCAGTTTCACTGCTAGACTCACTGCTAGGGATGCTGTTGATTTCAGGACTGCTAGATTCCCCACTGAGTTCTGGACTGCTGGATTCACTGCTGAGTTCTGGGCTGCACTCACTGCTGAGTTCGGGGCTGGACTCAATGCTATGTTCGGTACTTGTATCATTGCTCGGCTCACTTTCAGACTTAACACTTAAAGTAGTGTGAAGGTCATTCTTATCGACTATACTGACTTGGGTGCTGGATTCAGAGCTAGATTCACTGTTGAGTTCAGGGCTGGTTTCATTTCTGACTTCAGTGCTACACTCACTGCTGAGTTCAGTGCTAGACTCACTGCTGAGTTCAGGACTGGACTCAATGATGTGCTTAGTGCTAAGTTTTTTAGAGTGATCATGAAACTCTCTTTTCAGTGGAGTGTCAGGTTTACTGCTGGTATGTCTATTGGGTTCATTGTCATCAGAGGAACTATGCTTAGTTTTGACACTCTCCTCTGCTGATGCAGACGTAGCAGCATCAGTACTGATATTTTGACCCACGTTGTAACCACTTGTAAGAGAGAGCTTTTCACTAAGAAGTCGTAAAATCTCTTCCATGCTGACATAACCCATTGGTTTACCACTCGCATCGAAAATCTGAGTCATTTCACTCACAGGCTTAGCAGCAGCTTTCTCTTTCTGAATTTGTTTTCCTTTTTCACTATCCCCCACCTCCCTATTTGCTTCAGTTTTACCTTCAGGCCTGTCGAAATTCAGCCCAATATTTTCGCTTCTTGCAGGTTTTGTTTTCTTGGTATGAGAAAGCTGGGTCTTGGTTATTTCTTTGCGTGTACTGCCATCTACATGCACTATGTGAGACTCAAACTTTTCTTTAGCAGACTTCTTCGAAGATCGTTCGCTTTTCTCACTTTTAGGATGTTTTGAAGAATTGGTGTTTTTATCGTCTGCTACAGTGTTTTTCAAATCCGGTCGCTTTACTGTCGACATTGAGGCTGTTTCAGAATCAACGATGATCTTCGACTTGTCCTTATTGATCCCTTTAGATCGGTTCTGATCTGATTTAATCCAATTTTCCCTCTTATTTTCATCGAGAACTTCTCCATACATCTCAGTTTCTGCTTTAATTTGATGAGCATCAATATTTTGTGGGAAAGATAATACGACACCCTTCCTAACGTGCTCTATTGATTGATCCCTAGAGTATGGCTTATTGTATATCCCGCTATCACTATACTGTTTCTTAGTTTTAACTTCATCACTTCTCATAGTGGGAACATCATTTACTCTGGCTGATTCTTCAGCCAAATGTCCTACTTCTTTCTTTGGAATGTTCTCTTTATTACATTTTGAAATATATTCGTTGGACTTTTCGGATGGTCTGATTTCTTCGTATTTAGCGTTGGTAATGCCGTCTCCCCGAAGAGAATCTTTGTTGGCTCTCAGTGATCTTACACCAAAATCATGTTTATCCCTTTCTGGAGGCGGTTCGTCAGCACTCTCTCTGCCATATTTACTCACGCAAACTCCTTTCTCATCCCGAGCAGAGATATGTGTCTTTTCCGCCATCTCCAGGAGTTGTTTTACAGTTTTGTTAGTTTCTTTCTGTAATAATTCTGAAGAATTGGTAATATTACAAGAAGAAATAGTTTCGGTTGCTGTTGTTACGACACGAGAGCTTGACAAAACATTAACAGCCATTTTATTTGAATTATTGATTTTACAGCTTTCTTTGTTTACATCTTCCGATAATTTTACTGATCTGTGTATTTGATTCAGTCTGCCTGCTAATTCCAGTGTTGGCCTTTTGCCAGAACTGTTTTCATCGATATTCATTTTATCCCCAGAATTCTTCGATGTTAGCACAACAATGTCTGATCTTTTTATTTCTTCGACATCATCGGTTTTTGTGAGAACTTGGCTGTAATTCGTTCTCTTGATCCATTCAGCACCATTGCCCATCATATAAGGAGTTTTGAAAGCTTGGGTGGTCACTGGTGCAGTTGAGTTCGCTACATTGTGGAATTGCTGTGGTGAAACATTACGTTTGCTGGAAAATATTTCAGAACTATTTGAAATGGAGTCTTCTGGTCGGTGATTGGTTTTGTCTTGGCTTAAGTGATCTGAAGAGGCTGTATTCAACTTTTGTGTAGTTTCAGAATCATTAGGGATGTCTTTACTTTCCTCACTACATTCCTCTTTTATTTGTCCAAGGGAATCTGGGGCGAGTTCTATGCTGTCATAGAACTCGATATCTGTGTTATCTCCATCAGAACTGGTGGTGGCTTTATCTGTAGGTTCTTCGATATCAAAGAACTCATAGTCATCGTCATCATCATCATCATTATCGTCATCATCATTGATAGTACTATATTGAAACACAGCTTTTGGTTTATCCTCTCTAATGCGAACTTCCTCTTCAGTAATACTCCCACGCATTTCTTCAGCGTGCCGAGATATTTTCTCCTCATTTCTAGCTTCATATCGAACTTGGGGAACTTGAGCCATACCAGGCCTTGACGGAATGACATTTTCGTTATCTAAATCTGTCTTCTCTTTATTCATCCGGCTATCAACGCCGATAGCTACTGATTCTGGCACCGAGCATTGGTGCATAGAAATAGATTTTGGGGAAGCAGTCTTTTGATTTCGTTGGTATAACAGATTCGGTTCCAACTGATGAGTGTTTGAGTTCGAATTCGTCTTGAAATGATGGTTAGACGTTGTCAGCTTTACAGAGTTTCTCCCCGAGAAGGCACTTAATCGAGAGTTTTCAGTATCAAACTGTCTCCCTAAAGGATAGCCCTGGTTATCACTCCTCGCAGGGGAGGGATCTTGTGCCCTAGAATCTTTCGGTTTCTTTTCCAAGAAGCTAGCAATGGTTTTATGCTGCTGAGAATCCTTAACTTTGTTTGGTTCCCTATATGACGGAATGTTATCGTTTAAATGGTCGGTTTTTTGATCTTCGAAGTTTGGTGTATTCGCGTCGTGCGTGTGTTCCAGTGGTGACATTCCAACAATGCTACTTGCTACCACAACAACCGACCTGTTCTTAGTGGCTCTCGGTCCCGACAAGATTGGAAGAAACATTCTACCGTGTTTATCTTCAAGAGATTTCCGTTCTTGTAAACTTTTGTTGGATGTATCCTCAACAGCAGTGTTGTCTTTATTACTTTTGTTTGTAGATTTGGACTGAGAGGATGAACTTTTATTGGACCTACCTGGAAAGGAGAAACCAAACAACCCACGACTACTTTTACTAGTATTCTTGGGTTTAGAACCAGAAACATCTTCCGAAATGGAAGATGTTTGATCAATATGTGTTTTTTGAGATGATGTTGCGAATTCATCGTTTTTCTTAGAATGTAAATTAATTCCCATGAACGGTAATGATGTTCTGTGGGTCACCTTCGAGTCTTTGTTAATTTTCTCCGACGTTAAGCTGCGTCTCATGTTATCATTTTCATAAACATGTGTATCCATATTTGCAAAAACTGTGCGTTCGTGCACACCTTTGTCTACAATGTCAGTTGCACTTCCGGAAGACATGCCTAGTTGATGCGAATATGTCTTCCGTTGATTTTGAGAAGACGCCGAAGTAACATCACCGTCCGGTTTATCATAAGGAGTAGCATTAGCGAAGTGGCCTGTAGCACTTTTCTTATCTTGGAAGCCCATACTTTTCACTCTACGCACATTCCCACAAGTTGACAATGTTGATGTTGATATCATACTGACTCGGTCTTCATTGGGGCCAGTTTGTGATAGGGTTGCGTTGCTTCCATGATTCGTTCTACTCATGCTGGATGTGTAAGAAAAATTACTCACGCTGTCTCGATCAAATTCGGAATCAGTGCTACAGTAAGTTCTATTGCTTTCTTCGTCAGTTTGCCGGATATCGTCCACACCGCTGTCTCTATCCCGTTTCTCACGCTTGTGAAACAAGGAATAAAAACCCTTTTTGATTTTTTTACCCAAAGTTTTTATGTTTTTCTTCTTCCTTTTCTGCTCGTCTGTATTGGAATCTCCAGTGTTCTGGGAAGATGCTGTGCTAAGCACGGAACTTTCCATGTCATCAACATGACCACTATCTGCAGCAGACCAAGAACCTTCGTCACTACTGAATGCATGTTCATGCATACTGGCATGACTGCTACTTTTAGAACGAGGTGATCTAACAGCAAAAGGAGACCTTCGATAATCTGTATTTATAATAGATCTTTCAAATGTATTCAGACTTTCCCCAGACACGGGAAAACTAGTTTCTTTAACCAAACTTTTAATTGTTTTCATGTCTGAATTATTATGTACCCGGAACAATGGGCTATGACGTTCTGGATATGTGTCAGTTTCTGTGATCTTGCGCCGTGGTAACGTGCAGAATATATTTCCTCTCTGCTCGCTAGATTTAACTTCTTCTAGAAATCGTGATGTTCTGTTGCCAAATATGCCACTCCTTATTTTCTCTCTATAATTAGTTGGAGACTGGGGAGCTGGTATTTTACTCTCGTCTATTTTATCCCTCCTCGTCCGTGGGAAGGTTCCAATAAACGGTAATCTTACCACATCCCCTCTGTTATTCTCCAAGCCAGCTGTTCGACTGACCTCAACGCGACTAGTAGCCGCCCTACTCTCTGTCCTATCCATTTTTTACCTTTATGATTTCCTGCCGTCACCTCTCTCTTGTACCTTAAACGGACGACCCAAACGTCATAGTTCGTTGACTGAAGAAAAAAACAAAACAAAAACCATATAAATACAATTATTTTTGGAATGTGTTGGTGAGGTGGGGGGGGGGATAAGATGTTAGATTTTTTTTGTTTTTGTTTTCTATTATAATTATAAATAATGTTATTTTAGTTCATATCTGTGGTTTACACTCGTGAAATGTTTGCTATTGCTGGCTTGTTTTTGTATATTTTGTGGTGTACCGTTCTGAAAATTTTGATGTCTGCTGTATAATTAATTATTTTTCTATGTGTGGGTTGAAGTGTAAATTTTGTAAAGTGTTCATTAACATTATTCTACTTATGAAACGTATAATTGTAGATATCTCTACAATTATTTATTTTTTGAAATATATATAATTTACTCATAACTATATGTTCCAGTTGTTCTGATTAACGCTGTGTTCTATATAAGTATATATTATTCTACTTATGTATTTTAGTGTTCGTGTTTAAATATCTAGTTGAAGACTAGCAACTACTTAAAGAAGAAAAACTCATGTACTTGCAGTTCTGTTGATAATATTCTAAAATTCTTTTACTGTTTTCAGTCATTGTACTGTGGCCAGGCTGGAACACCGCCTTCAAATATACAGGCTGTTATATACACCTCAGTACTTGACTGGTGTACTTATTTTATCGACCTCAGAAAAAATGAAATGCGAAGTCGACTTGGTCGGGATTTGAAATCCAGAACGTAAGGGGACCTTACCAAATACTCCCTCCTTGCGCCAACAGGTCGATGAACGACCCCTGGTGACTTCCTTGACAAGTGATCGCCACTTGTGATCGGCTTTGAGCAGCTCTCAGCAGGTGGCGTATAGGTTGATTACCCATCCACTCTGTTTTACGAGACGGTGCCTTGTAAAAGAAAGTACCCGAAGGAAGGCAAAGGGAAACCACCTTTGTAATTCTCCCACGTAAATTCCATGACAAGCACATCTAGTTAGAACCAAATACCACAGGGTATTTTGTTCGACGCTCTACCGATTTTGCCATTCAAGAAACAATAAGAAATAAGACAACTAGCCGGGCGTATTTCTTGACAATATATATATATATATATATATACACTCTTTTACTCGTTTACCGGTTTCAGTCATTGGACTGCAGCCATGCTGGGGCACCGCCTTGAAGGATTTAGTCGATCAAATTGATCCTAGAACTTATTTTTTCTTTTAAGTCTGGTACTTATTTTATCGGTCTCTATTTGCCGAGCCGCTATTGTTACGGTACATAAACAAA
Organism: Muusoctopus leioderma; assembly: GCA_027124095.1. Classification (NCBI taxonomy): domain Eukaryota; kingdom Metazoa; phylum Mollusca; class Cephalopoda; order Octopoda; family Octopodidae; genus Muusoctopus; species Muusoctopus leioderma. Next base: position 14,252,608 of record JAOPJM010001971.1, on the reverse strand, counting down.
CAAGCTCGTAAATTCTGAGAGACAAACACAAACACACACACATACACACACACACACACACATATACGTAGGTACATACGTATATATATATATATATATATATATATATATATTACACACACACACACATATATATATATGTACTACGGGCTTCCGTACAGTTTCCGTCTACGAATTTCACTCTCAAGGTATTGGTCAGCCCGAGGCTAGGCTATAGTAGAAGATACTTGCCCAAGGTGCCACGCAGTGGGACTGAATCT
>JAOPJM010001971.1:14138660-14152382 GCA_027124095.1 Muusoctopus leioderma | reverse complement strand
GATCTAATCGACTTCAAGGCGGTGCCCCAGCATGTCCGCAGTCCAATGACTGAAACAAGTAAAAGAGTAAAAGAGTATAGAAGCTTATAAAAGTTTGTAGTCCTTGTGGTGATATAATTTATTAATAAGCAAAGGGATGCAGACATGCAGTATATTCATATTATCTGAAAGTTTTCAATACTCTTATCTTACCTTGTATTTATCTTGATCATCTATTTCCCCAGGTGTCAGCTGTTTAAGCAGAAGTGTCAAACTCTTTAAAGACTTATGCCTCGTGCACAAATGCATTGCAGTTTGACCTTCGTTGTCTTTCTCACGGCAGTCTGCATTTCTTGATAACAGTAGTTTCAGTAGCCGAAAGTTACCCTAATAACAAAAAAGAAAAGAGAATACTGTCTTTGCTGAAATGTGTCAATAGATAAAAGGTGGCGAATTGGCAGGTGTCTTTAGGGAGTCGGTTAGAATGCTTTGCAGTATTTGTGCCGGCTCTTTGCGCTCTGGGTTCAAATCCTGCCAAAGTCAACTTTGCCTTTCATCCCTTCGGGGGTCAATAAATAAAATACCAGTCCAGTACTGGGGTTGATTCTTCTCTCTCTCTCTTTCTGTCTTTCTCCCCCCCCCTCTCTCTCTCTTTCTCTCTGGAAGAAATCGGCTGTGGTCAGGCCTGGAGAGGGATGAGCACTACAAGGTTTAAATAAATGCCCCCAAGAAATGCTGTGTTATGACGGTACCCCTACGACTCGATTAGGGGGCAAGGGGCACAGAATCAGAAATAGGCAAAACAGTCAGTCCATTAACCCTTTCATTACCATATTCATCATGAAATACACTACCTATGATTATCAATTAATTTGGAAAATTATAAAGAATTTGGAAGGATTTAGTAAAATAACTGAGTGTCATCATTAAGTTGGTGTTTGGAACATGACTTAACAAAACGTTTTCCCATAAAATTATAATGGAAGGTTTAAATTCAAATATGAGCATTTTAAAATAGGAGGTTTTATATCATAGAAACACGGGCGGTTTCAGGCGGTTTGGTACTGAAAGGGTTAATAGACCCTTGAAGTTCTTTGAGCCACTGTTTATCTCCAGTTACTGAAGCATTAAGAAGACAAGAAACAAATCTCCTCAACATACAAACCACTGACCTCTTGGCACTCTTATTACACTGGCCACCTGTGCTCTTACCAGTAATATACTGGGCTGTCCAATTAATTATACCTTTCCTTCCAATAAAACTAACATTATGCCAAGGAAATGTATTTATTTATTTTTTTCTAAAGAACAAAAGATGAATAAGTCCTTGTGTACTTACCAGGCATGCTGCCAGAAAAGGGAACTGTCGTATTGAGTATTATCTGGAATGCTGGAGAGAAAGTAGTTGACCGCCTTAAACATTCCAAAGCTGTAGGATCGCGCTGGAATAAAGAGGAGACATTAAGTCAGTTATGACACAGAGAAAGATAGGAAGCACACAAATAAATCTAATCAAGGCTAACCCAGAGGTTCTCTTTCAAGGATTAAAATCCACAAAATGTGCAGAATCGGTAGAGCAGCAAGCAAAATGTTTCAGTTTCATCCCTTTACATTCTGAGTTCAAATTCTGCCATGGTCAACTTTTCTTTTAATCCTCGTAGTGTTGATAAAATAAAGTACTAGTCAAGTAGTGAGGTTAATTTAATAGACTATAACCCACCCCCCAAATTTATGGTCTTGTGCCTATGAAAAATATTAACTTGCCATGCAGTATCCCTACTCTATTTAACTCACCACTCAGTATCCCTACTCTAACTCACCACTTAGTATCCCTACTCTATTTCACTTGTCACACAGTATCCCTACTCTAACTTGCCACACAGTATCTCTAGCCTCTTTATCGTTTATTATTTAATTTGAGGCTGTTCAGTGGCCATAGTCTAGGGACGAGGTTTTGTGAGTAGGTGGTTCCCAGGCCATGCCAATGACAAGGCTGATATTCAGCTTGAACCTTGGTAGGTTGATCTTTGTGGAGAAGGAAGAATTTCTAGTTAGTAATAGTCTTGGGGAGGAAGGATTGGGTGAGTGTTTTGTATGGGGTTTGAAGTATAAGACACAATAGGGATGACAGCAGGAGGAAAGGTAAGGGTATTGAATGGGTTTGGCAGTAACACTCGAAGAGACAGAGGGAGAACACAGTCTGCCAGTGAAAGTTCATCTAATCAGTAAGATGTCTCCTCGAGGAGGTGACTGGTTGATATAATCCAAAATGTTTGTGTGTAGTAGCTGTTCTGTCCTAGCTAAACCATACTCCAGAAAGTTACACAGCAAAATAACCCATTACTCCTTACCTTACTGTCCCACAAAACATTACAAGATATGAGCCAATCAGGGAGCCTCTATGTGGTCACTCAACTTAAAAGAAATATCAGCCAGACTTCCCTCAGATCACACTACCATCTCAAAAAGAGGACAAACTGGATAATATAGTCCTAGATATACTATAAGGTAGCAAATTGGCAGAGTCATTAGAGAATTGGACAGAATGCTTTGTGGAATTTGTTCTAGCTTACTGCATTCTTAATTCAAATCTCACTGAGATCAACTTTGCCTTTCATCCTTTTGGGGTCAATAAATAAAGTACCAGTCCAGGGCAGTGGATTGCTGGAATTGGTAGTGTTGGACGAATTGCTTTGCGGTATCTGTTCTGGCATATGCCTGTGAAGATACTGGTGTCAAGCATTATCGGCTCTAGCCTTTCCCTAGGACAACATCAGTGGTGTGGAGGGGACACTTGCATGCATGGGCAACTGCTGGTATTCCATCAAAAACCTAGCCCAGGCCTGCAGTTTGGAGAACTTTCCAGGTGCAGATCCATGGACTCATGAGACATGGATGCCCAAGATATAGATATACTATGTCTGAATAAAAGATTAGATGGTCACAGCCCGAACACGTCTGATCATAGCTCTTCAGGATCAAGGCTAGTGTAGGTCTATATAAAAACATCACAACATGGCCTCCTACCATTTACACTTACTCTATACTGCACGAATGTGTGAGATAACATAAAGACTAACCTCCATATTTTTACCAATGAAAAACTTGCGGTTGTCTCCAGTTTGCTGGTCAGAGACAGCATGGGTGGTGATGTCACAGTTCCGACAGTGGTACACCGTCCATTCCTTCACAACTTTTTTCTGCACAAAGAACGAATGGCTCTGCAAAGAAAGAGGTGGAGAAAAAGAGAGAGGAAGAGGTTAATGAGATAGAGGATGGTGGAGACAGTGGTGTAGGTTAAATAGAACTACATATGCAATAGTGAGGTAGATATATCAAGATTTGGCTTAACAGAGATCACCAATGAAATACAGATGGGTACAAATAACATAGATAAGTGATAAAAGAAACAAATAAAATACAGAGTTACAGTGGAAGTACATCAGGGACCAGGTCACCGTGTGTGATGAAAATTATGACATCTCACAAAATAAATATAAAGTGAATACAACAGTTTTTGTGTGTTTTTAAAAACCTGAAATGACTCTCCCACAATGTAATTCCAAAATATAGTGTTAAGTATACAAACTGGTCATAGTGGGGCTTCTGAATATTCAGTAATTTACAGGGTATACAGCACTGTTGTTGTTCAGTTAGCTTTTGATTATAGGTCTGTTTGACTAGGGCTGACATGGGCTAAACAACCACAACAAAAACAACAACCACCCACAATCACCAACCACCATCACCACCAGCATGAAACCAAGCTAATGAGGGAGCCTCTATGTGATCATTCAACCTTCTAGAAATAGCAGACAAATACCCTCAAATCAGACCCTACCGTCTTAAGAAAAGAAAAGACACATTGACCAATGTAGTCATAGATATACAAGAAGACCGAGTGATCATGGCTGGAATGCTTTTGACCATAGTTCTACCTAATCAAGGCTGACCTGGGGCTCAACAGCAACAAAAGAAACACAACAAAATGGCAGCAGCAGATTTGAACTCCTTGACCTATGGGCAGGTGGTCCAATATCTTTCCTACTCAGATCATTTCATCTCTACAGTGAAGGTAATTTGGATGGTATTGGTGGTTGTTAGTGGTTTAGTTGGTGGTTTTGGTGATGTTGTGGTGGTAGTAGATTAAATGTGGTGATAGACTAAGTTATGGTTACTGCTGTTGTTTAGCTCCATGCCAGCCCTGATCGAGCAGACATATGAGCAAAAGCATTGCAACCATGACCACCCCATCTTTCTTCAGGTATAGCATACCCGGGACCACATTATCCAATGTGTCCTTTTTTTAAAATGATAGGTTGTAATTTGAGGGAGATTAGCTGCTATTTCTGGTAGGTTGAGCAGCCATGTAGAGGCTCCTTGACTGGCTCTATAGCAGTGTCTAACTAAATATTAGATAAATGTCATGATCACTAGGTTACTAAATCAAATAGCCGACAAGTGACATTAGTTTAATCTCTTGAAATATCTAGGTTATCACTTATTTTATATTTATCTATTTATTTTATATCGCATTTTGTGAACAATAGCGTTGTTGGTTATAGGTTGCCAACGGGCCAATTCCTGGTTCACTGCATTTTCGATGGCGAGAGTGAGAAGGGAGTGGCTGTACAACTCGGGCAGATTAAGTATACCACAAGATATGTTTTTATTCGATGCACCGATTTATTAGTTTACTCACCAATGTGTACATCTTTTGCCAACACACGCAAACACATATAAATATATTATAGTATCATCATTGTTTTTACGTCTGCTTTTCCATGTGGGCATGGGTTAGAGGAGACTTTTTGAAGCAGTATTCTACCTGGAGAACTGAGGAGGGAGCCTGTGAGTATCTAACGGTCCCTTCCTGACACCAAAACTTACTTATTTTTAAGTATGGGACTTATTCCACTGATCTTCTCCCACAGAACCACTTAGCTGCAGGACCTATTATGTGGGACATAAACAAACGACACTAGTTGCTTAAGTGATGTCAACATGAAGACATACAGAGACAAACAAACGCACGTCTGAAGAGGGCTGATATCAATAAACCTGTAGAAATAAGCAAATTATCAAAATGCATGTGCAATTTGAATATACTGCAATACAGGGATATCAGGCTGAAACAATTGTAACAAATTAAATGGATTAATGAAAAACCATCATTTTGTTTTTAATTTTGTATATATATAAAGTCTCATAGGTGCAGGCATGGCTGGGTGGTAAAGGAGTTCACTTCGCAATCACGTGGTTTCAGGTTCAGTCCCACTGCATGGCACCTTGGGGAAGTGTCTTCTACTATAGCCTCGGGCCGACCAATGCCTAGTGAGTGAATTTGGTAGACCAAAACTGCAGAAGCTCGTCGTATATATGTATATGCTTCTGTTTGTCTCCGTATCTGTCTGTTTACCTCAACATAGCGGTTCAGCAATAGAGACCGATAGAATAAGTACTGGGGTCGATCTGATCGACTAAAACCGTTGTATTGGTCAGGCCAATACTATTTTAGTAATCATGGGAGATAACACCAGGCATGTTTTGGTCTTATGACCTCATCAGCAAAGCATAAACTTCACTTTACTTGACAAAGAATCATGAAGTAAATGCACATTTGTTAGCATAGGAAAACAGAATTGCTTAGAAATTAAATGAATCAAGGATGTCATCTGTGTAAAAACAATAGGTAAGTTAGTGTTAATACATTTAATGGAGGGAGCATTAAAAAGATAACTAATGTTTGATAAACCTTGTCAGAAGAATTTGGGAATAGTAGCACTAAAAAAATCTTGTAACTTTGAAAATGCCACAAGATATGTTTCCATTCCAAAGAACTGAATATACATAGAGGCGTAAGGTATAAGTAAAGCTTGTATTTTTCTATATAGGTGGTTGTTAAATACAAGATTTTATAAAATAAAATAACTAAAATTCAAAGAAACTAATGATTTTCTGCTCCAGCAGGAATCAATTTAGTAAAAATAAAATGTGAGACTTGGTGATGTGCTGTGAGAAAAAGAAATCTTTGACTTTTCAGGCAGAATGCTCCACAGTTAAATGTAATAATTCCCTTACAATAATTTTCATTGTCTCTGCTCTGTCATAAATACATCCAAAATTATTTTTGAAAGGGTAACAATCAGTTAATTGAGGTGTCTGTCACCTATCACTCAAGATGTCTTCACATTCCTTATGAAAATAACTTTTTGTTGTCATCTCACAAAGGCTAAATCTTAACTAAAGAAGCTCAGAAAAATAGCCAATGGAAAACCCAGAGTGAACAGATGTCATTATTGCCTGGAATATGGTACAAGTGAATCCAAAGACCCAATCTTTGGTTACTTGACAGTACAAATTTAATAATAAATATCAATTTCATTTATTTCAATACATTATAAGTATTAGTTTCCTTAAACTGAGATTAAAAGGTTAAGTCAATCACAAGAGGATCCATCATCATCGTTTTACGTCCGTGTTTCCATACTAGCATGGGTTGGGTGGAGATTTCTTGAGGCAGCATTTTACGGTCAGATGCCCTTCCTGTCACCAGCCATACTGATTAAGTATGGGAATCCTACCACCGAACTACTGAATGGCCGGGCATTTTGTTATTTGGAGATGTAAAGAAACTCACTGGCCAATCGATAAACGGTGTCCAACAATGACAAGCACGCAGACATTATATATATATATATATATAATGAGTTCCCATACTGAATCAGTATGGTTGGTGACAGGAAGAGCATCCGACCGTAAAATGCTGCCTCAAGAAATCTCCGTCCAACCCATGCTAAGCATGGAAAAACGGACGTAAAAAGCGAGGAATATATATATATATAACAGGCTTCTACAGTTTCTGTCTACCAATTCCACTCACAAGGCATTGGTTGGCCCGAGGCTATAGTAGAAGACACTAACCCAAGGTGCCACGTAGTGGGATTGAACCCGAAACCATGTGGTTGCGAAAATCATCTTTAAGCTGTTTTTCGCAACATTAAAAACCTGATTTCGTTTATAAGTCTTTAATGCAAACCATCCAAGTTTCACTGAATCTTCCTTTGTCTAGTATTGTAAACTAAACTATGGATGGATAGTAAAGAATTTAGTCAATCTTTCTCAGATGAAAATATTTGCTGAATAAAATAAATAGCCAAGAATAGCTGCATAGTCGAATTGTTAAAGTGCTTGAATGAAGCTCATAGATAAAAAAAAAAAAATTACAATTACAACAGATATCAATCAAGAAAATGTAGCACTCCTACTTTGCTTTCAGATAGTTAATACAAAAATATTTGAACTGTAAAATCATTGAACAGGTCTTGTAAATATAAGAATTTAAAAATCAATAAAAAAAACAAAAACACAGCAATAAGTTCTGGTTATGATAAAAATAATTTCAAGAGATGGATTCACCATAGAAGAAAACATGTTATAACAGAGCCAATAAGGGAGCCTTGACCTGCTAGAAATAGCAGCCAAATCTCCCTCTACTGTCTTAAAAAAAGGAAGAACACATTGGATAATGTTGTCCTAGACACACTATTTGAATAAGATGAGTTGGTCATGGCTGGAATGCTTTTGATCAGGTCTGCTCAATCTGAGCTTAAGCATTAACATGTTATAACATTTGCGTTTTTAAAGTCATAACCAAAGAAATGTTAATATTTATTGTTGTTTAGCCCCATGCTGGCCCTGATCAAGCAGACCTATGATTAAAGGTATTCCAGCCAAGCTCTTCCCATCTATTTTGTATATCTAGAACGACACTGTCCAAGGTGTCCTTCATTCTTTCAGTATGGTAGGGTGTGATTTGAAGATTTGGTTGACATTTCTAGCAGATCAAGCGACCATACAGAAACTCAGCTCCTTCAATGGTATTGGGCAGTGGTTGTGTCATTCACATGGTCAAGAACTGCACATTAAGGGAGATAATTACACTGTAACAGGCCACCTAAAACATTTGTACTTGCTTAAACAGGTAATAACCGGTGGGTGGGAAAATTAAAAACATCTAAGGCAGTGGAATGTTGGATGAAATGCGTTATTGTAACTAGTCTAAGACTTTATTGTTTAGAGTTTATATCCTAACTGGGGTCAAATTTAGCCTCCTTTTTCTGAAGTTGGTAAAAGAAGTAGTAATTCTTTTCCTTGAATTGTTTATCAGACTCATTGACCTGCAGTAATAATGGTTTCTCAGGTTGGTAAAAGGCCACTAACTTTGGGAGAGAGAATAGTCACCTGTATTGATCCTGGGAGGATGAAGGCAAAATCAACCCTGGCTGCATTTCAACTCAGAACGTAACTAAATACCACAAGATGATCTACCGATTCTGTCAATCCACTGCCCTTTTAACAGCTGTAATAATATTAATAATATGATAGTATGTTGTGCATTTGAGATGAAAATATTGCTCTAAACTAGTGGTAAGCTGTGACAAGTGTTGGAAGTAATCAGATTAGATATTAGATCTAAAAAAAAAAGTCACTGAATTTAATGAGTCAATTAATTTTATTCATCCACAAATATATTTTATCAGAAACTTTTTTGCAGCCTGTTTCGGAATATTCATAATTGAAGACTTTTGTAGAGTCAAAATAAATTTCCTCCAATATTTTCATTGCAAAGTCTTCATTTATAGTTTGATGATGATTGGCTAATTCAGCTTTAATACATTGTAAAACCTTGGTTTTATCAAGTGGAACAAATGGTATTACAGCATCAATAAGACCCTGCTTGTGTAATTTAAAAAACCACCCATTTGGACTATCCTCTTTAAATTCAGAATCAAAATCAGCCAATTTCAATTTGTTCTGATTGCCATTTTGAACATTTCTGAACACAACATTATTAATATTTTCAGAGTTTATATTAGTTATGATTATAAATATAACATAATTATACTTATACAAATTAGAGCTTTTTAAATGTGTTAAAGTCTCTGTGAGGCTCTGTTGAGCAGATTCTATATTAATGAAGTCGTCGAGAATAAATATATTCCAATCACATAATGATAATTGCATGTTTACCCATGACAACATTTTACCTTTGTTAACTTCAGCAGAATTAAAATTATAATGATGAAGGAAAGAAAATATAGATAATTTTGTGTTTTCGGGAAAATATTTATGCAGAAGAGAGGCCAAATAGGTTTTTCCAACTCCTATACCTCCATGAAAAGACAAAACCAGTGGTGGGGGAAAATCAGTCTCTAAATTCTTTATATAGTCAGTTAATGACTCTACAGTAAGCTGGATAGCTAAATCTTGACCAATTAATTTTGTTGATAAAGACTTAGTCACTGACTGTTTACTCCAAGCTGGAATTTTATGACAATGATAACGGTAAGAAAGGTAAAATAAAGACATGAATACAATTATATAAACAAATAATCTAAATGAAGACGAATATTTCCTGAGCTTCTTTGCTTTACCGTCATTACTTCCATTCTGAAAAATAAAGAAAACAAAATAAAAATAAGAATATAATTTACATATGTTATTATTTAAAATTCAATGTATGAAGAGACTGATTTTTACAATTTCAAAAATTCATAAATTGGTTGACTTTAATCAAATGTAGAAGTATAGAAATAATAAACCTGGTAAAAGTGAGAAGTTATTAGGCAATTGAAACATCATAGAATATTTTCTTTAAAATAAAAGAACTAAGTAATTTTCAAGTTTAGATAGGAGACTTTATAAGAAGCTGGTTCAAATCTACAGAGTATGCCAAGAATTTGTGAACACAACTTTAATGGGCCATAAATGGAAGATGACCTACTGTGATGTGGTGCGGCATGCACCAAATTTTAATTTTCTCATTTTTCTTTCAGATGTATCCACAGCATCAACATGGCAGATTCCAATCTAACACAGGAGATGAATAGGCATGTCAAGCTTGCGGCTCTAGCTGACAACCACAAAAACTTAGAGATTGCCAGCTTCTTGAATGTGACCAGGTTCTTTGTGTTCAAGGTGAGCAAAGAGCTGAAGGCCTCTAGTGGGTATGTGTCATCCATTGACAAGAGAAAGAAACATTCTCAGTGGTTAGACGTCATCAGAATGGCTGAGTTCATCCAGCAGGTCCAGGACATCATCAACAACAACCCCAGCATATCGACGAGGGCCATCGTTGAACTGCTCAAAGTGGTACAATCCACTATCAGACATGTGGTGCATGAGAACATCAGGTACAAGTCCTATGTGATAAGAAGAGGGCAGTTCATGTCCAGCAAGACCTGGGAGACCCACGTGATCCAGTCAAAGCACTTGGTGGACAAGCTGAAGCACCCAAGAAACCCATCATACCCTGGTTCTTCTCCGATGAGAACTTTGACCAGGACCAGAAGGTGAACAGGAGGAATAACAGGTGGCTCTGCATAGATCCCAGAGGTACCCATAGTTATGCACACCAAGTTCCCGTCATCTGTGATGGTCCTGGGGGCCGTGAGCTATGAGGGCCATATCAGGCTGCCTCACTTCATCCCGAAGGGCCTCATGGTCAATACCACCACCTACATTGAGGTGCTAGATATGATGGTCAAGCCCTGGATTGATGGAGTGGCTCAGGGAAGGTTGTACGTGTTCTGGCAGGACTCTGCTCCCTCCCACATGGAACTCACAACCCAGAGGTGGCTGACTAAGAATTTTCAATCATGTGACCTAATTTAAACACCCTGGGTGTCGTCAATAGGGAGATCAACAGGTGGCCTCACAATAACAAGGATTCGTTGAAGGCCGCCATCGTGGATGTGATGGGTAACATGAACGAGAACCACCTGATCCTGGCATGCAGTTGCTTCTGTGGGCTTATCGAGGCTGAGGGTAGTTTCATTGAATAACCCATCTCTTTAATATATCTAGTTGAACATGTGTAACATTTTTCTGAAAATATATTTTTTTCTATTTAACACCTTCGTTTTTCCTTATATTTTATTTTGTTCTCAATTACCTGGACCACCCTCTACAATAAATGGTACTCTCTAACAGACAGCGAGAAGCCACATGAACTAACACGCAGAGTGTAATATTTCTTAGAAACCACTTTGGTATTCTGACCCAAGTGCATCAAAGAGAAGGTTATCTGCTAAAGGCACCCAGAGGCTGGAAATGTTTCCCTAGATGGCTTTGAGTGCCATCAGCCATCTTGAAAAATGCGAAATAGAAAAGAGAGTATGAATAGATTTTTGTTTGTTTAATTATTAACCTCCCACTCTCGCCACTATCTGTCTCTCAAATCATTCAGTTGCTCTAGCAGAAGGAACAAATTATTTCAAAGTTCAATATTTTACCAGATCAATAAAATAAGTATCTCAGATACCACAAAACATTTTGACAAGTAGTGGTCCAGATATATGTTCAACTTAATAGCAATACCAGTTTAACAAAATATTATGCATAAACATGATTTTCTCAGTTCATTTGTGCAAGGAATTATCTTTAAGTAGTTTGACTGGATATGATAAAATGCAGTTTGAAAGTGTTTGATGGTTTATGGAAAGTATTGAACAAAGATGGATAAAATGAATTAAAGAAGCAATGACATATGGTATATATGTACTGTGAGAAGGATTTTATGAAGGAGCAATGTTTCAATGTTGAGTAATATTTTAAGTATATATTGACTTCATTAATAAATTACTGACAGTATATTCTTCATAGTGAAAGTGATAAAATGCTTATACTAGTTCTGAAGGAACAAGTTTTCAGATGATCTCAGTTTTTAACCCTTAGAAGATGATTGGGTTGATCAAGAATATATGTAATTTTCTTTTCTATGTCTATTGAGATGCAAATATTTTTTTTTTTACAGAATTTTAAATAACACTCTTATTCTGTATTGTATCTCATAAAAATGGTCTTCAGTGTAGAAGCATCAGTAGGATTCCTCTATGCCACTTTCAAGGCAACAAATATTTGTAAGGCTTCACTTTCTATTCATAAGAAGCTTTAATTTCAATAATACCTAAATAGGAATTAGGTGCTGATGTGATGACATTAAGTTGTCAGTAAACTGAATCCAGCTTCAATTCACACCTGCAGCCTGCTAGAGTCCTTCAGATGACCACATACATAATAGATTCCTGATATCCACTAAAAATCTGAACACTCATATTTCACAGATATCATCATTTCGATCAAAATAGATTTTTCAATTACCTTCTTGTCTTTTAGCTTGGAATGATATTGTTTACTAAATATAAAAAAAGAAAAATAATAATTTGTTAATAACCAAACAAAGTAGATTATATTATTAATATAAAATATTACAAACAAACGCATGTAATAAAGTGTCATAAGTAACATAAATGTAAGAATGTTCTTGCTGTTAAATATCCCCAATCAGTTCTGGTTGGGCAGATCTAGACACAGAGGTAGCTGGTTGAATGTTTAGAAACAATTCAATTGACCTTGGCAGGATTTGATCTCAGAACGTAAAGAGCCATAACTAAATACCACAAGGCATTTTGTTCAATGCTCTAACGATTCTGCCAATCCACCACATGCAGATCTAGTCTTCATTGTAAATCTAAGTGGGCAAAACCAACATAGCTTACTCAAGCTGCACTTGTATTGCTCCACCATAGATATCATACTACATTACAATTTTACTAACTCTGCACATTTTAAACTTACAAATTTCATAATCAACAATTCTCTTCCTTCATTTTATATTTTTTATTTGATTTGACATCTCTCCTAATTAGATGGCTTCAATATACTTACTAATACAACTAACCACCCATCATCCCTCTTAAGTAGATGGCTTCAATACACATACAACTAACCACCTACCCCCATTTATTCTTTCAACAACTCTGCTCCAGTACATTTTGTTGTACATTAAGAATATAGACCAACCAATAAATTCATAAATAACTAACTCACAAATCCCTTTAACCAAAAGTATCTTTCAATCTAGTCTCTTTAAACAGATTTGTAACTCATCCTGTTTTATCAAGACACACAACGAAAACCCTCAAAGTCAATAAAATGCTAGGCCCTACAACCTCTGATGATCTCCTATGGCGACCTCACATATATAATATTGTCAAAACTACGTCTTAAACACTAAGATTCCTCTTTAAAGGCAGGAAGCACTTCAACCCCGATTAGTTGTTAACCATCTGCAAAGCTTCAAGTAAGAACCACACTGGAGAACTGCTCACATCTATGGGACAGTGCTGTTGCACACACACATATCCTAGACCACATCTAAATCACCAACATGCTTCAACCACCAGCACACTAATGTGTTGTTTCTTCTCTGTCTTTTCTATCACCACTACGCTTCTGAACTAGCTAGCTGCATACCCTCTCCATCCAGGCCCACTTGTCTCTTCTTCTTCCATCACATTTACTGTGTCTCACCTCCCAGACCATCTTACCTACATCTGTAACCTTCTGGAAATGCCTCCCTGCCCATATTTCGCCTACAGATGTTCAATCTAAACATCAACTGTATTAAACTCACCGAACTGAGAGGGCCTGCAAAATGTCAAGGGCACTGACAGATAAAGAAAAAAAAAATGTCTTTATAGCTTCAGCTTTCCACAACAACTAGGTTATATGTAGTTATATGTAGTAGTGGAATTAGGTTATATGTAGTAGTGGATATATAACCATATATGATATGGTTACACACACACACACATATACAAGGGTTGTACCGAAAGTAATGCAAAAGTGGGCATAACTTTTTTATTAACTGACATAGGTCATTCAAATTGCACATGT
>JAOPJM010001971.1:14103781-14116641 GCA_027124095.1 Muusoctopus leioderma | reverse complement strand
CCTCAATAACTCTCTCCGTCCAACCCATGCTAGCATGGAAAAACGGACGTAAAAAGCGATGATGATGATGATATATACAGTGTTCTTAAATGGCAAAAATGACTCTTCCATGATGTAATTTATTTTTATCGATTAGTTAGGAGGGAGAGCAGTACTTATCAAACTTTTTCAGGGCCTCTGAGACTGGTAGGCGAGAGGGAGGGAGGAAGGTATCCTCAGATTGGAGATGTTGCCCAAATGCTTGCAATAGGGAATACTCTGCTAAAGGTACCCAAGGGCCAGGTGGTGGTGTTAAACTGGGCAACTGATTAAGTCTAGCACTGAAGTAGACCACGGCAGGATTTGAACTCAGAATGCAAAGAGCCAGAACAAATACTGCAAAACATTTTGTCCAATATTCTAATGATTCCACCAGTCCACCGGCCTAGACTGGTACTTTATTTCTCCACCCTGAAAGGATGAAAAGTAAAGTGGAGTTCAGTAGGAATTGAACTCAAAGTGCAGTGAACCTGAGCAAACAAATACCACAAGGCATTCTTTCTGACGTTCTAACAACTCTACCAATTTGCAGTAATTCTTTCATCAGTTTCAACACACAGTCTAAGATCAAGTCATTTGCAAAACAAGGACATCTCTAAAATACCAACCTCTGTTTGCTGTTTTGTTGCATAGACATTTTCCTATGAAAGTATAGGTTTTTTGATTTGTATATGTTTGTGTTGTTTGAGTAATTCTTCCTTTCTTTTCAGCTGCTAACCACCTAACCATAAAGTAAGAGTGTGATATGTTGTCAACCAATCAAACAGAGACAAGTAGTGACATGTACCCTGTGCAGGAGTACAATGCAGTGGTTGTAGTGGATTAACCCTATGATCATATGTGCTGAGTAGTCCAGTACCTTAACCACACAGCTATTGTGCCTCTTAACAAAGTGTCCCATTAGCCAGGTAACATTCAAACCTGTTGTATAATCGAAAACCTAACAAATTTATGGAACACCTGGTAGCCAGCAAAATTGATTGCAGGGTGATGAGCCAATGGTTTATCTTCTGAAACCACTGCTTTACTAGGTACCTGAAAAACACAGTTGAAGCTCAATGGCTCACTCCACTAAGCTGTAAACATGTACCATGTGGTTCACTGCTGGAGAAAGTTGTAGCACTGTTGGTGGTTACTGAATTTAAATCTTCTGAACACCACGCTACTTCCACTTGAAACTCAGTTGAGGTACCCTCCAATCTTCCTCCCTGCTATACTTTACTTCCACTCTGCCTCACCTTTCACACTACAAAATAAACTTTTTCCAAATCTTTTTTCTCCCATTATATCACAACCTTATGAAACTCCCTTCTCTCCTCTCCTTCTAAGAATAACTTTCAGCAATTTAAATTGGATATTAACCACTTTGTCCCTATCTAGTTATCCCACTTGCCCAGTAACTAGGATAACTAGGCAGGGACAAAGTGGTCTTTGAATACCATTTTAGGCATGTCTAAATAGGTACTAAGAAAAGCAATGCACCTGATTCTTAGACTCACAATGAACAACAGGCCAATGAAGGAGCCTCTACTTGGTTGCTCGACCTGCCAATAATAGCAGCCAAATCTCACTCAAATCACAACCTATCATCTTAAAAAAAAAAAAAAAAAGAGGAAAGGAAACATTAGATAATGTAGTCCTAGATATATTTATGTCTAAAATAATGATGAGATGGTTACAGCTGGTATGCTTTTGATCTTAAGTTTGCTAGATTTGAGTTCACCGGAGACTAAATAACAGCATCAACTAATAAACGTAGACAAACAAAAAAAAAAGACAGAAAAATCCTTCCAAGAACAATAAGGCTCCTTGATGCTGAGGAAGTAGAATTGAAACCTGAAACCTGAAAGCTAGAAAGTTAGTTGTGTGCCTTGCTTAGATGTAGGTATGATAGTAACTGCCTTGGCCATCTCCATATATAAAAAATAACTAAATCTGAGAGTCAACAATGGTGCTTCTATGTGGTCACTCGAAATGCTAGAAATACCAACCAAATCTCTCAAATTACACCTTACTATCTTAAGAAAGGAGGTACACATTGAGAGGTGAGACAGTGGCTGAGAAGTGTTGCTAAGAGGCGAATTGATGGATGCACAGTGTTGAAAAGATCTCAATCCAAAATGATTAAATCACAAAAGAAAGAAGAGGGATTTCTATAAAAAAACAAAAAAAAAACAATGTAAAATGTATTCATATTTTGGAAATATAAATTCTCTTTAAAACATCGATTTGTATACGATTTTCTAACACAAGATAAAAGTAACATATTACCCTGTATATTTAGGTTCGATAAAAATCGAATATCAAACTGATGTTTTAAAAATGATTTATACCTCGAAACATGAATACCGCTTTGTACGTTTGTGGTACTCATTTACTATGAGGGTCCCTAAAAGAATTAGGGTGAGGTAATTGCTGTTAACCTATTTTAAGTAAAATAGCCATAATGAATACCGCAAGGCATTTTGTCCGATGCTCTAACAATTCTACCAATCCACCACCCTCTTCCATCATTCTAATAATAATTGTGTCTAACATAGGTACAAGGCCAGAAATTTTGGGTGTGAGGTAAGTCAATTATATTGACCCCAGTACTTGATTGGTACTTTATTTATCGACCCTGAAAAGATGAAAGGCAAAGTTGACTTCGGTGGGATTTGAACTCAGAACGTAAAGAGCCAGAGCAAATACTGCAAGGTATTTTGTCTGACGCTCTGACAATTCTACAAATCCACCACCCTAATAATAATAGGGATGTCTAACATTGGCACAAAACCACACATTTTGGGGATGGATATAGATGGTTATAATTGACTCCGGAAGGTTGAAATGTAAAATTGAACCCAGCATGATTTGAACTCATAATGTAAAAAATGGAACAAAATACTGCAAAAGTATTGATTCTGCAACTGGCACCCTTCTCTTTCTTCCCTTAATAATAATAATAATAATAATAATAATGGTTTCTTACATTGGCACAAGGCCAGAAATTTGGGGATTAAATTTACCCCAGTACTTGCCTGGTACTTTGTTTATCAACCCTGAAAGGATGAAAGGCAAAGTTAACCTCGGCGGGATTTGAACTAAGAACATAAAGAGCCGGAACAAATACCACAAGGTATTTTGTCCGATGCCTTGCCGATTCTTCCAATCCACCCACCATAATAATAATAATAATAATAATAATAATAATTTCGTTATTGCCCACAAGGGCTCAAAGACGTGGACCGAACAAAAAACGTGATACAAATCAGTGTAGAGGTTTACATAAAAATGAGTAAAAAGAGAGTAACAGCAACAAAAGATAATAAAAATAACAAGGAAAATGTTTCCAATAGGGGTGGGGCAGCCACATAGGGCCAATCAAGGAACCCCACAGATCCAGGATTACCCTGACCACCAAGGACATGTGCCCTCTCCCAACCTTTATTCTCCGGCCTACAAGTAGTGCATGCTGAGAGTAGGCCCTACAAAACATAGTCTAATATGCAGACAGTATCACAGTTACTTCCTCCTATTATTTCCCAGACAAAGCTGAACAACTACTACAAACCTACATCAACCACCTAAAAGCCTGGCTCAAAACAAATCTACCATCTCCCTTCTTACCAGTAACACCAGAGAACATCAAATACAACCAACCATCACATTCAACAACATATGACACACGTGACAAAGATACTAGAAATTACCTGTAACAATTCTACAATATTCACAGCACATGTATGAGATATAGTAAAAAAAAAAGTAAAACATTTTAAATTCTCTAAGAGTACTCATAGGCACCACATTTGTTCAACAGAAAGAAACAACAATGTTAGTGTACAAGCAATATATTATATCCATCATCTATTGTGTCAATCCTGCCTGAGCCCTTAATCACTTCACAACAAACTACAAACAGTGCACTTCACATCATCACAAGCTGCACACAGATCACCCACAGACAACCTACACAATCAACCAAAAAGAGGGAACCTCTCCAAGGTCACCAATCCTGCAAGAAATAGCAGCCAACTCGTCACTTACTGCCTTAAAAAATGGAAGGGCACATCATTGGACAATGTATCCTTGGATGAACAAAAAGATGGGATGGTTAGGAATAGAACACCTTTGATCATGTCTGCTCAATCAGGGCTGACTTAGAACTAAACAACATAAATACTAAAAAGCTGAAAGACCACCTGGAGACAGTTTGTTACTGTAGCAAGCTCTAACTCCCATAGTCCCTACCACTACACATCCAATTACCTCAAACAAATAACTTATCTACAACAACCCCAAAATACCTTTACAACACAAACAGGCAGCAAATTGGCAGAGTCGGATAGAATGCCATGTGGTATTTGCTCTGGTTCACTGCGCTCTTGAGTTCAAATTCCACCGAGGTCAACTTTACCTTTCATCCTTTTGGAGTAGATAAATAAAGTGCCAGTCTAAGGCGGTGGACTAGCAGAATTGCAGGAGCATCGGACGCAATGCTTTGTGGTATTTCTTCTGGCCCTTTGTGTTCTGAGTTCAAATCCCATTGTAGACTGCTTGGGTGGTAGACTTAATCCGTCACCCAGTTTAACAACACCACCTGACACTCGGGTGCCTTTAGTGGAGCCCACTCTGTTGCAAGCATTTGAACCAGGTCTTTGGTCTGAGGATACCTTCCTCCCTCCCACAAGTCTCAGAGGTCCTGAAAAAGGGTGATGAGCACTGCCCTTTCCTCTTGATTAAGCGATAAAAAAAAATAGAAAATAATTCTAAAGACCTTATCCTTCCCTCTCAGCCTAGACCAGTGGTTCTCAATCATTTTGACTTTGTGTCACACTGGAGATCAAATAAAACATTTATGGCACACTTCACATGGAAAGTTAAAAAAACTATGTTTTAAAGCTAAAAATTTAGAAAAAAAATGTAGAAAACTATTACTTATCTTGTTTTATTAATCATACTTGTGTATAACAAAATTATGAATAACATTTTCCAAGACACTCAAGCATTAGTATGGATTTTCTAAAGCCTTAAATTATTATTTTTTTAAATCCACAGCGCACCTAGATAACCCTTGTGAAGCATCAATGTCCCACAGCACACAATTTGAGAACCCCTGCTCTAGACAAACAAAAAAGACACATACACACAAAAATAGCAGCAGCATCAATAACACCACCCACCACTTCATCCCACACAATGTGCTTGGATTCACACCACCAACAATAAGTGCAGAGAAACAACAAATACTGCACTCTGACCAAGTCTATCTTGCCCACCACCAGAATCTACAGGCGTACAGGATGAGTGAAGGCAGGGGCCTCTATGTGGTTGCTTGACCTGCTAGAAATAGCAGCCAAATCTCCCCCTAAAGTCTTAAGCAAGAACACATAATGTAGTCTTAGATATACCCTAAAAAACATGGGATGTTACAGCTGGAATGCCCTTGATCACATGTCTGCTTAACCAGAGTTGACCTAGAGCTAAACAACAACAGGCATACCGAGTTAAATGCAGCAAGCCCAGACTGTCACACTGCTCCACCCCTATGATAAACCACTGAAGCATGGTATGTCAGAAATGTATACTAGTCAAGTAAGATATCCACTTGGTGGTAGATGCCTGTGTATGACATGTTTAATCTGGGGTAGAGAGTTGTACAGTAAAAATTACAAGCAGTTTGTATATCAGAAACAGGCTTCCAGTTTCAATTGTAAAGCTAACCAAGACAATTGTGGGGCTCCAGGCAGAGACTGAATAATAGAAGAGCTACCCCATTGCTTTCTTCAGGTTTATAGCACTGCAAGTTAATAAAACTTATTAACTCCACACTTCTTCCTCTACTGAGAGTAGTGTGCTGCGCTTACACATGGTAACTATTTATAATTACGTGAACTGAGTCAACAAGACTAGTGTTTTTTGTCATGGACATAATTAAGCACCAGTGTCCAGATATGAACTAATGAGCCAATAGGCCAGCTGTAACTCAGGACCAAATGATATATAGATATTCAATACATATCTATTTGGAAGTTTTTTTTATTGATTTTATATCATGCATTTTGTGAAAAATAGTGTTGTTGGTTATAGATTTCCAACAGGCGAATCACTGGTTCACTGCATTTCTGATGGGGAGAGTGACAAGGGAGTATCTGTGTAACTTGGGTGGAATAAATACTACAAGGTATTTTTATTCAATGCACCAGTTTTACTCGCATTTTCCTCACTGATGTGTATATCTTTCATCAATATACACATACAGGAATATGAGAGGCTACTGCAGTTTCTGTCAGCCAAATTTCACTTACAAGGTATCGGTCAACCTGAGGCTGTGGTAGAAAACACTTACACAAGGTGTTGCATAGTGGGTTGAACTTAGAACCAGATAGTTGTGAAACGAACGTTTTACAAGTATTACTGTACTCTTCATGCAGCCGAGGACCCATTCTTCTCCAAAATACTGATTTTGGTCAAAAATCCTAAGTATCTGATATGAGTCAGCAAAGTCAAATATCTTGCTCAGGAGTGGAATTAGTGAAAATGCCCTCTAGCCTATAAAATGTTATTGTACAATGTCTGAAGTGTTAGTCTTTATGTTGTTTACTCCCAAATCTTGCCCTGATTAAGCAGACCTATAATCAAAAGATTTTTCAGCCATGACTATCTCATCTTTTTTTTTCAGACAGTATATCTACAACTACGTTATCAAATGTGCCCTTTCTTGTTTAAGATGGTAAGGTGTGATTTGAGGGAAATTTGGCTACTTTTTCTAGCAGGTCAAGCGACATCATAGAGGCTTCCTCAGTGTGATGAGGAAAAGTTGTCCTTGCAGAGACCATCCAACACCAAACTATTGGCCACAACTGAAAGAGACAGGTATGAGATATATTCACAAGTGAATAAGAGTAGCTCAGTTATGTTCACATGGAAAATGGATATAAAATCCTAAAAAGTTCTGAACACATTGATAGAGTACAATAATAACATTTTCTTTAATCATTTAGAAAATTAACAAGGTATTTCGATAGATATCAATATATAAGATCTTTTTTTTTATTTTCAATGTTGTATCTAAGGAGGAAGAACATTGGCGTAATTTGTGAGAGCCCTTTTAGATCAGAAACATAGAAAGTATCAATGAAAATGCTGCAGTTAATGTGGAATTTGAAGAATGTTACGGGTCAGTGACAAGGTAAAGAGTTTTAGACAAGACACAGTCTTGGGAATGAAGGATAGCATGTAATATATTTGTGATAATTATGGCAATACAATATAGATGATTAGAAACAGAGTGGCAGGTGAAAAAGATAGGTTTGCAAAATGTGTGGGTGAAGCCAACAGTCTCTGAATAACAAAGCCACTATAGCAGCCATAGAAGAGAGGGTGTAGTTATAACTGTGCCCCAAGAATTAAAGGTTTTTCAGTAAGGGAGTATTTATAGATTAGGTAAAAAGTCTTTCTTCTGAATGTATTTTAAAATACCAATGATAGAATTAGGTGTACCATCCCACACATCAGAACATAACTCCATAATGGAGGGAAAAGTTGGTCTTAAACAGAGTCAACTGTTGTTTATGGCTGATATATTTCTTGGTGCTAAAGAAAAAGACAATTCTCCTTGGATACAGTTTGTCAATGCTAAAAATATGAAGTTTTGAGAAGCCATTACAGATGGTGAGATCTAATCGGTGTAGTGAAGTCATAAGATGATCACAAATAGTCATGTGATTTTTCTTCCTTGAAATGAGTGGTGTTTGCATCTAGAGTTATTAAACATTACCAGTGTGTCAGATATCCTTTAGAAGATACAATGAAGGTCCTTATTAATGGAAGAGGATATTGTCTAGTGAGTCTGATGTTAGTATGAACTATTATTGATATCTGATATAGACACACAACCTCAACTATATGGGAGAAACAAAATAGTACCATGTAGTGTATGGTATATGTCTTTCTCAATGGTAATTGTGAAGACATGATTTCTCTCTTACCTCTTTGTAGAAGAGGAATATTGACATGACTATCGTATATTACTGGTTAAAGTGTAGTTCGACGGCGTCAGGAGTTTCACGGCGTAAATAATTGTCACCTCACTGACTGACTGACACGCACGCACATCGCACCGTATACCACCATATTATCTTCAAGAGACCCTAGTTCAATTAAACGAACATTTTCTTGGAGGATTTCTACTCTATCCTTAATATTCTGTACAATTTCAGTGACTTCACGTGGTCTAACAGCCATTATATAAGTTAATATTAAGTTAAGATGAACGTGGACGACTAAGATGGAGAATGTTAAATCCAGACTAGATTACATTAAAACAATAGAGAGTATATACCTTATTATAAATTATGATTAAAAACAAAATGAATCCTTATAAGTTAATATTAAGTTAAATATCAAACGTTATTATAAATTATGATTAAAAACAAGCTTCAAAATGATAAACATCTAGTACGTCGGCTTTTCGCGGCTATTTACGCCGTGAAACTCCTGACGCCGTCGAACTACACTTTAACCTATATTACTTACACACACATATGCAAAAGACCAGGCTCAAGGGAGATAACGCTGGTAACACCGACAGCTTTGTTGATTATTACCACAACCTACATACATGACGAAGTAGATACATACACACAATGACATGGGGCAGAGATATATTGCAGTTTCGATTCTCGTTTAAAGTCCTTTCACTTTACTAACGCCGATAATGACCACAATCTTATTCCCACCGCTATAAATCTGAAGCCTTTTATTTGTCTAACAAATACTTAAGGCCATCTTGTAAAATTGCCAGGGTCGACTTTACATAAAAGGAGAACTGGAAGTGACCTCTGAGAGATGAATTCTTTTAAATGGAAACATTTATTTCTATGGTTAAGATTAGTATTAATTGTATTATAAACACAAAAGAAATCACGATTAGATTTATTCTAATTCTGTAACATTCCTCAGGGGTCACTTCCTGTTTCGAAAACTGGAAAATTCTGCAAGAGAGTCATTATTAGTATAGTGTTAATTTCTTGTGCCTGTGTACGGATTCAATATTTCTTAGATATTGTTTTATCATTCAACACACTAATTATTTGGCACATGTTTACTTATGTAATGCCACGTGAAATTTGACAACTTCGTTTTTCTATAAAGAGTGACAAAGTGGAATTAAAGAAAATATAATTCATGTTAGAAAATTGGTTAAATTCTATGAAAGGATAAAAGGTTCTTCAGTAACAACTTATCCAGTTATTGTATTTAGCCAAATTTTGTATGTCTTTGTAGGAAAATTAGTGTTGGCTTTTCTGTTTCTCTTTTTCAATAATGTTTTCATTTTAATATATAAAATTAGAAAAATGTTCTCAGTCGATCATCGTAAGGTAGGACCGAACGTTGGTCCTCGGCTTCGCCACACAACACACAGGACATGAAATACAACATGTAGCCATCTTCGACATTGAAGGAATATATATGGTTGGCGATGATATGCCCACAATTCGGACAAACGTGTTTGTACGTAATTAATTCCAGCCCACTTTCATCTTCGGTGCAGACCTTGTCTTCTATGGAGAGATTGCCAAGTTCCTGGCATTCAGCACATCGGGAGAAGTTGAGCAAATACGAACCATCTTCCAAACACATTGTATCTCGGCACGGAAATTTCTCTTTCACGCAGTCGACACACATAGTTCCTTTTCTTCGAGGTTTTAGAGCAAAACAAATAGTAATAATAATTAATTTTAAATTATACAGCCGCAGATAATCAGTTCTAAAGAATTCTTTGATTATATCTGATTACATGAACTGGTTATTTCAGTTATCTCTTTGATATTCTACTTCGTGTAAACTTCCTGTAAGTGACAATGTTTCAGTGAAATTATATCGGTATGTTGGTTGTAACTCTGTGATATAGCACTGAACTGTAAACTGACGGATAGTTTATAGTAACGGGAATTGGTTAAATTACGCTAAAATACTTTCTGTTGGTCGATAGTAAAAAATATAGATATATGGTTAAACTCACTCAACCACAGCAATATTATATATGAATAAAGGAGGAATTAATTAATCTTCGTAAAGTGCAGCTCAGTTGTTTCCCTGTATCATTGTCATTCCAATAGTCTTCCAAAAGAGTTATCCATATAAAGTCTTGATGTTTTTCGAATGTGATTACGAACCGGTGTTTTCACTAAAGTTTGTTTCCTGTGGAGAAAAGAAACGAAGAGTTACCTCCCATGAAGAAGTATATTTAATTACGGATTTCTTAGAAAGAAAGAAAACAAAACAGTCCAATGAAATTAGTGATTGCCAGTGTCGGCAAAAAAATAACAATTAATAAAATTCGTAAAAGTAAGATAAGTTCTTGTGGCGCGACGAAAAGAGATTTCTAACGTTTCGGACAACACCCTTTTTTCGAAGAAATGTGCTGGAAGGGTGTGAATATACATTCAAATCCTTTTACAAATTTGATTGATTTCTTACATTGGTACAAAGCTAAACATTTGTAAGGGAGGAGCAGAATCAATTGAATCGATCCGAGTATATTACTGGTACTTATTTTATTGACCTCGAATGGATGAAAGGCTATATCATCAATCTTAAGAATTTTAACAATTGAGGCAAATCTTAAGTATTATTAGCATGCTTCCTTTATTATAGATATCACTTTATTTAGATAAATATTAACAAATATTATTTATCAGGGATAACCTTAAAAAATTACGTAACATGCGTTTCTGTAAATCTTTTTCATTCAGGGTCCCTAGTTCTGGCTGACTACATAAAACAGGATTAGATTATTGACTCAAAGAAACAACAAAATTATGAAAAGAAAGTTACAGCACTGTGCTGAAGAAGCTACTACTGTGCTACCACCTTCTAATTGTCTTCATGCCAGTTCAGAGGAAGTCATATTTATAGCAATCAAAGACTTAGTTTTAAGGTATCTCTCATTTACCTTGTTACAAAACAATCATAACATTCCACCACTGACAATTTGCTTCGTGAAATAGTTTTGGTGATCTATAATTTGATTAGTGGACTGATCCTCATATTTAAAGCTATTTCTGCCACCCTCAACTTGGGAACATTCTAAGAATCACTCAGCTGTGCTTTGTATTTCTACAATCCAAATTCATTTCTTATGTGAAAATGTAGTTTTCCCCCCCACTGCATTCCATATCTAATTAACTTTAATTAATTGAAATTTCGGTGTTGTTTCACCTTACCCTTTTTTTTCTTTTTACCTAATTTAGTCATTTAGAAAATTGTTATTCTCATCGCTAATGGTGTAATTTTAATTAATTAAAATTTCTTGGTTACTACATTAAATATGTTAGCACCCACTTTACTATATAGTTTTTTGGTGGAAGTATAGCATATTCTATTCAGTTATTTTTCGATCCACTCTGGATGAAGCCTCATCATGCAGTTGGTGGTTTATCTATGCTAGTTGTAGGCCTACCTGTCCATGCTGGCCATGGCTGGTTGCATGGGTTGCTCTTGTGGTTGAGTGATTAGCCCTGGCCATCAGCACCTAGGTGGAATTTGAATTCAGAATGCAAAAAGTAGGAACAGACACTGCAAGGCATCTCATCTAACACTAACAATTCTGCCAATCCACCACCAATGATAATAACGAAAAACAGTGAGTGTTTACATCATTTATTCCATGAGAGTTACGATCGTTTCCAAGCAGGACTGCTCGCAATAAGTAAGGTTATGCAATTGTACAGGATTGCATCCTTGCCTATACGACTCAGTCAGGCTCTTCCTCAGATTCACTTTAATAAATGAGTACTGTTTATTGACAACCAGTTTTTATTGTTGGATGAGAAATAAGGGAGAAAAGACTTAGGGAGGAAGAGATTCAGAGATAAAGAGAAATAAGTAAATAGATAATTAAATAGATAATTAAATAAATATTGGGATACATAGCTATAGAAATATTTACTTATTTCTCTTTATGTCTGAATCTCTTCCTCCCTAAGTCTTTTCTCCCTTACCTCTCCCCCAACTATAAAAACTGATGTTGTCAATAAACGGTATTCATTTATTAAAGTGAATCTGAGGAAGTGCCTGACTGAGTCATGTAGGCAAGGATGCAATCCTGTATGATTGCATAACCTTACTTATTGTGAGCAATCCTGCTCGGAAACAATCGTAATTCTCATGGAATAAATGATGTAAACTCTCAGTTTTTCGTTATTATCTTATTATCTTATATTGTTATCATTTTACGTCCGTGTTTCCATGCTAGCATGGGTTTGACAGAGATTTTTTGAGGCAGCATTTTACGGTCAGATGCCCTTCCTGTCACCAACCATACTGATTTTAAGTATGGGAATCATATCACCGAATTACCAAACAGCCGGGCATTTTGTTACGTGGAGATGTAAACAAACTCACCAGCCGATTTCAGCGATAAACGGTGTCAAGTGATGACAATCCCACGCACGCATGGACACACACACACACACACACATATATATATACAAACACACACACACATATATGACAGGCTTCTGCATAGTTTCCATCCACCAATTCCACTCACAAGGCACTGGTCGGCCTGAGGCTATTGTAGAAGACACTTGCCCAAGGTGCCACGCAGTGGGAGAGAACCCGGGACCATGTAGTTGCAAAGCGAACCACACAGCCATGCCTGTGCCCATTATTATTATAGGAAAAAAATAAAACTGTGTGTACATTCAATGCTTTTCTCTCTCTCTCTCTCTCTCTCTACCGGCCGACAAGGGCGGCGCGCCGACCTCTACCACACTGAGGCCCTCCGTCAACTCCAGGACCCCTCCTTCTACCAGCTCCTCCCATCCGAC
>JAOPJM010001971.1:14085734-14099304 GCA_027124095.1 Muusoctopus leioderma | reverse complement strand
CAGCACAAACGCCAACAACAACAGCATCAGCAAAAACGCCAACAACAACAGCATCAGCAAAAACGCCAACAACAACAGCATCAGCAGAAACGCCAACAACAACAGCATCAGCAGAAACGCCAACAGCATCAGCAAAAACGCCAACAACAACAGCATCAGCAAAAACGCCAACAACATCAGCAAAAACGCCGACAACAACAGCATCAGCAAAAACGCCAACAACAACAGCATCAGCAAAAACGCCGAGAACAACAACAACAACAGCATCAGAAAGAACGGCAACGAAAATACCACCAACGGATTCCTCAGTAACGCGAGAATCTTTCCATTCAACATGGCTGACTACAAAGGATAGAGAGAAACCAACAGCCGACACAACTCACTCTCATAAGAAACACCCGAAACACACGGCAGCCATCGTTGTCACTGTATTATTCAGTATAGCTATGGCCATAGCTTTCGTAATAGTGTCATATAAAATCTACAAAAAACGTTGGTCCGTGGATCGGGGATATAATTTGCTGGATTTAGAAGAATTCAAATTTACTAAAGATAACGCGGCGGAGTGTTAGAATCGTTAGAGCGTCAGAAGACTAAACGCCTTGTGGTGTTTATTCCAGCTCTTTACGTTATGAGTTCTGAGATCGACTTTGCTTTTGATCCTACTGGGGTCGATTTGATCGATTATATCTATTAATGAAACAAAGACTATAAACTGCGTGTGTGTGTGTAAATGACTTAAACGAAATGAAGCGTGAAAAATAAAACAAGGCATATTATATATAGTAAGTCAGACATATAAGTCCGGTCAGCATCACAGCTTCCACAGAACTATATATTTGAGAGGGTGCTATTTAACACTCTACAAAATATCACCGAGGTGAATATAATTGAGCAGCGAAATATATCCTTAAAAATAGCAGGCATCAATATACAATTCGTGTTGGTAGTCACACACACACGAACCCAAATGAATAAAAAACCTTGTTAGGCAAAGAGAATTAAAAATAAATTTTTCTTACCTTTGCCTGTACTTGCAACTTCCGAGGGGGAAGCAAGTTTAACCCTACACCTTATTAATTATGGTAAACAAGCCAACAAAGATTAGGGATCTTCAGCAGGCTCTTTGGGCAATCCCATATCTGTGTATCTCTAACTTGTTCTATCTCTTTATATCTCTCAGGACCCTCTTAAATGGAAGAAACCAGATAAGTACTAACAGAAACTAATTTGGAGCTAGTGAGTAGTATGATGCTTGGAGCTAATTTGATGACAACTAAGAGTACCAAACTTGACTTAAGATAAGTAGATAAAAAACATCAGGGTTACACTATCAGATGCTAAGATTACAAATCTCAGTTTGCTGGACATAAAGCACCGGGGTTAGCTAAGCAATTACTAAACCTCAGATCAGTGGATTTATTAAATGCTATTGTCAACAATA
This sequence comes from Muusoctopus leioderma, assembly GCA_027124095.1. NCBI lineage: Eukaryota > Metazoa > Mollusca > Cephalopoda > Octopoda > Octopodidae > Muusoctopus > Muusoctopus leioderma. The sequence continues at coordinate 14,097,860 of JAOPJM010001971.1, read as the reverse complement.
GAATTGTTGTAAGAAGAAATGATAACAGGTCCAGATACTAAAACTTTATCCAGCAAAGGCGGTGAATTGGCAATCGTTAGAGCATCGGTTAGAATGCCTTTAGGTATTCGTTCCAGTTGACTGCGCTCTGAGTTCAAATCCCGCCGAGGTCAACTTTGCCTTTCATCCTTTCAGGGTAGATAAATAAAGCACCAGTCTCGGGTGGTGGACTGGTGAAATCGGTGGAGCATCAGATGGCGTGCCTTGCTGTATTTGTTCCAGCTCTTTGTCTTCTGAGTTCAAATCCTGCCTTAGCTACTTGGGTGGTAGACTTAATCCATTGCCTGGTTTAACACCACCACCTGGCCCTTGGGTACCTTTAGCGGAGTCCACTCTGTTGCAACCGTTCGGGCTAGGTCTCCGGTCTGAGGATACCTTCCTCCTTCCTTCCCTCCCACCAGTCTTGGAGGCTCTGAAAAAAAAGTATGATGGTCACTGACCCTCCCTCTACCAATAAAAAAAATGAAATTACAGCTAATAACCGGTTTAAGTAAGGGAGAGAACTCGCCGATCACATGTCAATATATAAGGAAAATAGAATCACAACATTCACCTTTCTTTAAGAAAAACAATAAACTATGAGATTTTAAAAATTAGCAAAAAGTTAAAAGTAGAAATTAGATTTTATGTTTATACAATTCAACATAATGATAGTCATGTAAAAATATTTTTAAATTTTTGTCATGATCTTCAAGAGTTAGGTATTAGTTTCGGTTGACTGTGCTCTGAGTCCAAATCCTGCCAAGGTCAACTTTGCCTTTCATCCTTTCAGGGTAGATAAATATAGTACCAGTCTAGGGCAGTGGACTGGCGAAATCGGTGGAGCATAAGTAAATTTAAGGTTATTCTGTAAGATAATTTTGTTCATAGCTCATTGAAAGCTGGTCACAGTGTTCATAAAACTAAATGGAAGTCTTGTATACTGATAGTCCCAAGGCTTGAAAAGCAGTGTAAGGACAGTCTTTAACAGCCAGTGGTAGTTGACAATAGGCATGTTTCATCTCAACCTTGCTTACATATGAATAAGAATGCTGAGATATAATATGGATTAACCCATCAATGGTAGACACTGGAAATGCATCAAGAATATAGGTGTTGTCAGTGGTTATGAAATCAATGACAAGATGTCGCTTCTGATTTTCAGTTTTTTGTTACTACAACCTGAGCTCTCCATGGTGACTTACTTGGTTCAATGATACCTTCTTTGATTACGTAGTTTACTTCTTGCCTGATGAATTTACAATCGTCTACAAAATACCTTCGCATTGATGTAGCAAGATTTGACATTCAGTCAATTTAGTGAAAAGCGTTACAGGCTGAATATTTAAGCAAGCAAAATTTGTCAACACTACAGAGGTTTGAGAGCCATTAAACTTAAATGCGCTCGAAGAATGTTGAGGCACAAAGCTTTGGTCAAGCATTATATCTGAGCAGAGATTATGCATAACCATCAGTGACTGCTGTTTATATAGCTGTTCAGCATGTTGAATGTCAACTTCACATATTCCAGTAATTTGAGAACTAAGTTGTGTTGATGCCATCAAAACTTTGCCTCTGAATGGTTTAATGACTAAACCATTTCGTTTTGTAATATCAGCTCAAATAAAATTATTAGTGCTTCCACTGTCAACTAAAGCTTTCATTGAGTGATTGTTAATAGCAATAATAATAAATGTATGAGACAAAGGATGTTCCAGTAAATTTGAAGCACTTATTGCATTGGGAAAAGGTTTATCTGATTTGCTCACCCAAGAAAAATGGCTTTTTTCTCACTCTTCTGACATATGGCATCCCTTGCTGGATATTTTCTGCATTTATGTTTATCCCTTCCACAAAAAAATAAAAACACTTCTGAGGAATGGATGCTGAAATAGTTTCCTATTTGATGTCCCCTTTTGTAACAGTTGAAGTACTTATAAAGATATCAAGGTTTATAGGCACTTGCATTCTTCTGAGCTAAGTCTAATGTTCTAACTTGTGATTCTGCTGTTTCCAAGTTTGGTGTTTTATTTTTGAGTAATTGGAGTCTTGTACTTGTTGACATTATTCCTAAAATAAAAGCATCCATTGTTGATTTTTTTTTTTCCCTTATACTGTTCTGATGACACTACTTTGAAGTTACATTCTTTAGTTAGATTTGATACTTGTAGAAATTGATCAAAGGATATTTACTTTAAACCAATGAATGAGGTTTTTGTGAGACCTAAATTTATAACTTGCAAGCAACAGCCAACATGGCTGTTGCTTGCAAGTTATAAATTTATGTCTCACAGAAACCTCATTGATTGGTTTAAAGTAAATATCCTTTGAACACTTTATAGCATCCTCATAGTTGTCATAATCTGCAATAAATTTGCATACTTTGAGATACAAAGCTCACGAGTGGTTAATCTGTTGAAGTCTGGAATACTGGCAAGAAAATTGTCAAACGTGTGTAACTAGTGTTTGAATTCAGAAGAGCCAGACACTGGTGGTGATGGTGTTGTACTGAGTTGCTCAGAACATAGAACTTTGTCCATGTTTGATTCATTGAACAAACTGTCATAAGAAGTAATAATGATTTTACAAAAGCACAAGGCCCAAAATGCAAGTGCCTATAAACCTTGACTGATACTTAATTTATTGACTCTGGAAGAATGAAAGCCAAAGTCGATCTCGTTGAGATTTGAACTCAGAATGTAAAGGCCTGTAACTGAATACTGCAAGATATTTTTTCCAACACTAACAATTCTGCCAATCTACCATGGTTGTCCAGATTCTAAAACTATATTCAGCAAATGAAATTACAGTGAATATCCAGTAAGGGAGAGAACTCACCCATCATATGTTACATTATATAAGGAAAATACAATCTCAACAAGCTTTATCATATATTTGGTTATCATAGAAAAATCCAGTGGACTAATCCATTGTTCATTGCAACTTAAAGATTTTTAAAGATTCATGATGGGTAAAGAAATTACTAAGATCCACTCTACCCTAGAAAAAGTTGTGTAGCAGATGTATAAGCTATAGGTATTATAGACTCTGAAATCATCAGTCTATAATAATTTATGTTCAGTTAAAAATCATTCAGTCAAGGATGTGGTGATCATCGTTTTAGTGTCTACTTTTCTTTTGTTTAGATTATTTTGTTCTCCTATTGGTATGGGTTAGACAGATCTGCTGTACAACAAGCATATCACCATTAACCTTGGTCGTTTGTCATTTCTTCTATGAAGCTCAGTATCTTGAGATCTGACCTTGCCACCGCTTCCCATATCTTCCTTTTTCTTCTTTTGACACAGCTACCCTCCACTGTCAGCCCATAACACTTACTTACCACTCAACACTCCTTGTCTGGTGTCATAGTGATATCAGTAAAGGTACTCACTATGACTCAGCACCCCTTGTTTATTCACATCTGCATGCATTGGCTGATACCTTCAAGATCAAGCCACTCTCTCATGCAGATTAACATTACACATTCAATGGATCAAGCATACTTAATTGTTCTCCATATTCCACATATCTTCTATATTCAATGTTCATATCTCACTACCATGCAGCATCATACTTCTTAAACATGTTTCATAGTCTGCATTTGGCATAGAGAGAGAAAAAGCCTTTGTTGCCAACAGAAGCAACAGCACTTTGTACTTCTTCCACCCCTTCCTTACACTGGCAACTATGCTTTCACTACATCTGCCCTGCATTATACCATTAATACTGGGCAGAGTGTAGAAAATAGGTTCTATATGCAGTCTGAATTGAAAGCACAAGAGAGGCTCAAAGACTTGTCAGTTAAGAGCCACTTGTTTAAGAATAGAGTGGTTAGCACTGATGTATATATACTTTCTCTTTCCATTACACTGTGTATAGCACCCATGTAGGTGATATATACAGTGTAATATGAAAGGACTAGAGAGGTTAATAACACCTTGTGTTCAGTTCAGTAGCACTCAGCCAAGAACAAAGCTAGTATATCTACTTCTATTATCTCCATATTGTCCTTATTTATTAATAATGAGAGTTTGTTTATTTTTCTTTCTTCCTCTGATCTTTGTACATGTCCTATACATGTTGTAATTTGAAAGCATCAGAGAGACTTATAACAGATTATATTCAGTAAAATACCAACCAGTCAACGATAGAGATGGTAATCTACCTTTTGCTAGCCTATATTTTTTTAAAACTGTTTTAATTCCATTTTTTTGTGTTTGCATCGATGGGATGATTTATTTATTGGGGCAAATGATAGATGCATTTCCTACTACTAATGACTGAAATGTGAAGTAGGTATGGAGCCTGTTTTTCATTCAGTCAGGCAAACTCTTCTATGAAACTCAATACAATGGGCACAATACAATGGCTGTTGTATGGTTTGAACTTATGACTGTGTGGTCACGAGTCCAATGCTTTGACCTCACAGCCATTATGCCTCCTTATATTGCCTTTATTTATTACTGACAAAAATCTGTGTTTATTTGCCTTTCTTTTCAGATGGAGAACACTTCTGTCTGTTGATGATCTTGTGGAGAATATTGTCAAACAGCTGACTGCAACTGGACTTCTCAACGATACATACATATTCTTTACATCAGATAATGGTTACCACTTAGGTAAGTGATGTTGTAGTGTTTTGTCACCTGCTAATAGTGTTGCTTGGTGTGTAGTGTTGTAGGACTGGCATAGTCCATGGTGGATCTAATGTATCATTTGTACACCATTGTTATTGTTTCATTCTGTTGGCCAAATGTGGTAACTGTGATTGCTTTATATCTGTGCATAATTTTGCTTTCTTTGCTATATCTTCTATGTGTGTCATGAATGTTGTGGAGGTGTTGTATGTAATTCCTAGTATATTTGTCTTCTGTGTGCGTGTGTGTGTGTGTGTGTGGTATGTTTATGTTGTTGAGTGTGATGGTTGGTTGTGTTTGATGTTTTCTAGTGTTGCTAGTAAGAAGGCAGATGGTGGATATAGTAGGTGCTATTTTAAGTTGTTGTGGATTCAGATTTCTAGGTGATTTATGTAGAGTTGGAGTAGTTTTGCAGCAGTGGGTGGATGTGAGTGTGATGGCATCTACATATAAGGTTGTGTGTATGTTTTGAGGAGGTGTGGGAAGGTTGTGTAGGTATAGGTTGAAAAGAGTAGGTGAGAAGATGGATCCCTATGGTACTCCATTCAGGAAATTGCAAGTTCTGGAAGTGTTGTTCTTGTACACTACATAGATTCGGACATGTAGTTTGCTAGGCAGTGTTTTGTGTTGTTTCTGAGGTTGGTGTTGAGTATTTTTTTTTTTTAAATTGGGCATAGAGTTGAAAGGCTTGCTGATGTCAAAGCCATCATGTATTCTCTGTATTAGGTCCATGAGTAGTGTGGTGGTTGAGTACAGTGGTCTGAATCTGAGTTGTGATTTGGAGAGGGGGATGTGTGGTTTATGGATGTCAAGGATTAGCCTTTTTAGAATGTTTGTTTGAGGGTGTGCATAGGGGGGTGATTGGTCTGTATGATATTGCTTCATTTGAGTTTTTGTTGGGCTTTAGAATTATGTTTTTGTCCAGCTTCCAGATTCTGAGAATTTAAGTGTTGGTACATTTGACAGTTGTAGATATTGGTGAGTGCTGTGGTTTTCCTTCAGGGTTTATGTGTTTTAGGTGTATGTTTGTAATTTTGTCTAGCTCTGAATCGGCATAAATAGTTATAATGTAATGTGTAAATTAGCAGGTGTGTTATGTTGTAATACTATATACTCGTTTAAACTAGTTAGTGTGACATTGTGTTTTTAATAATGAGATAATCAAAGGAGGTACAATGCTCAGGGCATGCAAATGTCCTATCAGACTAGCAAGATTTATATGGTTGATGTTCAGCTTGAACATTTTTAGGTCTGTGTCTGTAGAAAAACATGAGGGAATGGGAATTCCAGAATGCTGCTGTTCTTTCATCCTTACTGTGAGAGTGATCAGAGATGGAGAGATGGGTGGGATGAGTTGGCCTGGGTAGCAGATAGCTAGCTCAGAGGAACAAGAGCCATTGTTGTAACAATAGATGAGGTATTGAGAAGAAATGGTATATCTGAGAACTATTGGTTGAAGCTTGTTGGTGATTTAATCTTTTGTAATGCAGTTTTGGTAATGTTATATATATTGTTCACTGTGTGAGACATAAGTGATTGTGTGATCTAGCATTTGTATCAAATTTGAGGGTTGTACTTGTGTTAATCATGACTTGAGAGTATGGGGTTCAAACTGTTTCCTTGATATGTGTATGAGAGATACAAGGTTGTCATGTCTCTATTGAAGGATGCTCTGAATGTCTCTGTTTGGATTCAGTGTATGTCTGACATCAGGTGTTTAGGTTACATGTGGATGATGCCTATGTGCAGAATGTTAAGGAGGCGTGAAGGAGAGTATCATCTGCAAAGGATTGTAATTTTTGTTAGAAGTGACTATAAACCGTAACATTAATGTACAGAAGGAAGAACACAGGAGACATTACTTAACCTTGGAGTGCATCAGAGTTAATAGAATGTGGATCAGAGAGATCTGTTGGCACATACAGTAATGGTGTGATCTGATTGGAAGCTTCTGATCCAAGAAATGAGACAAATGTAGACTATAGCAGGGGTTAATATTATGCAGAAATATACTTAAAATGATGAAGTGTGTAATTTGTTACATTCACATAACTTTCTCTCTTCTGTTTCAGGTCAGTTCTCTCTCCCATATGACAAGAGGCAGTTGTATGATTTTGACAACAGAGTCCCCTTTTTTGTCAGAGGTCCTGGCATAAAGGCGAATCAAACTCGCAATGTAAGTACAATTTAGACACACAACTCAACAACCATTCTGTTGTTCTGGTGGTTCCTTTGTGATTTCTTATAATTGCTTGTGTAGTCAATACAGACTACTTAATATTGTGAATTTAGTAGTTTTGGTTGTCAGAAACACTTCAAGGTGATCAAACAATGCTATTTAAAAGGTGCAGGCATGCTGTGTCTTGAAGATGTACTGCCTACTGTGTAATATTCAGTTCTAAGGGTTGTATTACTTGCCTAAACTTTCATGTCTAATTCAGAAATCATTTTCTGGTTTGACTAGAAGTTTTTTGATGAACAGTCCTCCACAACTTGATATCACTTCTTAGGCAAATATATCTGAAGCTTCATGAATTGGCAATGTTTTATTTTTTAGTGTGAAGTTAATTTCAGGTCAGTTATACAATAGGTGAGATATAGTGTAGTGTCTGAGAGATTGGTTAAGTTGCTGACACTAAAATCTCGCACAGATGCCTTGATCATATAGTAGGTAAACAAATGCAGGATATTCATATTTTGTTTCTACAATTGAAATTATTGATTTTTTTTTCTTCAGATGATCTATTGTTTCTTGAGTATTCTGACATGTGAGCTCAAATAAGTATTTCCACTTTGATTTTCCTTTTTCTTTTCTTTAAACCAGGAACCTGTGTTGAATATTGATTTTGCTCCAACATTCTTATCATTGGCGGGGATCAAAGAGCCCGGAAAATTTGATGGGAAGTCCTTGCAGCCATTGTTAATAATCAATAAGACAGAACCCACATTTCGGAAGAATTTCCTGATTGAGCACAGAGGAGAGTACCATGAAGATGTAAAAGACTGCCCTCAGTACAAGAACCAAGGGATGTCGGTAAGTATCACATATATTCTCTTTTTTTTTATGGTCTCTCTTGAGCCAAGAATTTTGTTCATTTTATCTATATGAGATGAATTTCATATATGCTAGGCTGCTGCTCTCTAGCCACCACTAGCAGCCTGTAATCAGAACTGAGACCCAGATTCAACAGTAAGGCATTAATGAGATGTTTAGAAAATTTGTTACTCTAAGCATTGGAGTAGCTTCCCATTGCACTACCAGCTAACTAGACACTTGCTAATTATCACAATACTCCTGGTATTTACAGTAGTGAGATGTATTTATCTATGCAACCTATTGACACTTATGTAGACTGGAGCATTTGAGAGTTAAATGTCTTAGCCTAGCCATGGATACTCTGCAGTTCTGGTGACATGATTTGAACTATTAACTAAACAGCTGATAATCCGACACACTATCACCTCAACCATCTACAATCTGCACCTTTATATAATGTGTGTATACCATCTTAAAGGTATAGGAAGTGATGATCTAAGTTCCACAAAGCAAATTATTTCTAGCTGCTTCTTGACCATTTTGCTAAGGTGTTTGAGTATCACAGTCTGTTTTTAGAAAATGTAGAAAATCCTTTAAGCCACTTATTCAAGTAGCATGGATGTTCTAGGTTGAAAACACTTGACATTTTATTGGATTATAGGCCCTTAACTTTTTGAGAGATGTTGCTATTATTAGAACTGTTAAATTAAGTTTTCAATTTTTTTTTTTTTAAATTGATTTATTATGATTTATTTTAAATTATGATTATTTTAAATTAGGATTATTAAATTATGATTTATTTGTGTTCATCCTCAGTTACAATGTTTGTACTTGGCTTGGGATTGAACTCTCAAACCTTTATTTCACATGCATATATCAAATAATGATTCCTGTGTTCAGTCACCTGATGATGAACAGAGACTGAACTGTTTGAAATGTGTTTTACAAGAAAGAAAAATACAATGAAATAAAATTTGAAAAAAAATGTTTAAATCAGTTTTTAAGGTCAATAAAATCATTACCAGTAATATATTAGGATAAATTCAATCAACTGTGATCTCTCTCCCTTACAAATTTAACTTTGTGATAAGTCAAAAGAAATTTTTATTGTCAACCTGGAGCTCCATTAGCTGTATGGTACTTTGATCCAATGAGAGAACTTCAATATGTTCGCTCAACCTGCTAGAAATAACAACTAAATCTCCCTCAAACCACACCCTACCATCCAAATCTTCTTCAAATCATACCCTATTGACTTATAAAAAGGGAAGATGCATTACATAATGTAATCCTAGATACCCCTGTTGCTGTTGTTGTTGTTGTTGTTACTCCAATAGAAGTTCAATGTTGCAATTCAAGTTGAAGTGGGCAGTGGCTTCTGTTTGAATTGACTTGAAACTTCTGAGGAGAACTTGGCCATGAGGACTGTGTTTCAGGCAAGTTTGATAGAGCAATTTGTATTTCATTCGGAATATGGTTCCACGTATGAAACATTGCTCCATTGGAACCCCTAAATACTCCTAAAAAGACAGGTTAGTCAAGGCTGGAATGCATTTGATTGTAGGCCTGCTCAATCAGGTTTGACCTGGTGGTAAACAGCAACCTATGGCACCTACTTCTAACTAAGAAGAGTCAACAAGAGAGCTTTCAACTTTTAGAAATAGCAGGCAAATCTCCCTCAAATCACACCTTACTGACTCAAAAAAGGAAGGATAAATTGGATAATGTAGTCTTAGATAGAAAAGAAAAAGATGGGAGGGTCACAGAACACCTTTGATCATAGGTCTGCTGGATCAGGGCTAACCTGGGGCTAAACAACACCACTAACTTTTAACTAGGTGAACTGAGCCATTGAAAGTTAAACATCTTTTACTGAAGGTGTTCCATTTTTTTATGGGATATGACTCCCTGACTCAGAAGGCTGTGTGTGGTGGCCCCTTAACTTGGCCAGTTGGAATTCTCATAGAAATCTCTGTTAAATAAAACTCTTGGGAAAGTGTGGTTTTATAGTTAGACTTTCTTTCTGCAGTTAACCATTTAACTGTAAAGTGGTTGTGGCACCTAATGTTGGTCAGTCAGACTCAGGCAAACGGTAATTGATGTTCCTTGCTCTGTAACATACTGTCATGTCTGTAGTAGCAAAGTTTGATCATGAGGTGTGTAGTCCAGCACCTTACCTGCATAATATTATGTTAATTTTACTCTTTAATTCTTTATAGTTGATTTATTTCTAGTGTTTTGATCTCAGAAAAAAAATAGACATTGGTAAAGCCTGTTGTTGTCAGCCCTGACAGCAGACCTATGATCTAAGTTGTTTCAACAATAACCATCTCTCATTTTTTTTTTTTAGACATGGTATATCTAGGACTACATTGTTTAATGTATTCTTTTTTAATGCAATAGTGTGTGATTTGAGATCAATCTGGCAGCTATTTCTAGCAGGTTGTTGTTTAGCCCCAGGTCATCTCTAATTGAGCAGACTTATAACCAAAGGCATTCAAGCCATGACCATCCCATCTTTTTAGTGGGTATGTAGGACTGCATTATCCAATGTGTCCTTCCCTTTCCCAAGACAGTTGGGTGTGATTTTAGGGAGATTTAGCAGCTATTTCTGGCAGGTTGAGTGCCCATGTAGAGGCTCATTCATTGGTAAAGCATATTTAGTAAACTCTGTAAACTCTACAACCCTATTTTATTTTCTTAACTATATTCTTTTCTGGCCTATTTTTCAGTCCTGTGATATCAACTGTGTTTGTGAAGACTCATGGAATAACACATATGGCTGTATCAGGAATATTGGTTCAAAGCATAATTTCAAGTATTGTGAATTTAATGATAAAGAGGTAATGGTTAACTTTATTATGGAAATCTCTGGTTGGTTGACACCTCTCACTTGCAGTGTATACTGGCATTAAAAAAAAAAACAACTGCTTTTATCCCATGACACCAAATTGTGAAGGTGCATGGCCTAGTGGTTACGATGTTGGACTCCTGATCGTAAGGTCATGGATTTGATTCCTGGATTGGGCAGCACGTTTTGTCCTTGAGCAAAGCACTTCATTTCACGTTGCTTCAGTCCCCTCAGCTGAAAATGAGCACCTATGATAGGAGTGCGGCCCCTATCATTAAAATGCCGAAGAAATGCATCTTTATACAAGGCCACATATTTTGGGGAAAGAACCTGGCATGTGGAATGTTGTCAGGTGCTCACTGCACTCTACCGGCTGGACAATGTGGTCAGAAAGTCAACCCTCGCATTCTATAGACAGTTTGTGGAGGGTATGAGCGACAATGGCTTGTAAGTGTTTCTGGGCATCGACAAGGACAGTCTGAGTAGTCTCTTTTGGAGTTAAAAGACTTTGTCCTCATTTTGGTGAGCTTTTCTTGTTGTTCTATATTGTTATTGCTTTTTATTGTTATCTATTTATTAATGTGTCTTTAGTGTTATTGTTGATCTCACCCTTTTACTCACTGTGAATACCCCACTGTTTCTTGTTTTTCTTTTGTACTGTCCCCAATGTCTTGGGTCCTTGTGGCCAATGAAAGAAATCGTTGTTGTTCTTGTTGGTGTTACTGTTGTTGTTGTGGTTTCTATTGCTGCTGCTACTGCTGTAGTAAATTCTGTTTTCATTTAACATTTGTATGGGCAAGTGACAGAACTATAGGGAAACTTCTGAATAACCAAAAGAACAAACTCCATTTCAATCTCTAGTCAAAGTTATTTCATATCACTTCAAATCCAAAATGACCCTTTGGAAAGACACAGCTAGGGTTACCAACCATCCTTTTTTGGAAAGGACAATCTTTTAATCTTTTTTTTTCCAACCCCGGAAAGAACCCTATATGTCTTTTACCCCTTACTGATAAAATTTTGTTCCAAACATAATGTTTAAGTTGAAAATGTTTAACAATAATAACTAAATACTTCAAGAAATCTTCAGAACTAGAAACACTGTTAATTCTACAGTTTATAAAGGATGATGTTAAGTATAGTTCCACTGGTGTTGCATAGCTCGAGTTTTATATATGCTTTTATATACAAAGAAACAGATGTTTGGTTGAACGAATAATGTGTGAGCTTTTTATATATTTCAACTTGCAAGATAGTTGTTTAGATTTTTCAGAAAATATGAAAAAATGATACCCTTTTGCTGAAGTATGCAAAAAGCCAGGAAAAATATAATTTAAAAAATTAAGTGCTCAAATGTAGTAAATTTATTGCATTATTGAAATATTCAATAAAGAACTGAGAATATAAAAGTAAATATTTATTTTAGCACATATAACAGCAACATCAACCTAACCTAGGATTCTATGAATAACATATACAATTTAAATCATGACGTGCAGCTTACTAATACAGGGTGTTCCAATGGCTTGGAACGATGCTAAATTTTGACCATCGAGTGGAGGTGTGCCGCCGAAGCCTTG
>JAOPJM010001971.1:14054972-14072614 GCA_027124095.1 Muusoctopus leioderma | reverse complement strand
GTTATATCACTGTAGTACATGTTTTATTACTACAGTATAGTGTTATATCACTAGTACATAATGTTATATTACTGCAGAATACAGTGTTATATATATCACTGTAGTACATAATGTTATATTACTGCAGAATACAGTGTTATATATATCACTGTAGTACATAATGTTATATTACTGCAGTATACAGTGTTATATCAGTGTAGTACATACTGTTATATTACTGTAGTACATGGTGTTATATCACTGTAGTACATGTTTTATTACTACAGTATAGTGTTATATCACTAGTACATAATGTTATATTACTGCAGTATACAGTGTTATATATATCACTGTAGTACATAATGTTATATTACTGCAGTATACATTGTTATATATATCAGTGTCATACATAATGTTATATTACTGCAGTATACAGTGTTATATATATCAGTGTAGTACATAATGTTATATTACTGCAGTATACAGTGTTATATTACTGTAGTACATAATGTTATATTACTGCAGTATACAGTGTTATATATATCAGTGTCGTACATAATGTTATATTACTGCAGTATATAGTATCATATCACTGTAGTACATAATGTTATATTATTGCAGTATACAGTGTTATATTGATGGCTGAGTGGATATAGTTGCAGATAACCATCCAAGAAGTTAAGTGGTTCATATCCTGTTACCAGCACTGCATTGTGTCCATAATCAAGACACTTAACTCTTAAAGAGCTGAGTCCATTTAACTGTAAGTATTTGTAAACTGTACAATTGACAAGTGATTCATTGGCTTGCAATGTTTATTTCAATTCCTTATGTGTGAAAGCTACATATCCAGGAAGATGTGTGTCTCTCATCTGCTTACAACAAGGGAAATTGGAGATAAACACTGATCCAATGGATCTTTAATACAAATGTTTAAAGGAAAATTTTTTCTCTGAATCAGTCTTTTCTTTTTAGTCTTAGGTCGTAGCCATAATTCAGTGTATTTGTATCTAAGGAGGCGAGGGAGATACACATTTGGTTCTTGTCGTATTCTCTTGAACATTACTTTTTACAATATCACGACTGGTGACCATCTGTTGCCATTGCGAACCCACAATCGTGTTACGCATTGGCTTGCAGAGAACAATGGATCCTTGTAACTCAAAAAGTATACCATGTTACATTCACTCCAGTATACTGTTATATCACTGCAGTACACTGTTACATCACTGCTGTATACTGTGTTATATCACTGCTGTATACCATGCTACATTTACTCCAGTATACAGCGTTACATTACTGTTGTATACCATGTTATATCACTGCTGTATATATTGTTATATCCCTACTGTATACCGTGCTACGTTTACCTCACTGCAGTATACAGTATTACTGCTGTATAGTGTTATATCACTGCTGTATGCCGTGTTACATATACTCCAGTATACAGTTACATTACTGTTGTCTACCATGTTACATCACTGCTGCATACAGTGTTATATCAATGCTGTATACTGTTACATTGCTGCTGTATACAGTGTTACATCACTGCTGTATACCATACATTTACTCCAGTATGCTGCATTACCTCACTGCTGTATACAGTGTTACATCACTTCTGTATACCATGTTACATCACTGCTGCATACCATATTGCATTTACTCTAGTATACTATGTTACATCATTGTAGTATACAGTGTTACATCACTGCTCTATACCGTGTTACATTTACTCCAGTATACTGTGTTGCATCATTGCAGTATACAGTGTTAAACCACAAGCCAACAAGAGAGCCTCTGTGCAGTCACTCGATCTGCTAGAAATAGTGGTCAAATCTCCCTCAAACCACACCCTACCATCTTAAAAACAGGACACATTGGATAATGTAGTTCTAGATATGCTGTCCGAAAAAAGACAGGATGGTCATGGATGGAACACCTTTGATCACAGGTCTGCTTGATCAGGGCTGAACTATGGCTAAACAACAACAACAACCGTGCTAAATGACTGTAGTATATAGTGGTTTCGGGCTCGATCCCACTGCGTGTCACCATAGGCAAGTGTTTTCTACGATAGCCTCAGGATTGATCAAAACCTTGTGAGTGAAATTTGGTAGCCGGAAACTGTCTGGAAGCCCATTGGAGAGACCGTTCCTGTTTTTGGGTGGTAGACTTAATCCATCACCTGTTTTAACACCACTATTGGCCCTTAGGTGCCTTCAGTAGAGTCCACTCTATTGCAAGCATTTGGATTAGGTCTCTGGTCTGAGGATAATTTTCTCCCTTCATCCAACCAGTCATGTAGGCCCTGAAAAGGGTCATGAGTGCTGCCCATCCTCTTCTGGCTAAGCTCTAAAAAAAAAAATCATGATCATCTTTTTGAGCTTGCTTGGATTTGCGTGACTTAATCACACCACCCATCATGATCCCACATAGCAATCGAAAGGTCAGCAATGCAACAGCCCATGTCTTTACAGAGCTGGTTGATGAGCGATTTTGCTGGACAGCTGATCCGTGTATATCTATGTCAGGGTGTCCATAGGAGTATATGACTAATGAATTCTTGCTTAGCTCTCCAGCAATGTCCTGCAAAATTATAGAACTCACAATATATACTGTCTATTTATTTATTATTATTTATTGTAGGACAATAAATATATAGACAGTATATACTGTGACTTCTATCTCATTGGATACCATAACACTACATACCATGACTATATTCTCAAACCAATATCCACCCGGGTCAATGTAAAATTAAAATAAAATAAATAAAAAACAAAACAATTCCTGAGTTTCAATAACAACTTTTAATTAGGATTCAAATTTATCTTTTTATTTTTGTTTTTAATTTTTTTAAATTTTAAGCACATCGAGTCTGGATTTCATTTTTCCTTCATGTTCTTATAGTTTTCGTCTTCTTGGAAATTCACTTCATTTTCTTTTTTCTTCTATGTACAAAATAGTATTTTATAATTTATGCAGACTTAGAATGGAAATAATACTGGCACCGTTGGGTGTATATATGTATGATATGTGCATAAGAACAGCATGATCATATACATACAAGCATGTATGCATACATATGAAATATATTATTATTATTATTATTGTTGTTGTTGTTATCATTAGCACTGTTGTGTTATCAAAGACTGGGACTTTGGAATTTTTCTCCAGGTATTGCCTAACTGCCAGAATATGAAGACACTGGCAGGTGATGGGGGGTGTCAACAGTCTCAACCAGTCATACATGTATTTCATATAATTAACTTTACAACCAAAGTCCTTTTATTTTTGAATATTTGTTTTATTTTAACCCCGAGATCAGCTGACAAATAAATAGAGGAGCAACTGTTTTGCTAGAACACACCAAACCCTACCATTGTGTGAGAATATATATGTATGTGTGTATTTACGTGTATGTGTGCATGTTTGAGAATGTGTGTGCACTATTGCTGTACACGCACAAATGTCCTTGTCTAAACAATGCATACTAATTAGTTAAGTCACAATCAGAGATCCCAACTGAATAAATGGTGCTTAATAAGCATATCTCGGACACCTTCTCGGAGGCCATCCGGAGGTACTTTCTTTTTGGGCAGCTCCCAGTCAAGTGAAAGGTTGAATGCAAATTGGGAGAGGATCCTGTGAAAAGTGAGAACAATAAAAAAAAAAGTAAATATATATATATATATATAAATTAATAACACAAATTATGAACTGAAAACAACAAAAACAACTTCCCATCTTCCTGTAAGTCTGTACAGTAAAAATCTACATTATTATTATTATCATTATTAGGATAGTGGATTGGTAGAATCACTAGAGCACTGGACAAAATACCTTGCGGTATTTGCTCCAACTTTTTACATTCTGAGTTCAAATCCTGCAGAGGTCAAGTTTGCCTTTCATCTTTCAGGGTCAATAAATAAAGTACCAGTAAAGTACTGGTTGTATAATCGACTGTTCCCTCCCCAAAAAATGTCTGTCCATGTGCCTATGGTAGAAAGAATTATTATTATTATTATTATAATAGTAATAATAATAGCAGTGGATTGAATACCTTGCAGTATACGTTCTGAGTCCCATCCAAACCAAGAACGACTTCACCATGTCAAGTACTGCAGGTAGATAAGATTGACTGCCCTGACCCAAAATTCATGGCCTTGTACATACGTTAGAAATCAGGCCCATAGCAACTCTCACCAGAGGGGATGGAGTGCTGCGAAAAGTCGATAATGGCAGCTGAGTTATGGGAGGCAATGAGTGGTTGTGCGAGGGACAAATGGTCTGATTTAGATGGTCTGATTTATGAGTTTTATGTATACATACCAGACTTGTTCGCTGAGCTCTTGGCAAATGCCTACTGCAATTGGCAGTAGAACAAGAAAACTCCAAGTTTTGTGAGCTGGGGAGTGATAGTGTTACTGAGGAAGGACGCGAACAAGGGGAACATCATTGTTAATTTCAGGCCCATAACTCTGCTGAACACAAAATTTAAAGTTTTGGCCAAAGTGCTCATGAAGAGGTTGGCATCTGTTATTGGCAGTGTTATCAAGAACGCACAGACCTGTACAATTTTTGGCAGATCTTCACCTCATGTGATACATTGTAGATAGGGAGAATAACAAACCTGGTTTTGGTGGGGTCTGATTAATTTGGATCAATTATAAGGATTGTTGCCATGTACAGCAGCATCCTGGTGATCAGAATAAATGGACACCTATCGGAACAGTGTCAAATGACATGCTCAGTCCATCAAGGGTATCCACTCTCTTCACTTCTGTACATTTTGATTCTTGAGCCACTGCTGCGAAAGCTGGAGGTGTTGAAGGGTATCCCACTCAAACTGGGATGTGGAAGAGTTGTGTCAGCATATGTGGACGAGATCACTATAATGGTATTAGACACAGCAGAAATCGAGGTACTCAGCACCATAATGAAGAAATATGACATGGCAACAGGAGCATGGCTCAGTCAGGTCAAGTCAGTGGACTTGCAACTTGGTACCTGGAGAGGAAGGTCCACACTGGCCAGCATATGTCACTGGACTGAAGGTCCAGGCTCGGGCCAAACCTCCAGGTGGATAAGAAATGGGATGAGATTATGAGCA
The DNA here is from genome assembly GCA_027124095.1 of Muusoctopus leioderma. NCBI lineage: Eukaryota > Metazoa > Mollusca > Cephalopoda > Octopoda > Octopodidae > Muusoctopus > Muusoctopus leioderma. Next base: position 14,067,522 of record JAOPJM010001971.1, on the reverse strand, counting down.
GGGTGGCCAGTCTCACCCACAAATGGGCTGAAAGGTCAGGCAGAGGTGGCAAATGCTTACGTCACTTCTGTTATAATTTACCACCTGGCCATCATGTCTTGCCAGACTTGAGCATATGCTCTTTCACATTTTGTGGAAGGGATATGTTCCACTAGTCAGGTGGTCCAGTTGCTGCCAATACCCTGTGAAGCGGGTTCAGTATGCCATGGCTGAAAATATGCAGGCATGCGCTAAGGCTGTGGCATCTGCTGACAATCTTTGATAGTGAGCAGGTGTAGTTGCCATTTGTCAGGCAAGTTTACTCACAGCTCATTGTTTTGACAGAGCTGCAGTCCTGGGTTAAGCGAAGATCGAGATTGGGCTCCTGGCATCTGGAATGTTGTCAGGTGCTCACAGTTCTCTACCAGTTGGACATCACCCCTTGCATTTTATAGAGGGTTAGTGGTGGGCATGAGCAATGACACTCTGGGGAGATTTTGGATGTCAATGAAGAGGAACTGAGCTGTATCTTCCTGAGGACTTTCAGCCTGGGAACTATGGACAATTCCAAAAATCTCTACACAGAGGTACCGTCAACCAGACCTGTCTGAGATGTGTGCAGGGTGATGAAAATAACCTGCATGCATTCATGCAGTGTCCAAGCATTGCTGATCTGTGCAGTTGTGTCGAATAGATATTGCCTCATCTAGGATGGATCTGGTTATTAGCTGAATCCATAATCATTTCATACATAAGAACAGTTTGAAGAAGAATAGACACCACTGGGCTAACTTACCCAGACATACTAGAGGAAGATGAAGTCTTCATCTGATGTTCATTTGCGTTATGAGACTCCAATAGCTTATGGTGCTCTCATGAAATACTAAGCCACCCACGTACATTCTGGATTGAGAAAAAGTACAAGTAGGATCTCTTGAAATATACATCACCTTAATTCACATTTGATCTGTACCCAACCTGGACTTCTTATAAAGGACCAAGGATGGTACCATTTTTCCACCACATCCACACATGAACACAAAGTCTCCAACCAAAGGTGCAACACTTGTTCACTGAAATAAAAACAAACAAACATCAAATAATTATTGAAAAAAAAAAAGTGTTTGCAACTTATATTTTAATCGTGGTCATCAGTTGCTTGGTGGGTTGACCACATGCAGTGATAATAACATAGCTTTGCCTGGTGGGTGGACCACAATACAATGGCAGTAACATAACTTTGCCTGGTGGGTGGACCACAATACAATGGCAGTAACATAACTTTGCTAGGTGGGTGGACCACAATGCAATGACAGTAAGATAGCTTTACCTAGTGGGCAGACCATATGCAGTGATAATAACATAGCTTTGCCTGGTGGGTGGACCACAATGAATGACAGCAACATAGCTTTGCCTGGTGGGTGGACCACAATGAATGACAGCAACATAGCTTTGCTAGGTGGGTGGACCACAATGCAATGACAAGAACATAGTTATTACCTGGTGGATGGACTACAATGCAATGATAGTAACATAGCTTTGCTCCCCAGGTGGGTGGACCACAATGAAATCAACATAGCTTTGTCAGGTGGCTGGGATACAATGCAGTGACAGTAACATAGCTTTGTCTAGTGTGTGGGGCACAATACAATTACTGTAACATAACTTTGCCTGGTGGGTGAGCTACAATGCAATAACATAGCTTTGCATTGTGCCTTACCCACTTAGTAAAGCTATGTTATTATCATTGCCAAGTGGGTACAGTACAATGTAATGACAAGAGCATAGCTTAGCCTGGTGGGTGGACCACAATGCAGTAACTGTAACATAGCCTAATCTTGTGACATTGCAGCCATTAGTCCTTCTACATTAATCTCACACAGCTAATGATAATTCAAACAATGTACCTCCCCTCTCTCAACAGTATATAGACAGTTGGTGGGAAGTTATAGTGCCTTGTTTGGCAATGACAGATATCAGATATGATGTGTAACTTACTTTAAGCCGCAGCAGATGATAGAGCGGAATTTGACATCCATTTGAGCATGGCACTGATCATGGCCAAGGTTGACAGCTTGAACTGCCTGAAATATTAAAGAATAACCATCTGATATTATACATGCATAGAGATATACTTACATATATATATATATATACTTACATATATATATATATATACTTACATACATATATATATATATATATATATATGCAAACTCCCATTAATATGCATACAAATGCTGCAAATATATATACATATATATTTGCATCCAAAAGTTCATATATATACATATATATATTCATACACATTCAAACATATACATATACACACATGTCCATGTGTGTGTCTATAGGAGTCTAGGCATATTGGCCAAAAGACATTCATAGAAAAACAAATTGTTTGAAAGACAAATTGATTGAAAACATTAGTCAAAGAAAAGGCGGAATATCTGTTGAAATTCTAATTTTTTTCAAATATATAAGTTTAAAAACTTATTAAAAAAATAATGCAATGATTTATTGATATTTGAATCAACTGTCATAGTATTTTGTGGTGTCAAAATAAGACAGAGTTCAAAATAAACAAGAAATCCATGCAAGTGAAAATATACATGATGTCAGCAAAGGTATACTAAAAAAGAAAACAAGAGTTTGTAATAAGTAAACATGCAAACAAGTGGTGAGCGTGTCTGTCTAACCTACAAGGATTCACCCAGCTGTAGAAACAACTCTGGAAACGAAATAATGTCATCTCTACTCATTGACTAAGGTAGGCTCCAAATGATAGCTGCATTCTTTAGCACTAAAAGTGGCTGATCACTGATTGGTCAGAAAAAGATGTGATGTACAGAAGATAAGCTGTGGTGAACCAATTTTTGAATTCAGAATTTGACAATGTGATGAAAGTTTGCTTCATTGGTTAAAAATAGTCATGTGGTATGTAAAACCCATCAGGCTGTGGAAGCTGACTTTTGTTTTCTGGGTTTGACAATGATGAAAGTCTGCTCCAAAGGGTTGTTAAAATAATGCACACATACTGTTTTCATCATTGCATTCACTTGCTAACCATTGTTATGGAGGTTTATAACATCAAATTTGTATGCACTGAGAGAAGGAAAAATATGTTATCATATAAGAAATTATATTACAACAAAAACGAAAGCACTGATTCCAAAAACAACTGGTGATGTGAAGTTAGAAGTTGTCCTGGATCACACAAAATGAAAGGGGCATCACAAAAAAAAACTCCTTGTGATCATACTAGTTCTGTGATCTGAAGTACCATCCTAAAGACAAAATAAAATAAAAAGCCAGAGAAACATTCCAAGCACCAGGTGCCATTCTCCATGATATCATTGCAGAAGTTCCCCTGAATGCTTTACCCTACCTTCTATCAGCTAGCATATCGAAGAGAAATATTCATCTGGAAAGAAATTGTCATTTTCCACCCCTTCCAAAGACCATTGAAGAATTAGCTATTCAGGGAAGATTTACAAGAACATTAGGTTGATAACAATTCATGATTCATGTCAGTGGTGTTGATGATCCAAACAGAATCGTGATGTTTTCATTCCTGTCATCCCTTGAGTACCTTAGATCAAGTTCCTACTGGTTTGCTGATGGAACATTTGACAGCTCTCCTGATTTGTTCTATCAGCTGTATACCATTCATAGAAGTGGCTATGGAGAATTGCAACCCTTAGTCTATGTGTTAATGACTGGAAAAATGGACATCATTGTCCTGGAAACCTTTGTTGAGATTTTTGCTCACCATAATCTGGATTACAACATAACTGATATCAGCACTGATTTCAGATTGGCTGTTTATAATACTTTCATTTGTGTGTTTGGCGCTAACATAAGTGTCCACTGTTGTTTCTTTCACCTCTGTCAATTAGTATGGAAAAAAAATTCAGAATCTTGGACTTGTAACTCGGTACCACAGTGATGAAGACTTTTCTTTATCTTACTGCATGGTAAATGTACTTGCATTTGTTCCACCAGCTGATCTCCAGGATGCTTTTCATCAATTGAAGGAAAATTTGCCAAATGAGACAGCCACTTTTAAAATATTTTGAGTTAGTTTATGTCCTTGGAAAAAGGTGTCATTAACAATATGGTGGACCGTTACTCAATCCTCTTGCATGGAATGTGTACAATATAACTGCCTAAGAGAAGGATCACACAAATAATCCTACGGAAGCCTAGCATAGATATTTTGGTTCCATCATTAGATCCCATGCAAATGTTTATTCTGTGTTGGATGCTATATGTAAAGAACAGCATCTTGTTGATGCTTAGATAGCTATTCTATGAAGTGGTGCTTCTGTTATGCCAAAGAACATTAAAAGTGTTATTTCCTCAAAAAGAATTCGAACTGTTGCATTGGACAGTTCGAATAGAGACATTTTGAAGTATCTTTGAGGTATTGTGTATAATCTTGGCTGTAAATGAACTTTTCATCTTTGTGAACATTTCTTTTCTCATAATTACATTTTTTTTTTTTAAAGAGGAAACAGAGAGCCTGAAAATAAATTGAAAATATATTTCATTTAAAAAATAGTTTGTTCTTATCATTTTTAAATTACAATAAGTTGTTTTAAAAAAAATTAGTCAACATTAAATTTCTATGTTTTTCTATGAATATGTCTTTTGATGTATTTGATGTCGACTAATATTTTTTGATCAATTTGTCTTTTGATCAATTTGTCTTTTGATCAATTTGTTTTTCTACAAATATATCTTTCAACTAATTTGTCTTTCGGCCAATATGCTTTCAACCAATGTGTTTTCGATTGTATCCTATCTATATGTACACACATACCTGTTTTGTGTCACTATTACCATGCTAGAACTCTTGCCATATTGTTGTTTCCTAGCTTGGACTTTGATATATTGTTGTAGCAAGTGTCTTTTTACAAGTGTATACCTCCCACTGCTAAATATTGGAGTAGTTGTTGTTAAACATCAGGTGAATTCTGATCAAGCAGACCTATGATCAAAGGCATTCCAGCCATAGTTTTAGAGATTTCTAGGTCTACATAATTCAATGTATCATTTTCTTTCTAAAGACAATGGGGTATAATTTGAGGGAGATTTGGCTGCTATTTCTAACAGGTTGAGCGTCAACATAGAGGCTATCCTACTGGCTGTCTAGCATAGGTGTTACAACACAATGGGTGTAGTAATGTTTGAACATATGACCATGTGGTTAGTAGTCCTGTACCTTAAGCTCACATCCATTGTCTCTCATAAATAAAAACATATTCCCAGCACAGGGGTTTTCCCAAGAGTTCACCCAATAAAAGTAGTAACCAGTCTTGACAAATATCAACTTAATACCACCAAAGGTGGGAAAAAGCTTAATTCATTTTAACAGTCAGTTAGACGGAGTCAAAGAGTATCACATTCATGGCCTAGCCAGAAATGTTATAGTGTCAGTTGAATGATTTACTTGAGGTTTATTGTAGCACTGGCACTAAAAGGGTTGTCTTAGAGAACTTAGAGACCCTTCTGTTCTGGTCTTTTTACTTTGGATTGACTAAATTCATGGTAGTATTTGCTGTGGTTGAGGCACGCCGCTCCTGAGGTGGGGCTCTGTAAGAGAAAAGTGTTAAGCATATATAGAAATGAGGGTTGGTAAACCCACTTTTGAATTTGCACAATTTATGGATCCATGCCTTGCTCCTTAGTACATAAAAACATATATCTACTCACTCTATATAATATTTCTTCAGGTGTTAAGACTTTTCCATCTTCATCCAGGCTGTAAATCAGAGTAAATGCAATAGTTTAAAAAAAATACAACATAACAGACAAAAAAAAGGCAAGCAAAAAACAAAAAATAACTAAACTTTGAAATAATAATTATCATCATCATCTTCCTTTTAACGTTAGTTTTTTTCATACTGGCATGGGTTGGATAGGTATTCAGTATGGCAAATGTTTGGACTATGTCTCAGTCCTGCATCATCATCTCCATGAAGACCAGCATTCTAAGATCTGACATCACCACTTCCTCCTCCCATGTTTTCTTCTGTCACAGGCACCTTCAGATGTCAGCACACAGCACTTTCTCACCCACCTGCAAGACAACCTCTCTAGTGTCTGAGGGGTGGGAGTGGGAGGTGATATAAATACACCTCGTCCACTCTGCAAGTAGTTGATGACAGGGAGGTCATCCTGTAGTTAACCGTTCCTCTTTCCTAACTAACCCTAACTTTACAGTAAGGCCATTGTAAGGGCAAACTTTAAAATACATAAACATAAGATTACAGATTCTGTCATAGAACAAGTCACAATGTGAAAATTTAAATAGAATATTATTTCAACCTCATCATCATTATAGCATCTAATTTTCTATGTTGGTATAGATGAAATAAATCTGCAATATAACAACTGTCCATGTGTCTTAATCCTGTGTCATCTCATCTTCTAAAGTTCAACATTCTAGGATGTGTCCCATGTACTTCCTGGTTTGCCCGTATCATGGATATTTTCCACCATTAATTCATGGCAACTTTTTCACTTCACATGAACCATTCATTCATATGTGTCCATACCAACATAATCAACTTTCCTGCATACATGGCCCAACGAACCAAGAAGAGAGTCTCTATGAGATCACTCGACCTGCTAGAAATAGCAGGCAAATCTCACTGGACAATGTAGTCCAAGATATAAAAAAAAAGATTGGATGGTCATGGCTGGAATGCCTTTGATCATAGGTCTGCTTGTTCAGAGTTGACTTGGGGCTAAACAGTACCAATATGGGCCAATAGTCTTTGATGACCATTAGCTTCCTCAACTGATATTTAACCTTTAAATTGTACAGGGAGCCTCTACATAGTTGTTCAACCTGCTAAAAATAGCAGCCAAATCTCCCTTAAATTACACACCCTACCATCTTAAAAAGGGAGGGACACATTAGATAATGAAGTCCTAGATATGCAATGCCCGAGGGAAGGACAGGTAGTCATGGCTGGAATACCTTTAACTATATGTCTTCTCAGTGAGGGTTAACCTGGAGCTAAACAACAATATCTAAAGAACCATACTCAACTCATTCCTCTCCTGTCACATCTACATTCACTACCCAAATTTTACAATCATATGTCTCAAAGCTAATGAAAACAGTTGTAAGCAATCACCTTCTCCAACACCTCCCTCCCACCAGTCTCAGAGGCCCTGAAAAAAAGGGTGCTGAGCACTGCCTTCCCTCCAGACAAAGCAATTAAAAAAACCCACACTAACTTTTCACAATCCTTCCTCCTCAGAACATCAACCCTGTAGAATTCCATTCCCACCCATGTTTTTTCTTGCAGTCATCGTTTTGAAGATGTCCAAGCTGAACATCAACTGCATGAATGTCAACAGTCTCAGATGGCTTGTGAAAGTCAAAGCCATGATAAAAGCTACAGGTTGGAAACGGAGCAAGAGCAAGAATCTGATGATAGTTACAGTTGTGGATAAACTTGTGTTACTGTTACTGGATTAAAAGTAAAATAAAATAAATGTATGTGTATGTTGTACTTACCGATATGTTTTGCATAATACAAGTCTGGAATACACCGACTGGAAGTCTTTTTCTACCTCCCTTGTAGCAGCCTGAGAAAGACAATAACAAGCACTGCTTAGATATAGGGTAATACCTAACTTGAAAATATAATTTCAATAAAATAGACATGAAATTTTAGTGTTATGGAAGTAGAGGTTTGTCACATTCATGCCTTTCCCTAGAACATTAATGACTTAAATGAAGTAGTAAGTTCCAACTAGGTACTGAATCTGCATTGTAGACACTGTTCATCAGGAACTTACTGCTGCACCACAGCACCCAATTGTAGTTATGTTTGAAATTCAATGTGAAACACAAGTAAAAAAAAAAAGAAAAATGAATAAATACATATATTACACACAAACACACACACACACATATATATAAAGAGTAATCACACACACATGCACATACACACATTCATGTACTAAAGAGACATGTAGACCCAAAACATGAATGCAAGTATATCCACACATACAACTACATATATGCACACAGTAACAAAATAGTCTTGTCACTTTGTTGGTGTTCAGCTTGAATTCTGTGAAGAAGAACTTAAATAAATCTCAAAGAAAAACATATACATACAAACATTTTACCGTGGTCCTCTTTACCATCAGTTTAATGTCCACTTTCCATGCCTGCATGAGTTCAACAAATCTATACTACAGTGTATCTACCTTTCTTCTAGATACTGCATCATCTTGTCTGCAAGGCCTTACATTCTCAGATCAGACCTCATCTATCACTTCTCATACAGTCTGCTTCAACTACAAGTATCCTTCATTGTCAGTTCACATTAATTTTTCACTTAGCTTAGTATCATCTCCATTCACAGCGCATGCCCATACAAGTACAGGCATCTCTCCTGAATACATCAGCTAATGTATGTTTAATCTCCAGCTACACTCACAGCTTATTTATGCTGTGCTCAGACTATACTAGTACTAGAATAACATATATAGGAATAATGATGAAACACAACACAAAGACCATATTTAACAGATTCAGAGAGAGAACATGGTAGTGTGAGCTAATTAAGGGGCCCTCAGTGTGGTCGCTCAACTTGCTAGAAATATCAGCCAAATCTCTCTCAAATTACACCCTACCATCTTAAAATAAAGACATATTGGATGATGTGGTTCTGAGAGCACTGCAATGTGCCTGGGAAAAGGATGGGATGTCCACACCTGGAATGTCTTTGATCATAGGTCTGCTTGATTAGAGTTGAACTAGGGCTAAACAACAACATGGTAGTAAATTTCACTGCAATTAAATACTTTACCTCTTCAATAAATAACCATGGATGACAAGTTCCTCCAAGGATTGATGAGCGCTTCAAACCATGTTCAAATACTCCTTTTAGAGCAGGACATAACCTGCAATAGCAAGAAAGATTGAGAATCATTTGTTAAATTTGTGTAGCTATGCATACATGTTTGGGTTTGTTCTTGTGTGTGTGTGCGCGTACATGTGTGTGTGCGCGCATATGTTTATATTTAACAAAGTTTATATACATACATTTCTTCCAGTTTAGAAGCAAAACAGCTTAGATGAATGGTTAAGATTTAGGACCAGTATAGTATTACAATGCCCGTAGAAGGGTTTGAACCCATGAATTAGTATTTTTTTCTTTTTTATTATTGCTTAGTCAGGAGAAAGAGTATAGTCAATTGAATCGACCCCAGTACATAACTGTTGCTTATTTTATCAACCCTAGAGAAACGAATGACAAAATCAACTCCAGTGTGACTTGAACTCAGAAGATAGAGGAATGAAACTAAATACTACATTGTATTTAGTCTGGTATTCTACATTCTAGTGTTTCTACTATTCCACTGCCATTTATAGCTAAATATTAAAAGTCATGCACTGGTGATGAAAATTCCTGTTGATTCTTAATGTTTCAGTATCTGTAGCAATGAGTTTCTGACAAAAACCCAGTTAGAAATCTCATTGGCTAACCTCAGAAACCAAAACTAAAATAGCTATGTTAACTTGCTATTGGGAAAGGAAGGAAATACCTTGATCCCTTCATTTGAGAATGAGGAGCCATGTTTCCTTCTCCCAATAGAAGGATCCATCTGAAATGTTCAATATTGTCTCTTCTTGCAGCAATTTGACATACTTCATATTTTTCTTTTTTCTACTTTGAGTGTAGTGACTCTTGCCAATACAGACAACCATTGATCTCCTAGTGATCATACATAATAAACTGAGGTGAACTTGTGAAAGAAAACATAGAACGATATAGAGAAGTGTAGAACACTACTTACGTGCCACGCACAATGTCTGTGATAGCTTCTGTCACACTGTCATCTCCAGCGGATGAATAGTTCTTGCTCCGTTCATCTAACAATTCTACAAACTTAGCTGGGAACCAACCACGTAAACCGTTCAGTTCACCAACCCAGCAATGTTCATCTTTCTGAGATATTATCTAAGATAAACAAATATGAACAACATATTACCTAGAATCATAAAATTATTGATTTCTTTACAGAATAAAAAATTTATTGAGGGATGGGTACAGTCGATTAAATTATCTGCAGTATAATTTTGGAATTTCAGTTGGATCAAAATAGATGAGAATGTTGTTATCATCATTATCATCATCATCCAAATAAGTATCAAGAAATGTCACCCTCGATATTGGTTTAAAACTAGTTATTCCATGACAGAAGTTGCACAGAGGTCTGCACATCAATATTTCCAGTCTTTCTTATCCTGTGTTAAACCTTTCATTACCACATTTCTAATGAAATACACCGCCTATGATTTTCGATTAATTTTGAAAATAATCAAGAATTTGGAGGGATTTAGTAAAATAATTGACTTGCTATTATGTCTGGAACATAAATTAATAAAAATTTCTTACATAAAATTATAATGGAAGGTCTAAATTTAAATATGAACATTTTAAAACAAATGGTTTTCTATCATAGAAACAGGGGCAGTTTCAGGTGAGTTGGTATCAAAAGAGTTAATTATGCCAGTGGTGAGATCTATTAGCCTAAAGTCTGACCTAAGTGACCGCATTCTATATCTTTCTGGTGAGAGGGATCTGCCTTTGCTCTGCCTACTCACTTAACATACATACTCCATACACATTACATTTCCATGTCATTGCAGATGTCAGTCTCTCCACTCACTACATGTCCTCCATTTTCACTGTCCATGTTTCACTACCATACAATGTCTCTACTGTCCATGTTTCACTATCATACAATGTCTCTACTGTCCATGTTTCACTACCATACAATGTCTCTACTGTCCATGTTTCACTACCATACACTCTCTCCATGTCCTCTGCTAGTTACAGTGTCCTTTAGATATGCTGCTGGTTCAACTCCTAGTACTAAATTGGTCACTTAACTAATACAGTTTACCTAATACTCCTATAAAACTAACAGAGTAATCCACAGTGTTCAAGATTATTGTCATTTAAACCAGGATACATAGCACACCCAGTGTTAATAGCTGGATTAATACCAGGTCAATCTTTCTGAGTCTTAATTAGTTGCACTGTACACATAATATTGAATTTTTGCCAACTCTTTTCATACACACTGAGTATGACAATTTCCTTGATGCTATTTAGATTTGGATGCTTCCAAATAACTATGTGGCTTCTGTGGCCACACACACACACGCGCACATGCTCCCCCTCTCTCTCTATGTGGAAGTGCAGACTTAAGACAAAGTACCTGAAAGTTAAGACAGCCAAGACAAGTTGGTGCCACAAAAGTCCAGCAGCATCAGAGAAAGGTTCTGTAGGAAGATGGTAGACACAACTTTGTGCAACCAATGGGTAGTTGTTGTTGTTGTGTAGCCAGCCCCATGTCATCCCTGATAAAGGAGACCTATAGCACGTTGGTATTCATTCAAATAACTAGCTGCAATCCACAGACCTATTGTTCTGGCCTAGCTGAGTAACATATTGCACAATCCAACATGCAATGATTAATCGTATAGAGTGCAGTCTGGACATGTTGCATTCTGTCCACTGTCTAGTCTACTTCTATAAATAATAGGTGTAAAAAGTTTACAGTGGGATTTCTGACAGATTGACATCTAACCAAAGTTTTAACCCTTTCTTTACCATATTTCTAATGAATTACACTGCCTGTGATTTTCAAATAATTTTGAAAACAATCAAGAATTTGGAGGGATTTAGTAAAATAACTAACTTTCTTGTTATTAAGTTATGCTTGGAACATAACTTAACAAAAAGTTCTTACATAAAATTATAATAGAAAGTTTAAATTTAAATATGAAAACTTTAAAACAAATGTTTTTTTTTATAGAACCAGGGGCGGTTTCAGGCAGGTTGGTATCAAAAGGGTTAAATACATTAGATATAGAGACATGCTTGGACTGAAGGCTATGGATTGACTAGATGGCTTGCTGAAAATAGCTGGGTGACAGAATTAGTGCTGGTGATGGAACTAGTGGTAGCTAGAGAATAAGGTTAGAGGTGAATGGAAGAAATTTTGGAAATTGCTACCACTGTTGAAATAAAAGGGTTTCTTTCCCCATATGAAAGATGGATTTATTCAGCAATGAAGGTTTTCTTCCTACAGTTCAAAAGGCAGACCACATGAGGCTTATGCAAGAAGTATGGTATTGTATTGAAAGTATCAGAGAAAATTAGTTTGTGAGACTGGGTATCACAGGTACTGTCATATGTATGAAGTTGAGGTATCTATATTAGTGTGGATATGTAATGTAAATAGATGATATGTGTTGGGTGAAAAAGATATCATGAGATAGTCTTGGGAGATACACGTGATAGGTAGATTAGAGAAGAAGCAGCTAGGTCAGACCTGAGAAAATTAGACCTCACTGATAATATATAACAAAATCCAGATGCATGGAAAGTTGCTGTAACATAGACCTATCTAACCCTCATTTTCAATGTCCAATGAGACAACTCTAGTCACGGTTCTAGGACAGCATTCTTCACCATATGAGATGTCATCTGGTGTACCACAGGGATCTGTTCTTGGTCCT
>JAOPJM010001971.1:13959701-13976417 GCA_027124095.1 Muusoctopus leioderma | reverse complement strand
TGTATGTATGTATGTATGTATGTATGTATGTATGTATGTATGTATGTATGTATGTATGTATGTATGTATGTATGGTAATCTTGCCGAATAAAAAAAAGTCCTTGGCCTATGATATAAAGCTTGCATTGTTCACATGTTTTCATTGTAAGCATAATAAAATATAATAAATGGTTTTCCCCGTTGATATATATGTAGATGATTCACGCTTGGTTGAAATTGAGTTCAGGGATGAGTTGACTGCCTGGCGCTAAGAAAAATCTGAATTGTTTTCAAGTCAAAATAAATGTTGTTGAATCGACAGGTGTAAGATTCCATTCTTAACAGGCGAACCGAACCGCTACACATTTCTTCCATGAATTTCATACCCTCCACAACCAGGACATAGTCGAATGCGATGAAGAAAACCATAATTTTCCAGAAAAGTTATTGTATCTCGTGTATTTTCTGTTAATGGCTCTAACTCTCTTCTATTAACATTCGATACACTTGGGTAGTTAATTTCCATGCTTTGCTCACATTAATTATGAATGTAATTTTGCTGGATCCAACTTAAATACTGAGAACGTCACATTAGATGCTTTATAACAGTGGTTCTCAAACTAATTTGTCACAATTTTATACAATTTTCCAAAAATCGCGCAACCCATACCTATATTTTACAGACACACCCTACCACCCTAATTTGAATATGACAATAAATGAAGCAAACAATTTTTATTTTAGAAAGAGAATATATTTGAAAATCGTGAATACCATTTTTTTTTTTCATATAAAACAAAATTTTATTAAAAAACACTTAATCTCGAGGAACCCCAGAATTTTTTCGCGGAACCCACTTTGAGAAACGTCGCTTTATAGCAGGATTTCTCAACCTGGGTGATATTGCCCACCGGTGGGCGATTTCAACTATTGAGTAGGCGGTGAGAATATGTGGAGAAAATGGTGGGCGTTTTGAAATTTTTGTGGGCAGTATAGGATTTTAAGTATTAAAGTCAGCACTTTAAGCGTGGATTTTTTTTTAAACCCTGTAACCTTTTTATTATGCATTTTTTAAAAACTGTTTTCGGATTTTGGTACTTTTTCGTTTCCAGAGCCCCAAAATGAAACTGATAATGTTTTAAAATGAAACTACTTACATTGAAGGGGAATTCCATTTGTAAAACTGAAAGTATTTTGCAGTATTGCTTGACCATAGAATACAAATTGTGTACAGGCGCTTATCACAGCATGTATCCAAACATAGATTTATGTAGACATATACAATATGTTTATGTAAACATAAACATATTAGCAGTCTCGCTGTGAGATTTCTCTCCCTGGATAAAATCCACTGTGACATATTTTGTGGTCAATACCACAAGTAGCTGGAGGTGTGTGTGTGTGTGTGGGGGGGGTGCTAGCGTAAGGAAAACAAAATCAATGACACCAATATAAAAAAAATAACAAATGATATTAAAACCAGCGAAAGTGCGTTATCAGACTTGCAGGGACCATTAAAAAAGCTAACTAGAAGTAATTGGCGATCTTTCGTATTCATACCACAAAGTGAAAGTAACTTTGTCGGCAATATCCGGCAATTTCCGCTATATACGTAAATTTCCTCGCGTTCCTCGCGGCCGATCGCCTATATGTACACATCTATATTTTGATCTCCGCTGTTTCATGTCCTTGTACTATTATATATATATATATATATATATATATAGGCGATTTTTCGGAAGACGACCCAGAAGTAAAAGTAATTTATATCGTACTGTGTCGATATAATTTCCATTAATTTTCGCTATATATATGTGTGTGTGTGTGTATATATAGATATATACCTATATATATATATACCTAAAGTTACTTTCACTTTGTTGTATGATTACGAAAGATCGCCTATATATATATATAAGGCATAACATTTCTTAGACCGTAAAGGATAATTATATTAATAAACGTCTTACAAAAAATATTCCGAATATTGTAAATATTCCGAATTTGTTGATAGTCATATATATATATAAGGCATAACATTTCTTAGACCATAAAGGATAATTATATTAACAAACGTCTTACAAAAAATATTCCGAATATTGTAAATATTCCGAATTTGTTTAGCGATATTGAAAGACAACACGCCAGTAGATTACAAAATGTTTTGATTAGCTGAATGAACTGACCCGGACTCGTTTATAGATAATATGAGGAAAACCCGGTTTTGTTTCGCGCATGCGCAATGAAACAACCGGATGTGCAGACGGACATGTATTATTTTAATATATAGCGACGATATATATATATATATATATATATATATAGCTTTTGTCAACCTAGGGAAGGCCTTTGACAGGGTTCCACACGCTGTGATCTGGTGGGCGCTAAGGAAGCTAGGGGTAGATGAATGGCTTGTCAGGGCAGTACAGGCTATGTATACAAATGCAGTCAGCAAGGTGAGAGTTAATAATGAATTCAGTGAGGAATTTAGTGTACAGGTAGAGTAGAGAGGGACTCTTTAGCCTGCTAGAGACAATGCACCCCCTCTAGTGCTGGTGCCATGATAAATGTACCTAGCACACTCTGTAAAGTGTCTGGTGACAGTTCAGAGACAACACAGCGTCGAGAGGGCTCTATAGTCATGTCTTGAACATGACAACCTCTCTAGTGTTGGTGCCATGATAAAATGCACCCAGTACATTCTGTAAAGTTGTTGGGGATAGGAAGGGCATCCAGCCATAGAAACCAAGCCAAAAGAAACATACATGTGAGGCGTGGTCCCCTGACCCATCTGGGAGAGTGGTGACTCCATTCAGAATTGACGTGGGCCGAAATCACGCATCCAACCCATGCCAGCATGGAAAACGAACGTAAAAGGATGATGATTATAGGTATCATAATGTAGTAAGTGTATGACATATAAGGGTATATGTTATACAATTTTGAAACATTATCTGATATAAAACTCAATAAGAATAGTAGAGTGAAATAATTTATTTTATATTATATCAAGAGGGCCTCTTCAAGGTGAAACTTATATGCCATCTTTTTAATAACTATTAAAAAGATGGCATATAAGTTACTAGTATAATATAGAATAAATGATATATATATATATATATATATATATATATATATATGCGTAAGTGTATTTATATATCTTTGTATGCATGTATTTGCATATGTGTATGTGCACAAACAAATGTACTCTAAATACTTACTGTATGTTCTTTACATCCAGATTGACGAAATATCTTTTAGATATTATCTAGGTATATATACATATATATGTTTACAGTTTTCGGCTTTACCAGATTTTTCAAATAATAATTGTTGATTTTGTGAAGTTGGTACATTTTTTTTGTTAGTCTTATTCACAAAATTGTACTTAATTATATGTAACATATTTGGTGTGACCTATTTGTAGCATTTTTAAATTCAAAATCATTGAGAATTTTTATTGCACTCTTTTTTACTATTTGTTTACTTTTTTGTTTGTTTTAAAATACAGTGTAATAGAGTATTAGTGACATGGTCATGGATATATGATAAAAGGCTTTGATGCTTAATACTATATAACACTTTTACAAAATAAAACTGGGGTGAATATAATGGTATGTGTGTGTTTTAAATGGCTCACAATACAATTGTTTCAGTTTCAACGCATGGATCTCAGATCAAATTCTTTGCCAAACAAGTATAACTCTAACTGTGCACACAGCATAGCTGAATTGTTAAGAAGCTCGCTTTGCAATCACGAGGTCCCAGGTTCGATCCCACTGTGTGGCATCTTGAGCAAGTGTCTTTACCATAGTGTCCGGTCAACCCAAACCTTGTGAGTGAATCTGGCTAGACGGAAACTGTGGAAGCTTACCAGACGGAATGTACCTGTAATTCAAAGGTCCGGCCTTGTCACACTGATTCTGCCTGAGGATTACTGTAAGGGTACACGTGTCAGTGGAATGCTCAGCCACTTACACATTAACTCAATGAGTAGGTTGTTGATCGAACAACGGAACACTCATTGTCGAAACTGATAGAGAATCCATCACAACTCCAACATTTTTTTTTTTTTTTTTTTTTAATCTCACAATTGTACACCAGGTAAAATTTAAATAAATTGAATCTGATATAAACTGAAATTCAATTAAAATTTCATTATTTATTTGATTCCTTTTTCTGGAGTTAATTACATTAAAGTCTTTTCTTGTACATCTATAGACTTTTCACTGCTTCTCATAATATCAATTTCAACACGCAATTTAGATAAATTTCTCTTGCTACGCAGATACAAGAAAGAGCTATACTTAACTCTCATTCCTGTATTGAGTTTATAACAAATTCTATATTTGTTTCTACAATTCTTTTGAAATTCATTTAAAATCAATTTCTAAGTGAAACATCAATTTTCAAAACATCTGATTTAAAAATTGCATTTTTATACAGGGTTTATTTTTCATGTCCTTTCTATAGAAGCCTAAATGCTTACTTCAAAGAAATGAAATCAATGACTTAATGGTATCTCTAAATAAGTTTATCTATTGAATAATATTTTATACATACATAAGAGATCTTATGCATATGCAGTGGATGTTTTAAAAAGACCAGATAACACCTAAAATGCACCATTAAATTTTCCATGTATTTGGGAAGTTTTGTTTAATAATAAGTGCATTCTATTATAACTATTCCAGCAGATAACTTATTGCATCAAAAACTTTATCAATCAATCTTACTGTTTTTCATTTATTTTTCCATACTTGCATGGATGGATGACTCTAACCATTTAACAGTGAAGTAGGAGTGGAGCTTAGGTGTGTGTGTGTGTGTGGTGGGGGGAGAATCAGGCAAATTGAAGTAAGGAAAGTTAGCAATTTCTTCAAAATGAACCATCCCACCTATGCAAGCATGGATAGGTGGAGGTAAATCAGTGTAAATGTTCCCTAAGTTGAGAGGAGCTTTTGAAAGTTTGTCCTTAGCTCTGGTTTCATGGTGTGAAGTAGATGGGAGATATATCTCCCCTCTTGTCTGGTCTATCGCAGGTAACATTCTCATATACTCTTCTACCTATTTCAAATGCTAATAAAGGAGTTGCGAATTGCTAGAAATAGCAGCTAAATCCCCCTTCAAATCATACCCTAGTATATTAGATAAGGAAGGACACATGGACAATGTAGTCCTCGATATACAAAAAGATGAGATGGCCGTGACTGGAATGCCTTTGATCTGAGGCTAAGCAGTTACAACAACAACAACAACAACAACTCTACTCTCTTTCCCCTTTTGTCTCATTTATTTACTTATATCATTTGTTTATTATTATATACTACTTTGGTGGGAAAATCAGTAGAGCGTCAGACGAAATACCTTGTGCCATTTGGTTATGTCCTTTTATGTTTAGTCTGTGTTCAAATCCTTCCCAGCTCTACTTTCTCTTTCATACTTCTGGCTTGATAAGATGAGTACTGAGGTTGATGTAATTGGCTTATGCCCTAGCATAGCCATAGTACATTAAACAAACAGCCTAGGTGAACTAAAACAATGTAGAATAAAGTTTCCTGCCCAGAATACACAGCAAAATGCCAGCAGCATATTTGAACTCGCAATCCATGAACAGCTAGTTCAGTATTATACCCACTTGGCCATTTGGTCTTTATTTAACCAAAAGTATGTATGCATGTATGTATGTGTGTGTGCATGTGTGTGTGTGTGTTTGTGTGTGTTTCACTCTTTCGTTTTAACTCATTGATAACAAGATTTATATCCTCGACAATTTGAGTATTTCTTAGCAGCTGTGTACTTGAAAAGGTTATATGTTATATGGGTTAAAATGTTGCGATTCCAAAAATGGAATTTCTGACACTTAAAAATCAAATTTAATCGTTTATCAAATTAATGAATATTTGATGATGAATAACTGACATTTCTTTTATTGACTTGTTTCCTTTCTTTCTTTTTTTTAAAGGACTAACTGTGCAACATGCTGACTGCTGCTCTCTGATGGCAACTAGTAACGTGCCAAGGCATGACTTTGCTCCATCTTGGCTTAAGATTCCCTCTCAAGAGAATCTTGTGAGTATACCAATTATTATTTGATTGTAGTGAAGATAGTAAAGTGGCAGAAATGGTTGAATGCTGGATTTTAATACCAATAATATTAATTTCAAATACAGCTGGGGTCGAATTTACCTTACATCACTACAGGTCATTGAAATAAGTACTAGTCATGTACTGGCATCAATCAATTCAATTGACTATACTCCTCACCTACAAATTTTTTCTGATATGAGAAATTATTATTGTATTATAGTGTGGATAACTGTTTAAAAAAAAGTATCTTTTGCTTTAAATGAAAGGATAAACAATTTAAAATAACAATTTAAATTGTTTGTATTTCTAAAATGAGTTTTATAATTTTACAAGCAATGTTATTTTGAATGAGGTCTCAATTAAGCACAGCTTGATTTGGTTATTCTTATAACTCTAAAAGGATTCTTGTTGTACCTTTTTTTTTTCTCTTCTTTCCCTTTTTTTTTTTAATACTTCAATACAATATCTAGAAAAGTAAACTATTTAATTATTCAATTTATGTTAGTTTTGTTTAAAAAATTGTATTACTGATTAAAAGAAGTTCTTTAATTATCAGGAGAATGTATATTCAAACAGTGTAGACTTATGCTTGCAGTTTATTATAAATTTTAATAACATACTTAACATAAAAGCACTTTTATTGAAAACTTATACTAGATAAGCTGCATGACAGTTTGAATGCTGTGCAGTAGCTTTGAATTTAAAACATTTTTGCTCAAAGCATCAAAAGTTCCGCTCAGTGGTTGGTAAAAATTAGAGGGAATGTTGGTTGTGAGGTGTCACGGTTGCATGTTGATGAAGCCGGTTGTGCAGAAAGTTGAGGAGTGAAGGGTGGTATCATCTGTCGTAGAGTGTGTTATTAGAAGTGACAATGTAGAAAAAGAAGAGTATGAGAAACATAACCAAACCCTAAGGCATATAAGAGTTGAGAGAACATGGGTTAGAGGAAGTCTTGTCAATGGTGCAGTGCGACAGGAAATTACCAAATCAAAAGATTAGAGACATATGGAGTGCATAAGCATGTCACTTAGCATGGAGATTCTTGTGCCAGACAGGATTGGTTTAGTTTATAACTAACATCAAAATAAAATTACAACTATGACATACCATAAAAACATAAAGTGGCAGTCAAACGGTTGGTCCATAATAAGAATTTCTTGGTGCGACCACATCATGGATGAAGAAGTCATGGAAAGGGCCAGGCTGAGTAACCTAAGGGATACCATCACTGTAAGATGCTTGGCTATGTGCTATGCATGCCTATAAAGAGACCACTGAGAGCCTCCCTTGAGTGGAAGCCAAAATGGGGAGTGTAGGAGGCAAGGCCGACCTGTCAAGACCTGGTTGAGGACTTGGCAGACATGGGCCTGGCTTGGGAGCAGGAGGAACTAAGACTAAGATACTAAGAGAAACGGTTGCTCACAAGATATGTCTGCTCTTTCCATTTTGTCATGTGATACAATTTTGTCTGCTCTGTGTCTCTCTCTCTCTTTCTCTATCCCTATCTCTCTCTCTATCTTTCTCCTCCATATCATTGTCTGTTCTGTTGTTACCCTCTGTTTTCTTTCTCACTCTCTATTTCTCTAGCTACATTTCTCAGGTCCTTCTTCTCTGCCAATTTTTTAATATTGTTATTTAAATGATCTCTAACCAAATTTGGTAATATTGTTGCAGAAGTCATCCCCCAGTTGCAAGAGACAAGTTGGACAGAGTGAGAAACCTGTTCGACAAAGGAGGGAGGAAACTGGAGGAGAAAATTCTGGTAGCCAAACACCTGTTTCAAGCCGATATAGCTCTGAATTCTCTAAACTTCATAGACAAAATTCATTTGAGAATTACCATGATAGTAAGTTGTTTTCTGTTTTAATCAGTTGTGTACAATGAAGGTAATAAAGACGTTTTGTTAAGGGTTAAATTTCTCTTCTTCATTATCATCATCACAAGATCCAACTTTACCTCTTCCATGTATTCCTTGCCCTTCCTCTACTCTCCTCACCTTTCACTGTCTACATATGGTGCTTTTTTCTTCCATCAGATGTTGTTCATTTGCATCACATGTCCATAACAGCACAGCTACCTTTCCTTCATACATGGCTGATGTCTTTAACTCTTAGCATCCTGTAAGAAAGTTTCTAGGTCCTGTAATGATTGAGCAAAAAATGCTTAAAAACAAGTTTTTGTAGCTTAATTGTTATGAAATTTACAGGTAAGAAACATAGGTTTCCACACAAAAATATTTTACTTTCACCATAAATATAGCTCAATAATTCATATCAATTTGATGATGCGGTATCGTGTGGAACCGGGACTTACAGGATCTTAAGAGTTAATGTACAGCCGCTCTCTCAGTTCACTTATGTTCTACCTTTCATGCAAGTTAATGTTGCGCTGGTTACCATAGCTATATTTGTATCTTTGTTTTTTTTCCTTTTGTTTTTTTTTTTACTACATTTTTCAGTTGTCTCTCTCCAGGCAAGGAATATGATGTATTGTACAGTAATCTGTGGACATGCATATGGCTATGACAGCCAATGTCTGATGTTCATGGGCAAATAGCTCTTGGGTTATGAAATGCTAGTGTCTGAAACAAGAAGGAAACTGCTTATTGTGTGCAGCCACAAAGTGCTTGTAGTATTTGTTCTTAGACCAAGTGCAGCATCTTCAGTTTAGAACTGGGTTCATAATGAGGGGAGGTATCCCATTATATGATGTATTGTTGTTGTTGTTTCAATGATTCAAATAAATATTTCGAAATTTCTAAACCACTACATGTATGCTAACCTCAAAGTGGGGAGTTTGATATTTTGGAAACTGACGCAGTAGTTGTTTATATTTGGATGCCCATCTTGGTCACAATCAGTCAGGCATGAATTGTGATTTTAATAGTCAGACATGAATTGTGATTTACAATGTGTGTAACAGGGTTTGAACTCACAAATTAGTCCAGCAATTTAATCATTCATCATCATATCATGCCTCATACATGAGACTGAAAATCCAGTTTTGTCTTGGATATCAAAAAGGATGTGAATAAATTTCAAGATGAAGTAGTTATTAGCTTCATTGAAATATATATTTTTAATAACGTATTAATTTTCTGTTATAAAGTTAAGTAATTCATTGCCAGTAGGAGTGAAATGACAAAATGGATAAAAAGTACCCAACTGCTTGCAGGTGGTTCATGAGTTCATATCCTACTTCAAGCAGTTTCATTACCTCTCTAGCAAGACACATAAATCTACATTATCAAACTGGAGAATAGATATCAGTATCAGACCTTTCAGGGAAAGTGGCCTGTGATAGATAAACATTACATAACAGAGGAGATCTGTTTGTCAGCTGCTTAGAATTACCAAAACTGGAGCTAAGTACCATTCCTATAAACTCTTTTGGGTTAGTGAAAGGATTTAGAAAAAGTAATAAATATTATTACACAAACTATTAGAATTCTGGGGCTAAACACCAACAACATCCTTAAGGTTGGCTTAATTGTGATTTAATTAACTTCTAAATGTTTGTAACTTTCCAACAAATTATACTCATCCATTATAGTTATCACATCATTACCAGATTTATATAATTCAATAATCATTATCTTTTATAGACAAGCGTTACTTCAGTGGCCAGACTAAGTCGAGCCATTCTGTAGACGATGATCATTCCTACTCATATGGACCTCATGGTAATTACTATAATGGATATGGTTCTGTTTATGAGAAATATGGCATGCAATATGGCTTCCAACCACCCTTGTTAAGATCACCTACCAGACAGGAAAGTGGAAAATATCAACAATCAGTCTCTCACTTTAATAGCCCTGTAAGTATTTCACTGTTTTAGTTTGAAATATTCCTTTGAACTAATTCTTACTTGTTTAATGTAAATATTTTTATTATTGTTATTATTTTAATAGTGTATATTTCATAGCAACATCTGCAAAGTGGAACTAAATTATCTTGTCAGAGTAGTCTGTCTTCTAGCATCTCTCCATTTTATTCTGTCTTCAACCTTTTCAAGCTCAGAGTGGCTGGCAGCACTCAAACTGTAAAATCATTTTAAAGGATCTTGGCTCTTCCCAAATATACTTTGCTCTTCACTTAAAAATTCATTAGCAACAAAATTTAATATTAAAATAGTCTTATGTAGTGGTTAGTACAATTTGCTGCCAAAAGCTGTGTTCTTGAAAAGGTTAACATTCTCTGTCAGCACCAGCTTTCTTAGATCATTGACCACTACTTTATATTTTGTTTCCTTTGACCTACATCCAGTCAGGTTACCATAGCTATCAGACTGCCTATGTTAGTAACTGGGTACAGGGCGAGGTTCAGGAAAACATGGAATTAAGTCGTGTATGATGACCTGATGAGGGAGCTGTTGCTGACACAGAATCTTGCTGAAGACCAGGTTGGAGTTTATATTTAAATATCTAGACTAGTTGTCAACCATTTTTACATTGTAAATTTCAGTTTGATATTATAACACTGCTGTTATCTGTGTTTCTTTTCAGTTTGCTGATGTGCCATGCATGATGTTATTAATGAAATATATGTAATTATAATAAATGTATTCATTTAAATGTAATTTTAATATTAAGCAATATTTTTACATCTATAGGTCAACAGTGGCTTTTCCAATTACTACTATGATAGTTATCCACAAGAATACTATCATGGAGATGTTTATTACAGTTCCTTACAGACCAGGCCAGCGTCTAGTTATAAGACCCTATCTGAAAAAGATGGACAGTTGGAAAATGCCAAAGGGGATGGGTTAGCTAGTAAAGAGAGAGAACCTATTGAGAATCCTAACAAAAACACTTGTGCTGAAGAGAGTGTTTTCAACAATGATTTTGTAAGTGCAACTGTTAAGAATTTGATTTGTTAAAATTCATCATCATCAATATTATCATCATCATCAGTATGTTCCTTATTGTAGCATTTATCTTTAGAGGTACTTTTTCTATATTTATTTCTGAGTTTTGTTTTTGCTGTACTTCAAATCACAGGGAAGATGAGAGAAACTTTGGAAAATAATAAAAAAGATTTTCAGATAACTGCATGTAATTTATGAACAGAAAGTATGGTCTGCACCACTCCAGAAATTGGTAGTGGAGGGTGCTTTTTAATTAGGCCAGTATGTGTGTTGAGTTAGATTGTAAATTATATTACATTTAAGAAAGTAGCTAATTGGTGAAACATGAAGGGAAAAATCCTTTGGGTTATTGGACAGAATAATTGCATCAAATGTGGGTAATTTTATAAATTTTACAGTAGTATCAGTGATTTATAATATTATTTATTATATAGCTGTTGAAGTGTTCGTGAATTTGAAAATATACTGATTATAAGAAAAGTTAGACACAGTTCTTTGAATGGTAACAACTGACCCCACCCCCTTCAAAAAAGAACAGATTGGATTGATTAATTGTAAGGTATAAGAACATGGATTTCTGTTGCTCTATTTTATTTTATTCATTATTTTATAATCATTTTCTAATCATTATAATTATTTTATAATCATTATAATGCATAGTACTCAAATCACATTCCACCATCTGAAAAAAGGCAAAGACATACATTAGATAATGTAGTTCTAGATACCCCAAAGAGACGGGTTGATCATGGCTGGAATGCCTTTGATCATGGGTTTGCTTGGTTGGGGTTCACCTGGAGCTAAACAACAACTAGTTTAGGATACAGACTCACAATTCTTCAGCTGAGAAACCAATATCTTAACTCTCAGCACTAAGTTTCTTTCCTACAATTAAAAAAATAAAAATAAAAATTTACATGCTGTTTTACTATTTCACTTTGCATGAGTTAGAAATTGTCTTTGATAACCTAACCTTGAAAAATAGATGTTAAAACAATAATGATAATGACAATGATTTTTTTGATGATACCTTTGATTTCCCTCCCAATTTATATTATATTCCAGAGTGTGCTTCTTCTTTGACAAGTGATTTGATCTGAGATAGTATGTTGGGACTAAAACAATTGCACCGTGGTAGAGTCATTGTAGCCATTAAAAACTGTTCTATTCACTTTTACTTCATTATTATTTTGTAATTATGTTATATATTATTAGGTATCAAAGTTTTTCGTCATACATCTAAGACCTGGTCACTGATATTCTATTTCACTGTATTTTATATTGTTATTGTGTTGTTGCTTCCTTACAATTGATGGCTGATAATTTTTATCTATTTCCATAACAAATCATTTTATCAATTCTATTTAAGAATATATATTAAATCTTGCTCTAAAATTCTTTTAGAGTTAAAGCAACCAAACAATCACTATTTTAACTTAGTTAGGTCTCATTTAACTTTGGTGTTGTCAGTTAGTTTAAACACCAAAATTATTTTAGAACCAGACAAAATGTGTATTCTTATAATAAAATTTAATTCATTTATTGGTGTAATGATGTCATCATAAAGTCTTGCCTTTGAGTTGGTGACATAATGCTGTCTGAGGCACATGCATTCTACTGACTCGTGTGACCTATTTATGCATAACCAGTAGGAAGATAAGAATTCATTGTTTGTACACCTTACAGGTGTATTACAGAGGTTTTGTATCTAGCTATTTTATGAGGAGAAATTATGTTTTCTTGAGTGTTCTCAATTGAAGTTTTGTTGCTAATTTCTTTTAAAATTCCTTGTTTCTTCAAGATTGTGTGTGTGTGTGTGTGTGTGTGTGTGTTTACTTTGGTAACAAATCTAACAATATATTTATGTTATGCCAGAGCTGTGGAAGTTGGTGATATATCAGAGAATTGGACTAAATTCCTGACTATTTAGTTTCATCTCTCTCGGTTCTGAGTTTACATTCTAGCAAAATTAGTACCCATCTCAGAAAATTGGCCTTTTTCCTACGGTAGAAATTAATTTATTTTTGAAGATATATATTTGACTAAAAATTACAGTGTTATTTCAAATGTTTGTGTGAGAGTGAGAACATTTTTCTCAAGTCTTGGGTGAAACATCATGAATGTCCAAGCTGCTATTCTCTTTCTGCTGTCTTTTTGGCCCCTCTATCATTTTTGCCTCCCCTCTTACTCTTTCATTCATTAATATGCACACAGGCTCTTTTTTTTCTGACTAACACAAATTAAAGGATTCATTATCATCAATGTTTGTTGTTGTTGTTTTTTTTTATATATTTAAATTACTATCAACGGTTGGACAGTTCTACTAAGCAGCAACCTTCCATATGTCTTGACCCTAAACTGCTTTATTTTTCATCAGGCTGGGTTGCATTTTTTACATCTAGACGCCCTTACTATTGTCCAAATCTGTAATACCAGCACCAGAGAAGTTCTCTTATACAGCTTAGGGGGTCTTTTTTACTTCATGTTTAGTTGAACGTATGTGAATGAGATTTGGAAGTTCTGTTGCTGAAGGATCTTTTTAATTTCACTCACATACCTGCTAAGTGGGGAGGAGATGCTTATTTTTACTAACTGGACTAAAACTAAGGTGTCTTACTTAAAGGTATATTATGATACCAATACCTTTCAGTTACTTCCCTTCCTCAGCTATATTTCTCATTTATACAAAGAATTGGAAAAATCAACTGTTGCTTTGTAGTCTGTGAAATGGTTTCCTGGTCTTTTGCGGTTTTAATATTGGGTTAGTTATAATACTGAAACTTTACATAATAAATTGAACATTTTAATGAGTTGTATTCAGTGTCTTTTTTCTATAACAACATTGGCAAAAAGTAGAATTGCTTTAACCCTTTTGCTACCATATTTCCAATGAAATACACTGTCTAAGATTTTCAATTAGTTTTGAAAATAATCAAGAATTTGGAGGGATTTAGTAAAATAACTAACTTTCACGTTATTAAGTTGGTGTTTGGAACATAACTTAACAAAAATTTCTTACATAAAATTATATTGGAAGGATTAAATTTAAATATGAACACTTTAAAATTTTTTTTTTTAAATCATAAAAACAGAGGCGGTAACAGGGTGGGTTGATATCAAAATGGTTAAATATTAATGATTTTAAAAATAACTTATATTTCTAACTTGTATTTTAAACTAGAGCTATGTTTTTGTTTTAAAATCTGTTGTGTAAAACATTCTATTTCAAACATGTTTATTTTGTTTGCATATTTATAATATATTCATGTATATTTGTTTAATCCTATAGCCCTTTCTCCACGAAAGAGATGACATTTATGATCCAAGTGGCTATATGTCTTCAAATGGCAATAGTGTCTGGGGTAAGAACTATGTGATGTTTTTTGTTGTTGTTTTTTTTAGTTTATATTAAGATTTAAAACATTTTTTTTATTTAACCATTTTTTAAAATGATTTGTTACTATGGATTGGATGATTCTGTAAATTGAGATATTTGATTGGTTTATTGGATCTCCTGCTTTACTATTAGTTTACCACTGTATACCTTTTTTATGCTAATTATTGAAGTGTGAAGTAATAGTGCTATGTATTATCTACTGTATGTCCAATTAAGTAAACTGAGACATCAAGTAGAATAATGTTCCTTGCATCCTTTGAAACCCATGTGTTTTAGAT
The DNA here is from genome assembly GCA_027124095.1 of Muusoctopus leioderma. Lineage (NCBI taxonomy): Eukaryota > Metazoa > Mollusca > Cephalopoda > Octopoda > Octopodidae > Muusoctopus > Muusoctopus leioderma. The sequence goes on along the minus strand of JAOPJM010001971.1, from coordinate 13,961,801 downwards.
CACTAGTTTAATGTTTATTCTTTTACTGGACTGTGGCCATACGGGTGCCCTACTTTCAGAAATATAGTCAGTTATATTAACCACAGTACTTGCACATTTTTAATCGACTTTATAAGGATAAAAGGTAAAGTTGACCTGGGCAGAATTTGAACATAAAGGTATGTAACCAAATACCACAAGGTACTTTTTTGTACCAGTTCTGCCATTCACCGCCACATACATATTTCCTTAAAATGGGTTAACATCACATTGTACTTAACTACTACAGACTGTGGGGAAAATCTTTTTAGTTTCATCATCATCATCACCATTTTATGTCAGTTTTCCATGCTGGCATGGGTTGGACAGGTGATTTTGGCCCGCAACGATTCAAGTTGGAGTCACCACTCTCCTAGACGGGTCGGGCGGGGGCCACCACATATCACTCGTATGTTTCATTTGGCTTGGTTTTTACAGCTGGATACCCTTCCTATCACCAACCACTTTACAGAGTGTACTGGGTGCATTTTATTGTGGCACCAACACTAGAGAGATTACCATGTCCACGACAAGACTAGAGAGTCCTCACTACCCTTTGTCGTCTCCATTCAGCTGCCAACCATTTTCTAGAGTACACGGGGTGCATTTTATCCTGGCTCCAGAACTAAAAGAGGATGCATTGATCCCCTCCCTGCATATATATATATATATAATCCAAATCCCATTACAAGACACTTATATAATAATAATCCATTTATAAAGTTGTTTAAATGCAAATAATTCAAAGTGAGGCTTTAGTGATCGTCTGACGTCAAGAAGATAACACCGATGACAACAATAACAATAGCCGTTCCTCTCACAATGGACTTGTTCCCCCCTTTCCTCCCTGTCATGCTTCATCGTAATTACTGATTAAACCACCACTAATCAGATATGACACATTATAATTCAGATTATCTAGTTAATACATTCATACTGGTGTTGTTGTTTTTGTGTGTGTCTGTGTGTGTTTTTTTTGTCACCAAACTTTGATTAAACGAATTAAAATAAATAGCGTCAAACATGGCGTCACAGCAGCGTCAAACATGGCGTCACAACAACTGAACTCTCGTCTGCTTTTGACTGATTTATTCCACAATACGAAACATTTGAAACACGTTAAAACCCTTTTGATACAAACCTGCTTGAAATCGCCTCCGGTTCTATGATAAAAAAAAAACCCATTTGTTTTTAAGTGTGCATATTTAAATTTAAACCTTCTATTATAATTTTATGTAAAAACATTTGTTAAACTTATATTCCAAACACCGATTTAATAACAAGAAAGTTATTTTACTAAATCCCCCCCAAGAACTTAATTATTTTCAAAATTAATTGAAAATCACAGGCAGTGTATTTTATTTCAAATATCGTAACGAAAGGGTTAACATTTTCCAACTTGAATTTCGGGGCCCATGGCAACTGCCCATGCGATAAGATAGCCCTGGTTGGAGAAACCGTTCCATTTCTTGGGTGGTAGACTTAATCTCTCGCCTGGTTTATCACCACCACTTGGTCCGTGTGTGCCTTTAGCAGAGTCCACTCTGTTGCAAGCGCTCAGGCCAGGTCTCCAGTGTGAGAATAATCCCTACCTTCCTCTCACCAGTCTCGGAAGCTCTAGAAACAGTCATGGACGTCGCCTTCTTTCCTCTGACTAAGCAATAACAAAACAAAAACTTTATAAAACATGGAAGCAGTGAAATGTATATTGGGTGTTTCTGGTTTTGAAGCGAATTTAGGATATACTTACTGGAGTAGTGTCTTTCCTGAGATGTTAAGATGTAGCCAATACAAATGCAGTGAACTGTGAAACTCAAAACACTTTTTAAATTAGGTAGAGGATATTATCGGTTGGTATTAGTTTCAGTAATGCTAGAGTGTAGACAATATGGAGGCAGTGAACAACAAATCTTTAACATTTACTTATAACATGTATATAACTTTGAAATGAATAAAGAATTCGCTATATGTATATTTAGTTTTCCGATAAGATAAGTACCAGACTCAAATGTACTGTGGTCGATCTAATCGACTTCAAGTCGGTGCACCAGCATGGCCCCAGTCCAATGACTGAAACAAGTA
>JAOPJM010001971.1:13904646-13921505 GCA_027124095.1 Muusoctopus leioderma | reverse complement strand
AAAACACATTCTGTCCAAGGTTGCCAAAAATTAGGGGGGATATGTCCACGAATCCACCCTGGATCGACGCCCATGGGTGTATCAGTTGGGCCAAGAGCAGAGGTAGTATACAGCTTGCTAGTTCAGAGGAGCAGAGGCTGCTGTAATAACGGTAGAAGAGGCAGAGAGAATAAACAGTGTAACTGTGAGCCAGTAGTTGAACCATATCAATGAAAGAAGTATTTTCTGACTACAAAGAGTTTTTAAGATGCAGTTTTGGTAATGGCAGGGTATTGTTTGAAGGAGATTTAGTTGTAGTTTTTGCAGGCTGAATGACTGCATGGATATTCCTCTTTTGGTATGAGAGATCATCAGAAATTGTGAGGATTAGCATTTGCAGCATTTTTAAAGGTTTTATCTGTTTTGCTGTTCATGTGTAAGGAAAGTAGAGTACAAGATTATTTCCTCAATATGTGCAGGGATTGCATTGTGGTACTGCTGAAGAATACATATTTTCTGTGTCCCCTTTGGAGGATGTTATCAAGGTCTCTGTTCAAGAAGTAGTGCAAGTCTGGCTTGGGCTGTTTAGGTTGCGTGTGCATGTTGCCTGTGTGTGAAAATCTCAAATGCATATCTGTCTAGCTGTCTCTCTGTCCATCTGTCTCTCCGTCTGTCTGCCCACTTGCCTGCCTGTCTGTCTGTCCGTCTATCTATCTGTGTGTATGCATGTATTCTTTTTTTTATTGTTTAGTCAGGAGGGAAGGCATTGCCCATCACTCTTTGTCAGGGCCTCTGACACTGGTGGGAGAGAGAGAGGGAGGGAAGAAGATATCCTCAGACCAGAGACCTAACCCGAATGCTAAAGGCACCCAAGGGCTAGGTGATGGTGTTAAACTGGGTGATGTATGCATATATATATATATATATATATATATATATATCATCATCATTCTACATCTGTGTTTCCATGCTAGCATGGGTTGGATGGAGATTTCTTGAGGCAGCAATTTACGGTCGGATGTCCTTCCTGTCAACAACCATACTGATTAAGTATGGGAATTATATCACCAAACTACCAAACAGCTGGGCATTTTGTTTTATAGAGATGTAAACAAACGTCACCGGCCAATCGATAAATGGTGTCCAGTGATAACAAGCACATGCATGCACGCACGCGCACACACACACACACACACACACACACATACGACAGGCTTCTAAATAGTTTCTGTCTACCAATTCCACTCACAAGGCAGAAACTGTGCGGCTAACTGTTGTATATGTGTGTGTGTGTGTGTGTGCACGTGTGTGTGTGTGTATGTGTCTGTCTCTGTGTCTCTCTTTATGTTGACACCACTTAAAAACATCAGTGCCATTTCTTTATGTCCCATAACTTTGCAGTTTGGCAAATAGAGATAATGAATTAAGTACGAGACTTAAATATACGCATTAGGGTTAGTTTTGTTGCAGTAAACCACCTTGTTAAATGAATAGTTGCTTCATATACTGAATATTGTGAAATGATGTATTATGAATTAATTGTCTTCTTTTTTTTTTTTTAAACAGCTTTTATATGGACTTTGGTCCCTTAAACCTTGGAATGCTCTACCGGTACTGCTGTAAACTAAACAAAAAGCTCAAGGTAAAGCCACAAGCCATATTAAACATAACTTTTTTAATACTTTTCTATGAAACACTTTTACACTTTTGCTTTTCCATGATGGTACAGATTGGATGGTTTTCAGAACTGTTATTACAAATGATATTACAGTTATATACTCTTCTTAACTCTCAGTAGCCAACCATTTTGAGCAAGTGTTGTTGTTGTTCTTGTTTATCCCTAGTTCTGCTCTGATCAAGCAGACCTATGATCAAAGTGTTCCAGCCATGACCATCCCAGGTTTTTTTCAAACATTATAGGATATGTCATTCTTTTTTTAAGATGATGAGGTGTGGTTTAAGAGCAATTTGGCTGCTATTTCTAATAGGTCGAACGACCACGTAGAGGCTCTGCATTGGCTTGATTGAGCAAGTGTTTTTACAATTGTAGACTGGTGGAGATAGTTGACACCTCTCACTTGCAATGCCTTTTCCATATTCTGGCTAAAATAAGTTTAAAAAATGCTTTTAATCTACAAGGCCGCTGCAGTTTAAGGGAAGGCCTGAAGGGGAATTAAACAACTTTATTATCAAGAATATGGCACAAGAAAATTTAATGATCCAGTTTTTAGTGTTAAAGGAAGAAAGCCCTTCTTAGAAAGGTGATGATATTGGACTAATGTCTTGAGGTTTAGCAGTTTCATACTCTGCTGCAGGTGCTGTGTTGTGTCCTCAGCAAATACACTTAATTATAAATTATAAATTATAGACGGTCCAGTCTACCTATCTGTGTAAATCCACTGCAGGCATTTTCTATTTGTATTTGGGTACTGTCACTTAAATCTTAACATCCTGTAAAATTTTTATAAGTCCTATAATGATTGAGCAAAAAATGTTTAAAAACAAGTTCTCTGCAGCTTATTTCCTTATAAAATTTACAGGTAAGAAAGACAGGTGCTTGACGTGTTTTCACAAAAATAGTTCAGTTTCACCATATATATATATATATATAGTTCAATGATTCATATCAATTTGATGTTGTGGTACCATGTGAAACCGTGTCCAACAGGATGTTAAGAGTTAATTCTGTGCATATCAGTTCTCTTAGCTGTTGGGAATAGAAACGAGATATTCTGAGAATGATAGCTGTATTAATACTGGTGTCCTGTCCAAAGGGAGATCTGCTTAACACTGTAAAAAAAAATATAACTAAATCAGTTGCCTTTAATGAACTTCTTGAGGTTTGGGGAGATTACACACATATAAATCTTTGTGACAGTTTTTACAAACAAAAATATATAAAAAAAATAAAAAAAGCTGTAGTGTGTATGATTTAATACCTTTGCTGTTAGCTTCAGTGTCATGAATGACCAACTTGATAGAGTATTGATTAACCAACTGAGAGAAAAATGGTTTGCATCCTGTCATCAGCACTATGCTATGTCCATGGCAAAACACACAACTTTCACCATCCTTTAACCTAGATGGGTGTAGCTTCAACAGTGTAGAAAATCTCACTCTTGTAAGCTGTGACAACATTATAACATTGACATGTTTTGTTAACTCATGAAGCTGAATTCAGGTCTTTCTATGGTATAGTGCCAGGATATAATGGCACAACTTTCACTTCTGCCACCAAACACTTCAGAGTGGATTTGATCATTGAATGACTATAACTTTAACTATTGATATTTTTATTTATATTTACACACAAGACCTTAGAGCTGTAGGGGAGAAGAAATGGAAGTTGTGATATTCACTTATGTTAAGAGCATTAGTAACATAGGTGTAGTGAAATAGCATTAACTGCAACCTAAAGCAGGGCTTCAGGTTCAACTTGCTGCCAGCACCTTTTCCCACTCCAAGATATTCACCATAATACTATACAAACTCTCCAACAAGAGAAGTCTGCTCAACTTTTGTTTTGGTTTACTATTATTCACCTCAAGAAAGAGAGACATTGCCTATAATCCTTGCTGGGCTATGGTGAAACTAAGGTAAATGCAGAACTTTGACCCAGTCTGTAAAGCAGCCAAATTCTTCATCAGTAAACTCCTTTTCAACTTTAAAATAAAGGACCATACATTTAAGTCCTAAATGTTAGGACAACATGCCTGCAATAAAGACAGAATAACCACAGCTTAAAATGCCAGTCAAAGGCTTTGTTTGAACTGCTGTCTTTGTATCATAGGTCTATTTAACTGGTTCATAAAGAAAGTGCTATTGTCATTGCCACAGGAGCAGGCTTTGAGATTACTTAAAGGAAAGTTACGAGTGAAGATATTATATAAGTGGAGTATTCAGTTTATTGTTGCCTTACTTAGGAATATCTTCATTTAAAATAGCATGTGTTATTATTTTTTATAACAATGTGCGACCCACTCTTTTGGATACTGCTATAGAGTAGGGAGCAATGAAAGGATGAAATACAGAGCCAAAAGGACAGCAGACTAAACAAATTTGGAAATCAATGACTTAATGGAACTGAACTGGAATGACTAAAGCTACCTGACAATAATAACAACACAAAATTCAACAATCAACATATGAGACTTTCAAAATAGGAAACCACATATTGAACAGCTTTTAACAAACATAAATATCATATTTAAAGAGAAATAATCTGTGTGTATGGCCTATGGTCTAATACCTGTATTGCAACATTTACTAGAAGTCTCATTTGATATTTCAACATATTCTGAATTCTTTCTATAGCCACTTAACAATTTATAAACCAAATTTTGCATCATGAATAACTGAATGTCACTCTAAGATAATAATATTTTTAAAATGGCAGGTTGGGGGCCCCCTTAGATCTGTCATATAAATAAACGCAGGGTACTGTTTAAGTATGACAGCATTTGAATATTATTAAAATAATATTCAAATGCTGTCATACTTAAACAACCTAGATCAATCGAAAGCTTTCGATAGAGTTGACCACCATTACTTGGCAGCTGTCCTAAAGGCAGCCGGTTTCAGTCCCGTTTTCAGAGGCCGGATCATTTCAATACATAGCGGCATCTGCTCGGTGGTCAAAATAAATGGCCACCTATCAGAACCGTTTTGAATCACGCGCTTGGTCCGTCAAGGATGTCCTCTTTCATCACTTGTGTGTGTGCTGGCTCTTGAGCCACTACTGAGGAAGCTGGAGGTGTTGAGGGGCATCCCGTCTGAACTGGGACGCAGGAGAGCCGTGTCGGCATATGTGGACAACGTCACTGTAATGGTGTCGGACACCATGGAAATTGAGGTGGTCGGCACCATTCTAAAAGAATACGAGGCTTTGACAGGATCAAAGATTAACCAGGAGAAGTCGGCACCTGGAGAGGCAAGTCCATGGCGTTGTGGGGCATTGGACCAACGGTCCGGTTAAATTGCTTGGGGTACGGTTCGGTCCGGACCTCCAAGTGGATAGGAACTGGGACGAGGTAACGAGCAAGGTAGCCAGTCTCACCCAGAAATGGGCCGAGAGGAAGCTATCCCTGAAAGGTGGGGCAGAGGTGGCGAATGCGTACATCGCCTCCGTTATATATTACCGCCTGACCGTCGTGCCTTGCCCGAGTTCTCGTCTCACCAGATTGGAGCATCTGTACTTCCGCTTCTTGTGGAAGGGATGCATTCCACTGGTGAGACGGTCCATCTGCTGCCAGCACCCTTTATGCAGAGGGCTCAGGATGCCATGGCTGCTTATGCACAGACATGCGCTGAGGCTGCGGCACTTACAGATATTCTTGGAAGGTGAACAGGTGTGGTCGCCCTTTGTCAGACGGGTTTTCCCATAGGTCATCTCCTTGACAGAGCTGCAGTCCTGGGTCAAACGAAGACCAAGACTGGGTTCCTGGCACCTGGGGCGTTGTCAAGCGCTCATGGCCCTCTACCAGTCGGGCAATGCGGTCAGTGGAAGTTCCACTACATTCAAGGGTATAGAGGTTTAGTGGAGGGGAAGAGCGACGACGCTCTTGGAGAAACTCTAGGCATCGACGAGAATGAACTTGCTGGTCTCTTCCGGAGGACTTCCGGCCCGGGAACTATGGATAACTTCCAGAAGTCCCTGGCTTGGCAGTGCTACTGGAAGACATTGCCAGTTCGGGACAAACTCTAGAGGCACGGAAGTGCCGTCAGGAGGGCTTGTCGCGTGTAGGACGAATCCGGCTATCAGTCGAGTCCATCGTGAAGATCGCCCAGCCGCCTTCCTTTGGCCAGGAAGGGTAGGCAGTTTTCCTCTGCCTGGTGGCTATGGCGAAAGAGGTTGTATGGTGGATGCGGTTGAAAGGACTAAAGACAGACACTTTCCTTTTTGGCCAAGCCCTCATCGACTTTTTCAAGTTTCACTTGAAGAGGAAGGTGAGGATGGAGAGGGAAGTGCTGACCCCCAGTAAATTTGTTGAAAGGTGGGTGAGAGTAGCGAAGATGGCCTGTGCGAATGAGCCTACTCTAAGCGTACGGGAAATGGGAGATGCTCTTGGTGTGTCGGACTGATCCAGGATCTGTGTGGTTCCTTGGTTTCCCCTGGGTGGTGCTCTTCCCCCTATTGGGGAATTCTGTTGTTAATTGTTAAATGTTATTGTATTTTTACTCGATTTCATTGTAAATCCCCACTGTCCTTGTCTTTTGTATCATCCTTAATGTTTTCAGGCCCTTGTGGCCAATAAAGAAGCCATTATTATTATTATTATTTGCCTTTCATCCTTCCATGGTCGATAAAATAAAGTACCAGTCAAGTTGTGGGGTTGTTGGCCTTGTGCCTATGTTAGAAACAATTATTTTTATTATTATTATAATAAAACATGTGTGTGTGTATGTGTTTATCTCTTAAACTGGCCTTGATGTCAGTGAAAAGGATAATGCCTGAACTATCAACACCTCTACCGAGAGCCTGTTGTCATCATCTTCATTGTCATTGTCACCACTATTTGTTGGATATTAACTACTCTGGTCATTGCCATCATTCAGTCCATCAGCATCATTTTCATCATCACATGCTGGTATCATTGTAACTATGTCATTGTCATTATTTGTATCATTATAATCATATCATTGTCATCCTTATCACCATCATCAACAACAATAATTTTCTTATAATTTTATTCCTTTGTTAGAGATAGTTTCATATATATAAATTTATATATATATATGTATATATATATATATATATATATATATAAACCTTTAATGCATGGATTATCTCCAGCAATGTCTGTTATATTTCTATTGTTGTTAGATCTAAAGAAATGTTTTTTCTTGGGGATGGTGGTGGTGGGGGTGTTTACCTGTTTCCTGGTGACAACACAGTATTATTACAAACAAAATAATACAGAATTTCCTTATTTATATATACATATGTGTGTGTGTGTGTGTGTGTGCATGCACATGTATATATATATATATGCATACCAAAAATGCTTGTATAATTGTCCTGTTAAGAATAGAAAACAACAATAAAGAAACAAAAAATAAAGCAAACAAACAAGGAGTATAGTGCAGCTATGGCTGTTTAGTCATATTTATTTCTTACACTAGCACTGTCCCTCAGATCTATAACTGTTTATATTAGTCATATTAATTTCTTACACAAAAACAGGCCCTCACATCTATGACTGCTTATATCAGGGATGGGGAACCCCTCACCCGCAATTGAGATTTCGCCTGCATTCAAATTTGAAACTGCTCACTGATGAAGTTCTCTGAAATCATATATGATAATTAAAAAAAAAAAATGATAATTGTTTTTAACATAGGCACAAGGCCAGAAATTTTGGTGGGAGGTGTAAGCCAGTTATATTGACCTCCTAGTACTTTACTGGTACTTTGTTTATGGACCCCGGAAGAATAAAAGGCAAAGTTGACCTCGGCAGGATATAAACTCGGAACATAAAGAGCCAGAACAAATACTGCAAAGCATTTTGTCCGCTGCTCTAAGGATTCTGCCAAGATCAAAACAGTAATTTAATATAAGTTCCATACCTATGAATTTGTAAAATTAAAGATTCATTATTTTTCACAATGCAGATGTGCCTCTACAGTTTCTTATGTACTTGCAATTTACCCCTGGTTTATATAGTCATAATTATTTCTTACACATGTACAGTCCCTCAGATCTATGACTATTTTATATAGTCATATTTATTCTTACACAAGCACAGTCTCTCAGATCTGTGACTGTTTATATAATCATATTAACTTCTGACACAAAAACAGGTCCTCTGGCCTTCATATCTATGGCTATATTAATTAGTATTTGTTTAATTAACATAGACCTTCAGATGTATGGCTATATTAGTTCCTTACACAAGTACAGACCCTTAGATTTATAGTAGAAAGTTTGAAATAGACAGGATCATGTGATGTTTTTGCCTTTCCCAGAGCATTATTTATATCAACCTAAAAATGACCCTGCAGTGGAAACATAACAATACAGTCTCTTTCTATAGCATCATGACATAATCCCTACATTCTCCCTACTCATAAACAATGCACAGCTAAAAACCTCAAAGATGCTTCAAGTTCTAGGCCTCACTGTCTCTGATAATCGTTCATGTTAACCATACATCTACAATTTTGCCAAAACTGCCTCCAAAAAGCAAGGATACCTCTTCAGGGTAAGACAATTTGTCAGCCTTGAACGATTGCTGACCCTCTACAAGCAACAAATACACCTTTCTTTCCAGTACTGCTCACATACATGGAAACTGCATTTGCTACACACACAAATATTCTAAACTGCATCCATTTATAGTCATGGTAGAAAAGTCATAGAAATGGTGGAAATACAATGATAACAGACCAAGGGTTGAAGATATCCACTTAGAAGAGGGTTTCTTTGATCAAGGGGTGTTGCAGCTGGGTGAGTCAGTAATATGTAATAGATGTCTTAGATTTGAGGTAGTCTAATATTGCCTTACCAAACCAGTCATTTCACCTCTGCCGACCAGGTTTTCATCAAGAGTAAAAAAAAAACCCTAAAACATAATATTAATTTGGAGAGTAACATTAGTTTTGGTCAGGAGTGAAAGGTTATTAAATAAATGATATAAAGTAAGAAACAGATTACTGTCTCCGTGTTTGTACATTGTTAAAGCATTTGTTTTCTTACCATTCAAGAAAAATGATATAACATACCATAGAGCATATGTATTAATTAATTATATACAATAAAACGTATTTTGCTAGTTTTTATAGATATGTATTCTTACCATTTGCTGTAAAGTGTGTTACTTAGCTTTTTTTATTTACTTATTGTCAAATCATTTACTTTTTGTCAAATCATTTATTTTTTGTCAAATCATTTATTTTTTGTCAAATCTACACTACCAGTTGATTAATTCAGGATATTTACAGGTATAAATTCCACCTAACTGGTAAGCATACTTGGTTCTGACTGAACTGAAGCTGAATGAGACCCAACTAAACCAAATTATGGTCCTTTGGTTGTTAGCCTCACATTTTCTCTGGAGGTTATAACCCTTAAATGGTTTTAGTGAGTTACACTAGATATATATTATTACATTACATTAACTAACCATTCAGTTACTCATAATAGGAGTAACTGAATGGTTAGTTAAAAATATGTAAATGATACGGCTCACACCTTGCAAGTTTGGCTGGCCTGGTGTGAGGTTGCATCTGATAAAAGGTTTCCTGGGTAAGTTAATGATAGGGGCCCCGGTTCTATCATAGGTACTCATTTTCGGTTGAGTGGACTAGAGCAACCTGAAATGAAGTGCCTTGCTCAAAGACACAAGACACCGTCTGGACCGAGAATCAAACCCATGACTTAAGGTCATGAGACCAAGAATCAAACCCATGACTATCCAGGCTGATGCACTAAAACATCAATGCAGCCATGTCAGTATGATGAGAATCAACACTAAGCTACACTCAGTTGTTGAGTTGACGGTATCTTGGAAATGTAATATTGAGTGGGCACATGAAAGGAAGGAATTAAAATATGAATATGGGATAGAGTGAGACACAAGGATGACATTGTTTGGTGCTTCCAATAGAGGTGGGATTTTGTGGGTTTGTATCTCGATACACAATGTCTTACCTGGCTGGCATTGGACTTAGGAAATATATCAGAGCAGTGAGTCGCAAAGTGGAGAGGGAGGCAGAAGATGCTTCATCAGGAATATGTGAGAGAAAAATCAAAGCTGAGAGTAAAGAACTAATCCTCAGCAAGTAGTAAAACAAAATAGTTGCTGCATGGTTGGAGTGGTTACAGCTGTACCTAGTTTGGTGTGGCGGCTGCATAACAGAGAAGAAAAAAACATGCTACAATGTGGGCCAAAACAACTTGGACATTCTCTGGCAGTATCAATACTGCTCGACACATCTGGAGAGAGCGATTACTGTCAGAAGGTACCAAATCATGATCTCCAGTCAGTAGCTTATGAGAAGAATGTCTCACAGTGCAAACAGTATATGTAAAGTATAAATATATATATACATGTCTGTATACAGCTTTCGTTGATGTATATCAGCGAAAGATGTACACATTGGCCAGAAAGCTGATAAACCGGGGTGTGTTCAGAAAAAGAAATATCTTGTGGTATTTATTTGCCCAAGTTGCACAGTCACTTCTTTGTCACTCTTGCCATTAGAAATGCAATGAACCAGTGACTAGCCTGCTGGAAACCTATAACCAATGATGCTATTGTTCACAAATGAATGATATAAAATAAATATATAAATGTTTCAATTAGAAATTGACCCTGCCCCACAAACCTGGTTTGCCAGGAGTTAACCTCTTACTCTATAACATTTGTATAGAAGGGAAATGTAGTAATGTAAACAAAAAACAACTCTGTTTTATACTGAATCTTGTATTATAGAGGCAAATAGAATATTGTGTATCTAATATTCTAATAAATGGCAGCTAATATTGGCAGCTTTGATTCATCCATCTGCTAACTTCGTCTATCAGATATCCAATATCATCTCTGTTATAGAAATGGTAATCGATTTAATGCTTCTTTCTATTTTAGAATTGAATAAGTGTGGCATATTTTCTTTTAATTTCATTTTCTTCATCAGCTGTGCATTGAATACTTAGTGAAATCTTAGCAGTTTACTTAGTGGTATGAACATAGCTTTCAGTAAGTATAGTGTTCCAAAAAGCTATCTCCTGGCATCGAATCAAGTTAGTTGGCTGAATAATTCTTAATAATTTCACTCCATTTATTCCATCAGGATTAATAACATAGTCCCTTTAGAGTAAATTGTTCAGTGTGCGTGCTATAGAGTGGTGGTTCTGTAATGCATGTTCAATTCCCAATTGAGATGTTTCACTGGAGAGGGATCGGCTTTGCCAGGAAGACTTTCCCTTGACACACTGTTTGAAAATGAAACCTTCGGTGGTATCCCAACAACCCATTAAGAGTTTCAAGAGGTTTACATTAAATGTTGAATAGATCAGTATATGTTTTCTATAAGTCTTGTTCTATATTACTACAGCCATTTTGATCTCAGGAGCTCTCTTTTAACTCATATTTTACTTCTTATAAGGCAGCTATTCCAATATTTTCTCTAATTTTTGTGTTTGTGACCATCCCATCCCATTGTTTATCTCAGACATAGTGTGTCTAAGACTATAGTACCCAATGTGTTTTTCCATTTTTAAATATGGTAGGGTGGTGTTTTGAGAGAGATTTAGATGCTACTTCTAGCAGGTTGAACAACTCCATAGAGGCTTCTTTGTTGGTTTGATAAAGTGAGGTTATTTTGGTTGGTGTTCAGTTTGAACCTTTGCAGTTTAGTTAGTGGCTGGAAGGAAAATATATGCAGGAAAGACGAGGAAGAAAGGTTGAAAAAAAGTATCGATAATATGAGTTCTAATTTAGAATGAGCACAGTGGATAAAAATTAAAAGTTTGAAAGAGAAATTAGTCTAAAATAGAGACATACAAGGTGAAATGTAAGCATCAGAGCTATTATAAGTTGTTTCTCATGCTATTAACACTACAGAAATTGAAGTTAGAATTCATACCAGCAATTGTTTCTATACCTCTTTTATCATTATTTCATTGCCTCCTCCAGTTTTCACTATTATTCCTCGCAATAAAACTTCTATATGTAACAACAACAACAACAACAACAACCAAATTGACTTCAAATCACACCCAAACTGTTTTAAAAAAGGTAGGATAATGTATTCCAGGGTACACAATGACTTAAAAAGAGGGAATGGTCATGGCTGGAATGCTTATGATCATAGGTCTGCTCGTTCAGGGTTGACCTCCGGCTAAACAATAACTTCTATATGTAGTAATATAAAATGTAACAATATCCGTAGATTTAAATCTTTCAAGGGAGAATTGTCTAAAGAAGACAAAAAGTAATCTTGTTTACATTAATTTTGAAGTTATTCTTTTATTCTTATACTGGTTTCAGTCATTGAAGTACAGCCATACTGGGGCACCATCATCAAGAGTTTAGTCGATCATATTGATCCCAATACTTATTTTACCAGTCTCTATTTGTTGAACTGCTAAGTTATGGGACATAAAGGGGCACAACATAAACAACACTGCTTTTTAGACCAGTGTAAACATAAAGACAGATACACACACGTGCGTGCATGTACACACACACACACACACACACACACACACACATATATATTTGATGGGCTTCTGCACAGCTTCTGTCTGCCAAATTCCACTCACAAGTTATTGGTCAACCCAAAGCCATAGTAGAAGACAGTTGCTCAAGGTACCATGCAGTGAGATTGAATCCAGAACTACGTGGTTGTGAAGCAAACTTCTTAACCATACAGCCATGCTTATGTAAATTCTAAGATTTGTTGTTGTTGTTTTTAGATAGCCTTAGGTAGCTCTGATGATCGTGACTGCTTGGTGATTTAAAACTCAATGCTTCAGATATAGTCTAGTTGTATTACCTATGTAACTTATTTCAGTTTATCCCTGGTACTAAATTTATCAACTTTGATGTAGTTAAAAGATTACATCAACATTGACAAGTTTTGAACTCAGAACTTAATCTACCAAATAGCTCATTAAATAACTACACTGTCTAGATCGGCACTCAGCTCTATGTCGTCACTTGACCTGCTAGAAATAGCAGCCAAATCTCATTCAAACTGCACCATACCATCTTAAAAAAAGGACACATTGGACAATGTAGTTATCTTCTTAATTTATAAAAGTGAATGTATGTATGTATGTTCCAAGTTGAAGGCCATAGTTTTGCACTTAGGTATCTGAAATTTTGCATAGGGGCACAACTTTTCAAGGAGAATGTCATGGGCTATGTGAATTTTTCTGATACTTTCTATAAACCCAGGCAAGGCTGGGTACTGCTTCTAGTATATATATATATATATAAATATAAATGTACAGGATGGTAATGGCTGGAATGTCTGTCAGGGCTGACCTAGGAGGACTCAACAACAACACTTAGCATTGTCCTTCCTCTCTGGATGAAAATAAAAATAAAAATAGAAAATCTCGAACCTTTTTATAGATAAGTAACTGTTGCCAGAGCGTTGAAAGTATCAGAAGCTTAATGACAGAAGTAATTATCCGTGATTAATTACAGTATCTTGAATATCACACATATGTCTTACCTGAACATTGACTAAGGCAGGGAAGTTCGTTTTTACTAAACAATTTACTTGTAACCAACCACCGTCAAATTTCACTCTTTCAAGCAAACTGAGAAAACTGTACTCTCTTGGAAACATAATACCTGATTATGCTTCATTCTAACAGATGTTTTCTGTGAAATTTTAGTTCCACCTCATTAATTGACAAAATGGTACCTATTTTCAGAACTGGTAGATGACAGGATATGCAAGTATTTTCTACAACAACCTTACAGATATAGATATTTAAAGCTCTGAAGCAATTCATATTTGTTTATATACACTTTCATTACAAAAGAAAAACCAATACTAGCTTATTAGGTAACATTATATGAATAGTGATACCAGTAATCTGGTAGGGAAGTGTAATGGTTGAGTAGATAACATCATGGGCTACCTACCATCAATCATGAGTTTATATTCAGTGCAGGTGTTTTATTAAGTTTTGGACAGAAGGCTTTGTTTAATAACCCTTAATAATAATAATAATAATAATCACAACAACGACAATAATGATGATGATGATGATTTATTGGCCGCATGATAATAATTCCTAACATAGGCATAAGGTCACAAACTTGGGGGAAGGAACGGTTAGTCGATTGAATCAATTCCAGTACATGACTGGTACTTTATTTTTCATCCGGCAAAGTTGAGCTTGTTGGGATTTGAATAATATTGTTTTCTAACATTGGTAGAATATACCCTTCCCCTAAATGTTTGGGGAAAGCTATAGTCGATTAAATCAACCCCAGTACATTGGTACTTTATATTATCTGCAATCCCACCAGAATGATGAAAAGCAAAGTTGACCTCGGCAATCCACTTCCTAATAATAATATTAATAACAAAATCATCTAATTTTTGTAAAAGGTAATTTTTCTACCGATTTTGCCACTATACGGAGTTAAGGAGATAGCTTCGCAACCACATGGTTTCGGGTTCAGTCCCACTTATATAGCGTCGGGCCGACCAATGCCTTGTGAGTGAATTTGGTTGATGGAAACTGTAGAAGCCTGTCGTATATATATATATGTAGTAAAAACAGTTAACACGACGGATCCGGCGCCTTTCGTACAAGCTTTCGCCCGCTTCTTAGGACCGACAGACCCGTGCTCGACCGCCGTTGGCACAGAACCCTTCTCCACTTCGGTCTTCAAAGGTCTCTAGTTGTGCCATGGGCATGACAACCTTTCTAGTGTCGGTGTCACGATAAAACGCACCCAGTACACTCTGTGAAGTGGTTGGTGATAGGAAGGGCATCCAGCCGTAGAAACCATGCCAAATGAAATACGAGCATGACGTGGGCTGCTGACTTGTCTGGGAGAGTGGTGACTCCAATGAGGAAGCGACGAAATCACCCGTCCAACCCATGCCGGACGTAAAACGATGATGATGATGATGATATACACATAAGAGTGTTATAGTTTGCTTGAAGCATTGTGAAGTATGGAGAATTATATTAAGTAGGGAGCTGTTACAATACAAGTGGAGCCGTAAATTCCAAAATATCAACGACGAACAAGGATATCGTAATGTTACCTTAGAATTTTAATGTCGGTTCCTAATATTTCGGACACAAAGGTCCTTTCTCGAAGGAAAAACGTTAAAGAAAATCAGAGATGGAAATATGCGTCCGTTCCGTTACATCTCGTAGCGATAATTATCAAGAAAGGACCTTTGTGTCCGAAATATTAGGAACCGACATTAAAATTCTAAAGTAACATTATGATTTCCTTGTTCGTCATTGATATTTTGGAATTTACGGCTCCACTTGCATTGTAACAGCTCCCTACTTAATATAATTCTCCATATATATATATATATATCTCCTGCCAGCACCCATTCCAAGGGGGTTCTCGAAATGCCGTGTCTAATAAAGCGCAGGCACGCACTGAGACGGACACACCTGTAGATATTCCTGGATAATGACGACAGTGAACAGGCATGGTCACTGTTCGTGCGACACATCTTCCCGCAGTTTGTCTCTTAGAATGAGCTGCAATTCTGATCAAACACAAACCGAGATTGGGTGTTTGGCTTTTAGAATGCCGCCATGTACTCACTGCATTATACCAGATGGATAATGTGGTCGGTGGAAAGTCAACGTCTGGGTTCTATAGAGGGTTAGTGGAGAGTATAAGCGACGATGACCCTGGAGCGATTCTAGACATCGACAAGGACAATTTGAGTATTCTCTTCCGGAGGAGTTTTTGGTCGGGAAATTATGGAGAATTTCCAAAAAGCCCTTGGCCCAGCAGTGCTACAGTGAGGCTTTGCCTGTTTCGGGATAAACTTTACATGCATTACGATGCTGGAGCTGCCAGCAATCGAACCTACCCAAATTGGGCGTAGATTGACGAAACCACCCGGCACGCATTCGTTCAGTGCCCGTGCATTACTGAGTTGTGGGTATATCTCAAATAAATGTTATCACGTGCCAGACAGATCCGGGTATGAACCGAGTCCACCGTGAAGATCAACTCACTACCTCCCCTTTGGCAAAGAAGTGCGGGTTGTCTTACTCAACCTGGTTACTATGGCGAAGGGAGTTGTGTTATGGGTGCCGTTGAAATGTATAAGGACAGAGCTTTTCCTCTCAGGCCAAGCCCGCATCAACCTTTTCAAATATACCTTGAAGAGGATGGTGCACATAGTGAGAAAAAAGCTGCCCACCAGTAAAATTATATGAAAGGTGGATGAGAATGAGGAAATTGGCGTGGCTAAATGAGCCTACACTAACTATGCGGTGGGTGTAGACTGGCGACAGGAACTGGGAGAAGGCACTTCCTTTTTCTCAGTCGATCTAATTCAGGGTTGTATGTGTTGTGCCCTGAATTACCCTATATGGTTCCCCGCCACAGTTTTGGGGCATCCTTTCTTGTTATTTTGTTTTTCTATACCAGGGGTTCTCAACCTTTTTGGCTTCACCGCCCACTTTCACAACGAAAATTTTTCCATCACCCATTTTCACATCCAAAAATTTTCCATCACCCACCTGTATATTGAATATTCAAAAGGATACCAAACAATTGTTAACTGTTCCAAAACAATAAAAGTACACTTTCGGTATTGGTACATTTATTGGATGTCACATTCCGTACATTAGTTTCATAATTTGTGTTTAATTTCGTTATTTTAATTCACTTTCATTATTGTACTTCTGTTGTCTTTAATTTCGGTTTGATTAGTTTCGCTAAATACAGATCAATGAGGGGCAGTTTGGATCATTTGTTGGGTATATATGTGTGTAAGAGTTTCGTTGGGGACAAATGAACAACTACCCCTTTTTTTTATCTAATTTTCTCTATAAGACATTATTATAGCATTTAAATAATGTATCTAATAATATATGTTATCTTTCAGCGCTGACTTTAATACTTGAAATCCTATACCGCCCACCAAAATTTCAAAACGCCGACCATTTTCTCCAAATTTGCTCACTACCCACCTAAGAGTTGAACTCACCCACCGGTGGGTGATATCGCCCAGGTTGAGAAACTCTGTTCTATACTGTTATTGTTATCTATTTTTTGTTATTGATATCTATTTTGAAATGTGCCATTATTATTATTATTATTATTATTATTCGTTCATGTCAACAACACGCTGATTCCTCGCTGGTGAGTTTTTTGCAAAATTTGTTTTTTTTGTGCCGACTTCGGTCGTCGAAATTA
>JAOPJM010001971.1:13844611-13863672 GCA_027124095.1 Muusoctopus leioderma | reverse complement strand
CTGGGGTCGATCTAATCGACTTCAAGGCGGTGCCCCAGCATGGCCCCAGTCCAATGACTGAAAAGAGTAAAAGAGTATGTGACAGAATAATTAAGCTTGGCATCATGGCAGCAACAGTGATCTCTGCATATACACTACAATCAGGACTGACAGATGAGCAAGAGGACCGTTTCAATGAAGTCCTCTTGCAGACTACTATGACAGCGATCACATTATCACAGCTGGCTACTTTAACAAACATGTTGGGCAATGCCATGATGGCTACTCCATTGTAAATAGAGGCTATGAATATGGCACAAGGAGTGAAGAGGATTCAAAGCTCTTGGAGTTTGGTGACACAAACCATTTGCAATACTAACTTTAGGAAACCAGCCAGTCACCTGATCACCTACCAATCAAGCAAACATGCAAGCCAAATAGACTTCATACACACCAGGAAATGAGACAGACAACTGGTTGTGAATACCGAGTCCTTCCCTGGTGAAGAATGTCCCACTTAATTAATATAGATTAGCGATCAGTGACCTCAAGATTAGAGCAAGATGAACTCAAAGACACAAGACAATATGGTAAAGGAAGCTATGAAAGCTGAAAGGTCCCTTGGCCATACATAGGTTAAAAAAAGTACTAGGTGGCTTGTATGACAAGAAGGAGTAGGAGATAGAGACTTATATAATAAAGAACAACTGAGAGTTTCTACGAGATAAACCTGCAGTGATCTACAGACCAGACCCATGGATGGAGCAAGGTTTCAGCCAGATGGAAAGTGGTGGAATAGAATAGTAGATAGAGCCACAAAATCTAAGAGACAGGTCTGGAAAGATTGGAAGAAAGAGGGGAAGAAAGAGGGGAGAAGGAAGGAATAATATCCGGTAACTAGAAGAGAAGCCAGACGTCAGGTATACTTAGCAAGAAAAGAGGCTGAAAGTAAAAAGTTTGCCAATGCTCTACGATGAGAGGATCAGAAGTGTGAGGTGTTCCAGATTGCTAAACAGTGTGTCATTGTGAATCAGGATATCATTGGGGATAAAAGTGTGTATGAAATGATAGCAGTACACTTGCTCTCACTGATGCTGAGAAGAAAGTGGTTGTTGAATGATGAGAATATATGGGAGAGAGAGGGATTACACCAAGTAGACCCAACAGTAGGACCAGCTATTGAAGCTGACAACTATATGTCGAACAGGTGATTAAGGATATGAAGGCAGGGAAAACAGCTGGACCATCAGGGATAGTCACAGAGATGCAGAAAATATCCAGCCAAGTAGAGCACATGCTAGTCACTTGCATAGTCAATCAGGTAGTACAGGGTATTACAAGGGCAAAGAAGATTTTCTAGAAAGCAGCAACTACAGAGGCATCAAATTGATGGACCAAGTTATGGAAGTAACTGAAAGAGTTATAGCACAACTAGTTAGAAATAGAATTAGCTTAGATGAGTTAAAGTTCGAGTTTGTGCGAATATAGGATACCACTGATGTCTCCTTCCTAGTGAAACAACTACAGAAGTTCTTAGCTAAGAGCAAGCCACTATACCTAGCATTCGTTGACCTGGAGAAGGCCTTTGACAGGGTACCATGCTCTGTATTCTAGGTGTGGACGAATGGTTGTGAGAGCCATGAAGCCATGTACAGAGATGCTGTCAGCAAGATGATAGTTAGCAATGAGTTCAGCAAGGAATTTAGCGTGTAGGTAGGTAGGTGTCCATCAGAGCTCAGTTTCCAACTCCTTCCTGTTTATTATAGTTCTCCAGATCATAACAGTGGAGTTTAAGACTGGCTGTGGGAACTTCTGTAAGCCAATGAGCTAGTTCTCATGGATGAATGTCAAACAATTAGATAAGAAATCCCAAACATGGAAGCAAAGCCTAGAATCAACAAGCCTTAAAGTAAACTTAGCTAAGATAAAAGTTATAGTTAGCAGAAAAGAAGACAGGACTTTACTGTCATCTAGAAAGTGGCCATGCTCAATATGCAGAAAAGGAGTAGATAAGAATTCTATATGGTGTACCTAATGTTAACTACGAGTTCAGAAGAAATGCAGTAGGATCACAGGCTGATAGAGAAGGACTTTGTATATAGCAGATGCATAAGAGTAGTTAGCGGTAAGAGCACTCATGAAATGAATTCCTTCAAATACCCAGAAGGCTCCCTAGAAGTAGGTGACTGCCTTTGCTACCTAGGTGATATAATCAGCAGTGGAGGTGGATATTCCTAAAGCATAGTAGTCAGAGTAAAAAAATAGAGTGGAAAAAGTTCAGGCATCTATTATTTCGGTTAACAAATGTAGGCTGCATTTTATGGTCGGATGCCCTTCCTGTCACCAACCATACCGATATATATATATATATATATATATATATACTGATATACCTATATATATATATATATATATATATATCATCATCATATATATATATATACACACACTTATATATATATATAGAGAGAGAGAGAGAGATAGATAGATAGATAGATAGGTATATACATATATATATAAGTGGTAACACAGTAGTCTATGCAATTATATGAAAAAATACAGGTCGGCCACGATCAAGCACACATACAATCAAAGGCATTCCAGCCTTGACCAAACCATCTTTTTACGATGGCAGAATGTGATTTAGGGGCTATTTCTACTAAGTTGAGCAAACACATAGAAGCTCCCTCTGTGTTATTGTTGTTTAGCCCAAGCTTAATCCTAACTAAGCTCCGTCATTTGCTCAAGGTGCTCTCACATTGGTTTGTGTCTCAGCATTTATGACAGGTGGTAAGTGGGGCTTAAATCTATTTAAGTTTAGTATCCTCCATCTTAGAGTGCTAGTTACTATCTCTGTATTCTGCAACATTAAGTAGATGAGAGAAAAGAACTTCCTCCATGATAGAATAGCAGCTTAGTACAGGTAATTTTATTTTCACCACTGCATCCCAGAAAGCCTGGTATTTGTAAGAGCTGCAGATGGCCAAGTTGAAAAGTTAACAGATGAACAGCTGAGAGATTACCAGTTCACATCTTCTCACTAGAGCTGTGCTCTTTCTCTCTCTGTATATCCAAAACAGCTCTCAAATTGCCCAGTCTATTCAGCTGCAAGTAGGTGCCACAGAAGGATATAGTTCACTGGTGTAAACAGTGGCAGTAATGCAATATTGATTTCTTTTTATTGGCACAAGAGTATGATCGATTGAATTCCCTAGTGTATGACTGGTACTTATTTTATCAACATCAGTGGGATGAAAATCAAGGTTGGCTTGTGTTTGTCTGATAAGTATTTCACTGGCTTGCAGTGCTGAGTCCAACTTGCACTAGATTTGTCTCATCTGTTTATTGCCACAGAAACAAGGGATTCCATGTTAGCCCTGGCGACTGCTGCAGTCTATAAGAGGAAATAACTGAGTACCCAACTGTTGTCCACTAAATAAAGTTGGCTAAATAGAACTAAATGTCTTGCAAAGAGGCAGTTGAAAGTGGCCTATAGTGGAATGTTTGATTAAGACACCTCTTGCAACGTCTTCTTTATGTTCCGGCATTTATAAAGAAAAAATGTTTATCCTATGAAGGTTAGGTGCAGGTAAAGGAAGACATAGAGAAAATTAACAGATGTTATTACTGGAACAACTCAAAACGCAAAAACAGTCTTCAGCAATGCAACAGTGCTAATAATAATAAGTGAGATATGAACTCATAACCCATGAGTTGGTAGTCTGATACCTTATAACAGCCGGCCTCTTGTGGATTTAGTACAGCTAAAGATCGATTAATCATAGTACGATTAGAGATCGACTCAGTCTGAGTTAAGTATTCAGATTAATGCTTTGATATGTACACATTGTCCAATAATCATTAAGTTTTACTTGCGAAACCTTAAATTAATGACACATCAAGACATCTTAACCACTGAATTATTGAAAAGCATGTATAGCGTAAGCAAATAAACAATCGTAAGGTAGCTTTTAAGTTTTCCCTAGTCAACCTTAAAAAAGTATGTATATATAGAAAACATTTTGCGAATCCAAATAATTGGTGGAGTGTGTTTGTTTGGTTGCTGTTTTCTTTTTTCTTATTAGTTTTTAGTCTTCTATTATAATTCCATTCACATCATATCTAGGATGTTTCTTAGGAATATTAAATCGACCCAGTACTTGACATGTACTTTATTTTATCGACCGACATTTAAAAAACAACAACAAGAACTTATTGGAAATATTAAAATTGTTCATTTAACAAACAGTACTTTGAGTGTAAGCAAGCTGTATTGAGGTTTTGTTACCGTTCTGTCAATACCATAGTACAGTTAGTAGAACGATACTCACAATACTAAACGTAGTTGTAATGTAGTAGTAGGTGTTATGCAATCATAGTAGTAGTAGAGATGATGTCTGACAACCACTGAGGAATAATTATTATGCAAGACTGACTACAATGCAACTATTGTTGAATAATTAACATAGTATACTGTAATTATAACGTGATGACAAGTTATATAATGAATCAAAGTTTAATAATACAGCGCTGCACGATAATGAACAATGCTGTGTAGAGATTATTCCGAGATAAGCGAGATGCGTTTCTATAGTAAGGCAAAATATTAATGATCTGTTAACTACTACGATATCAATTGCTTCTGAGATAAGCATGAAGCTCGAGATGTTCTTAAAAAAAGTTATATAGGAAGTTGTGACGGTCATCCTTTTCCAGGGCATTAGACTATTATATATCAAATATTACTGGTGTGTGGTAAATGATTTAGTGATAATCACATATGGGAAGTTTAGGCAGTCAGTGTTTTCCATGGGCATTAGACTATAATATAGCTAGTATTAATGCTGTATGGCAAATGTGATACAATGATGATCAAATATAGGAAGTTTAGGCATTCATTCTTTTCCAGTGGTATTAAACGATTATATAGCTAGTATCAATGTTGTGTGGCAAACATTGTAATATAGCGAGTACACTGGGAAAGCAGCCGACGTGAGGACTAGACCAGTCATGGGCAAACTGCAGCCCGCGGGCCGCATGCAGCCCTTTTGACTTTCTATGTGGCACACTTAATTTCGCGATTATACCAACATAACAGCTTTTTATTATTTTTTTTTTAGTTTCATTCTCACTCATTCTCTCGCTTTATTTTTAACAAACAATGTTTGTTAAATTTTTCTTTCAGTGGTGTGGTCCGATTCATGATGAAAGCAATATCTCATGTGGTTCGCTGGTCGAAAAAGGTTGCTCATGCCTAGCTTGGACCGTACCTAGACTTATGTCGCTACCATAATTGGGTGAATATTTTCTAAGAGTACCCTTGTGTGCGCGTGCGGGCGTGTATGTGTGCGTGTGCGCGAGCTCACGTATGTGACTGTTTGTTGTACTGTGACAGGTTTGAAATAAACTATGCTATGGTTAGTGTTTATATATAGATTAGCAAGCGGAGAGAGGACTTTAAAAAAAGTAGTCAAGATTGGAAATAACGAAAATTCAATCAATCATCCAAGAAGAAATATATAATAGGTAAATATTGACCATCAGAATCGAGATGCTTCCTGTGAGAAATATTTTAAAGGTGTTTAGCTTATTCCAGGGGAACAGACAATATCCATCAAGTTGTCATTTTATATTTCTTAGATGGGGGCTTAGCCATCTTCGAATTTACAGAAATGTGATTTTGTGATGGTTATGTCTTTTCCAAGTGCATTAGCTGTATAAAGAAACGTTAAGCTAAGTGGTTTCAATCGGAAACCAAAACCGTGTCATAGGTTCAGTTCACCGGCAACTTATTACACCTTAGATGACATTTCTTGTCATTAATAATAATAGCAGTAGTAATGAATTTCTAACATTGGCACAAGGCCACAAATTCTGAGGGATATTATAGTCGATCAGATAAACCCTAGTACTAATTAGTACTTATTTCATTGAAACTCGGGGTGGGGTTAAATGTAAAATAGACCTCGATGGGATTTGAACGCTGAACGTAGAGGGACATAACTAAATACCGCAAGGCATTTTGTTCGCTGTTCGATCGTTTCTACTATCCACCATCGGTGATCGAACACCCTCCCCTGCACCCACAGACACAACAACATCAACAAACAATGAAGGGACTCTAAACAGTCGCTCGGCCTTCTAGAAATAACAGCCAAATCTCCTTCAAATCACACCCCACTGTCTTTTTCAAAAAAAGGAAGAACATTGGATTTTGTAGTCTTAATTATACTATATCTGAAAAACAGTCGAGATGGTCACGTCTGGAACGTTTTTGATCGTAGATCAGCTTGATCAAAACTAACTTGGAGCTAAACAACAACAAATATAGTTAATGACAGATACAGCCAAAGAACTAATGAATGGCAAGTTCAAATTCAGTGACAAAACAAAACGATGTTTTCATTATCAGAAGTTTATCTTGAAAAACAGTTGAACTATATATATATCTATATATATATATATATATATATATATATAACAGGAAAATAAAGGGTATATTCATTATGGAAACAGTTGACATGAAAATAAGAAGAGTTTCTCTGTATGTATGTACATATGTATTTATGTGTGCATATGTGTATTTATATATGAATGTATGTATGTATGTGTGTGTGTGTGTATGCATGTATTCTTATAGAAAGAGATTGAGATGAATTAATTAATAAATAAATAAACCTACCCGGAATGTACTCGGCTGTACCTCCTATTATGTCATATCCATCTGCCATAGTCTGTTGAGTTAGTCCGAGCGGCATAACAAGATGCCCGAGGTTAAGTCACACCACAAAGGCAGGGAATAATCAAGATTTTAGAGGGCAGACACAGAGAGAAAGACAAGAGGGAAATGGAAATAAATAATTGAAGCAATAACAGGGCGTGAACAGGTGTTGACAGTTGCTGTTAGAAGTCCTGCTTCTCTGTTATTATGTTGGTGATTATATCACTCTGGTTTCTCTTCACTTTGAGCATATTATGTCAGTGATTATACGTATTAGTGTGTGTGTGTGTATTTGTGTGGGTGTACGTGTGAGAGAATGAGTGACAGCGAAGACTTGCACCAAGTAAAGACTTCCAGAAACTAACGTACGGAGAAATCTGTCTTGTCAAGAGCCAAACAACACGGTCAGGTTCTTCAAGCACACCATTCACAAATATATGTAGAACACACACGCACGAAAACTCACACCTCACACATATATTATAGAAGTGAGTATGTGCACGTAAATGTGTGCATGTACGATTGCATGTATATTGTACTAGAAAGCTAAAAAAAAAAATAATTTCCTTTTCTAGTTTTGTTTTGTACTGCTGTTTTGCGTTTCTTTTCTTCACCTAAAACTAGATTTCAATGCAACAATAATGTAATCAATTCAGCCGCCGTTTAAAGTTAGTTATTTTTAATGACAGCAGCCAGAAATTGTTTTGGTCGATTTATTCATCTTGCCCCATAGCCTGTCAGAGGCGATGTTGGGGTTCCTATTTTCGTTTTAATAAATTTCTCCCAATTGTCATTTGTATTAAAAGCAAGCAGCAAAACAACACGATTTGATTGTGGTTTTATACTTGTGGCTTAGTATAGCGAGAGATGGAGCCGCTGCCGTCGCAGTACGAGTTATGTGGAGATGATAATGATGATGAGTAGTAAGAGGAGAACGATGATAATACGAAGTCAGTGGCTGTTTTTAGCAGCTTATCATTCATTCGCCGCTACTGCTGATAGTAGTGTGCGACGAAGAGAAAAACAAACATAAAATGAACGACCATGTATGTATTCTATTAATCGAACGACGAATCGCGAATTTGACCAATCATAACCGTTGTAATGAATGTCGTCATGACAATTCAAATTTTTGTCCAATCAAAAATGTGTATCTCCCTCTCTCTTCGTTCCCGCTCAGCAACACTAATAAAAAAAAATTATTATTTATCGGCATTCTAGCCACGCATTTCTATCTCAGCAACCTTTTCGTTATTTTGATAAGCACGTTCCTGTATCCATATGTAAAGCTGTAATAATAGTACTCTTTAAGAAAATACAACTAAACACAACATTAAATGTAATATTACAGCTATTGTAGACTGGAGTACTTCTATATTTTATAAATAACTTATGAAATCATCTTCATTTACTACACTCCCTTCGTTTCTAATTATTCTCAAGAATAACACTCCAAGCTAAATTCGTCAATACATAAACAAAAACACGTGTATCGCGGCCTGAGCAAGTTGAAGAATTATTCGATCCTTTTATAAACTTCCTAAAATTATTGTCAGCGTTAACTTCATTGAATTCCAATTGTGTATTTATGCCAAGAGAATTCAGGTCATGATGGCAGACGAATTTTAAATCATCCCTAAAGTGTCAGATTGTTTTAGGGTCATTATTTATTTATATATTGTTTGTTTGTTGTTTTTATCACTCTGAACATGTCATTGTTGCCATAAGAAATCTATGAATATAATTAGAAGGAAGGAAGTAATTATATTTAATTTCCTCCCATAGTTATTTGATATTTTGTATTTTTATTTAAATCGAATAATCATTTAATACCTCAATATAAGTGTGATGGATGACACCGGACAAAATATCCCTCACGTTCTGAGTTCAAACCCTACCTTTCTCCTCACCCCTATGATCCATAAAAATTTACCGGTAATATACCTGAAATTTATTAATTCAACCATACCTCTGGCCTTCCATAAAAAGTTGGGTTCTTGTGCCAATGCAAAAAATCAGTAAGGTAGTTTTGAGGGTAAAACCCAAATATGTTGTTTAGCCTCAGGTCAGCCCTGATTGAGCAGACCTATGATCAGAGACGTTCCAGCCGTGGCCATTTTTTTTAAAGACAACAGGGTGTAATTTGACTGGTTTCCAGCAGGTCGTATGACTATGCAGAGTCATCCTCGTTGGCTCTTCACTAATACAATCAGCAGCAATGTTGTAGAGCTGATGAAGGAATTTGTACGTTTGCATTGCCTAGTTAAATTCCTCCAATGGGTAAAGTAACCTGCAATAAGGCCAGGAAGAGATTTAACTCCCATCTGCTTAAGGCTGCGGAAACGAAATATAGGAACTGCTGACTCCTTGGATCCTTGCAATTTGGAAAAGGAATTTTATTTTTTATTTTTTAAGGAAAATGTATACAGGTTTATTGTTGCTAACATTTGAAATTTTCTACGAAAACAAGTTCCTCAGCCCAAAGATAGGTTTAGATATTGATTTTTACTTTTACTGAGTACAAAGGCCCTATATTTTAAAGGGAGGAAGAAATAGGATTGTAATCTAGTACCGTCATGTTCAAATACTTCAAGGGAAAAAGAAAGCTAGATAGATTTATAAATTGAGCAGGTAAGAAAAATGGATAGTTGGAGTGGGGGGGGGGGTCAAGAAATAAATTAGTAATTGTATTTATTGTAAGTTACCTATTTAAAAATGTAGGTAAGATATATATATGTATATAAACATTAAATTAAATTAGACACTTTACAAACACAAACCCAAGAAGGAAAAAATGCTCTCAGAACTGCCTACAGGAATCGAACCACACATCTGCTGTATACTAGACGGCTGTGATAACCAGTATACCAAAGCACGCCTGGCATATTTCTTCCATTCAAATTAGTATCTATAAAGTGTCTTTATGCCAGCTACTATACTGCTACCTATCTTGTCTCTCACAAGAGATTCCCCATTATTTTGTAG
This sequence comes from Muusoctopus leioderma, assembly GCA_027124095.1. Taxonomy (NCBI): domain Eukaryota; kingdom Metazoa; phylum Mollusca; class Cephalopoda; order Octopoda; family Octopodidae; genus Muusoctopus; species Muusoctopus leioderma. Next base: position 13,853,987 of record JAOPJM010001971.1, on the reverse strand, counting down.
CTACTTAACCCTGAACTGAATATGGATTGTTTTATTTGTATTATTTTCTATTTGTTACATTTATAATAATTTTGACTTCTGAAAATTCTCTACGTTTGATAATTGAAATGACCTGAAAACCTGTTACATGAGTAAAACTTTCCCCCAGAATACCAACAAAGATGACAAAATAAGCGGTACACTTTACAAACACAAACCCAAGAAGGGAAATATATGTAAGAATTCTTAAATCATTCTGTAAGATGATATCAATTGGAGCAACAGTACAAATGCCTAGATTTGAAGAAAAAAACATCACATCCATTCTATTATAGAAAATGTAAATGTGTAATTTGTTGTTTGCCCCTGATCAGCCTTCCCTCCACATTTTTTCTCAGGGTATCAAGGACTACGTCATGCAATGTGTCCTTTCTGTTTTGAGATTGTATGGGAGATTTGGTTGCTATTACTAGCAGATCAAGTGAACCCGTAGAGGCCCCATAATTGGTTCATAAATGTGTAAGCCATGACCATCCTGTCTTTTTTTTCCAGACATCGTGTATCTAAAACTTCATTATCCTACTTTTTATAAGGATATGAGAGATTTAGATGCTGTTTCTAGCATGTTGAATGATCACATAGAGGTCCCCTCTTGCTAGCTCATAAATGTGTAAGTGTTGAAGTAGATATAATAAATTCCTTTACTTCTCTTTCCGTTCTGAATTCAACTCCGGCCAGAGTCGACATGGTCTTTGTTGTTGTGTATGTCATGTTTCTTTGTCATTGTTTTTACTGCTGGACACCCTTCCTATAACCACCCACTTTACAACATGGATTAGGTACTGTTTGATTGTGCCACTAGCACTAGAGAGGTTGTCTTCAAGGACATAAAAGTCCTATCTACCTTGTATCAATTTTTATTCAGAGTTACATATATCATCATCATCATCATTTTATATCCATTGTTCCATGTTGGCAATGGTTGGATATGTCTCACAGTGCCTTGCCACTTGTGGCCCTGTAACATCAACAGAGAGAACTGTCAGTCTTTGTTTTGGTGTATGTCATGTTTGTTTGGGGTTATGGTTTTTATGGTTGGATGCCATTTCTATTACCATCCATGTTATATTCAACTAAATATCACTCACAAGGCCTGAGCCATTAACTCTTAATCCTGTAGGACCCAGTTCCACATGATATCACATCATCAAATTGATATGAATCATTGAACTATATACATATATATATATATGGTGAAAGTGAAATATTTTTGTGTGAAAACACTTCAAGCGCCTGTGTTTCTTACCTGTAAATTTCTTAATAAATAAGCTGCAAACAAACCGTTTTTAAGCATTTTCTGCTCAATCATTACAGGACTTGAACATTTTTTATAGGTTATTAAGAGTTAACTATAAGTGCTCTATTTTCAAACTTGTTTCGTAAAAGTTGGCTGGAACACATGGCAACTTCTAAACTTCTAGTCAACTGCTTTGATCCAAGAAAACTTGCAGGTTTATCTCCCTTGTTTACTAATACTTCTTGGATTTCCTTGATGCTTCAAACAGCTTGATTTGATTTCTGATGAGAAATCCAAGAACATAGCATTTGAAGACTTCAATAACCACTAGTTGATAATAATCATATTTTCTAACATAGGCACAAGGCCACATATTTTAGGAGGGTGTAGTCAATTTGATCATCCTCAGTACTTGACTGGTACTTTATTTTATCGCCTCCTGAAGGACAAAAGTTAAAGCTGACCCAGACAGGATTTGAACACATAATATAAAGAGATGAAAATGTCATAAGGATTTTTATCCGACACTTTACCAATTCAGCCATCCAATGCCGTATTAGTAATATATGAATATAAAATGATAATAATAATATTGATTTATAACGTCGTCAAAAGTTCACTTGGTTATAAGTTTTGCAGAAGGGAATTGTCGATTATATTGACCTCAGTACTTAACCGGTACTTATTCAAGGTAATGAAGGAGCCTCTATGTGGTCGTTCAACCTGCTAGATAGCAGCCAAATCTCTCTCAAATCATACCCCACAGTCTTCGAAAACGACGCATTGGATAATGTGGTCCTGGCTTACCTGAACAGGAAAAAAACAGGATGGTCACGAATGGAATGTATTTGATCATAGGTATGCTCGATTAGTGCTGACCTGGGGCTGAACAATAACAAAAACAATTATCAACCCCAGAAGTATGAAAAGCAAAGTCAACCTCAATGAGATTTGAACTCAGAACATAAAGGAATGCAAATATATATTGCAAGGCATTTTGTCCTTCACTGTACAGATTCAGCCATCCACTGCCTTTATAGTAATAATAGGCACAAGGCCAGAAATTTGGTGGGAGGGAACAATCGATTGTATCGAATCCAGTATTTTATTTTATTGACCACAGAAGGATGAAAGGCAAAGTTAACCTCAGCAGGATTTGAACTCAGAATGTAAAGAGCCAGAACAAATATTGCAAAGCATTTTATCTCATGCTCAACTGATTCTGCCAGTCTACATCCTTAATAACTTTCTAACTTACTTACAAGGCCAGAAATTCCGGGAGAAGGGAACAGTCAATTTCATCGACCCAAGTACCTGACTGGTATTTATTTCTCGACACTGGAAGGATGAAAGGCAAAGTTGACCACAGCGGGATTTAAACTCGGAATACAAAAGGGCCACAACGCATTTTGTCTGACATTCTAATGATTCTGCCAATTCACTAATAATAATAATAATATATTTATATGTACATATATTATAAATTATAAAATTTTGATATAAATGATATGAAACATATATATAAATAAATGATATAAAACATTATAAATCCTAATCTGAGACAGAAAAAGAGCAACAGTCTCACAAGACCCACGTATCTATTGCTTTCCAGGGGACAGCATTAACAATTATACTACAGAGTACCTGCAATGTCCTATCAAATTAAGTAAATAAATGTTACTGGTATAAGGAAACACTTCTGCCCCCACAAGTATCTCACTTGTTTCACAAAAATGTGTCAGCTACTTAGAAACGCTATTCTACTACTTCAATCATAATAAGACTGAAACTTGCCTGGAGTTGTCTCCTGTACTTAACCAAAATAATCATCATAATATTAATCATTGACTAATATTTTCCTGCACTAAATATGTTAACACTAACTTGACTATTCTACTACTGTATAACATAGTGAGGTATCACATTCCGAATCAATGTTTATGACAAGAATTAACTGCAAGGATATTAAAAAATTATAAATTAAGGGCTAATATTTCAATGTAAATGATATAAAACATTATAATCACTCATTTGACACAACAAAAGAACATAGTGTAATTGGAAATGTGGTCATCTGGCAAACAACAGATACTTTATTCAAATCCCATCTGTAGGCATGTCTTTCTTTTTCTCTCACAAATTAGTACTTATAATATTACTTATAATATTTTTTATCATTTACACACACATACACATATATTTATATATATATATATATATACAAATATATAGACAAAAACGTGACGCAATATATTGACATTAAAAATTGGTAAATTATGTAAATAAATACAGATAAAATACACAAGATAATTAAATAAATAAATATATGAATATAACTGAATACAAATAAAAACAAATAAGAGAAAATTGGTGAGAAGCAGTCACCTAAGTTGGATCAGAGCACACCACGACTCCAACCATCTACCACTCCTGGTACTGACTCTTCTAAAAATGCCCAAGAACATTTTTCATGTTGGACTTGGCGAGAATTCTCCCACGCCTTCTTTCAAGTTGCACTCTAGCTGTGTATAGACTGCTATTGTGGTTTTAACCAACAATCTATCATTCAAATGTTCCAGAAATAGGATCCCATCTCCTCCTCAGTCAGCTCATTGTCCTCTTCTTCTTCCTTCAATTTGGTCAGTATCTCCATCAGTTCATCATTGGTGATTCGAAGAACCATGAATTTCATGCCATCCCAGAGGAAGATGAGCTCCTCTTCGTGTGCCTTGCTTGTCTTCTGTCAGGGTTGTTTTTTCTGTGTTTTCTTTCTTTTTTTCTTGCAGTCTCTGAAAGTCTGCCATGTCTCTCCAGCACCAATTCCTCTCCATTGTTGCAAGACAATGGAGTGGTGTTTCTGGTTGTGGTCTTTGTGGTCAGCTCTGTGCTGGGGAAGAAGACTACTCAGCTTCTTGGTGCTCTACATGGTTGTCGGCTCCTGGCACTCAGGTCGAGGTGATTTCTTCTACTATTCTTCATCTTAAAGACCAAGCACCCACTCCCATATGCCCTGCCCTGATCGATGGAGGAGACATTGTGCCACACATTAGCCAGGGTTTCTTCCAGCTGGTCCTTCAAGTGCATATGGAAGCCCCCTTTCCTCCTTTCCATTTTCTGGATGAATTCCTTAGGCAAGAAGGCACTGTGGCATACCTCTCCCATGTTTTTTTTGTTTTTTTGTTTTCCTGGAGCCGACCTATGTCCAGCAATTTTTTTATGGTTTGTGGCACTAGCAAAGCTATTGTTGTTGCTCTTGCTCTTATTACAGCTACCGCTACTTTTTTTGCAATTGTGTTTCACAAGATGATTGTCTGCTTGTTCAATTGCCATCATTTTTTTCTGTTTTGTCTTTTTTTATTTTTCAAATCTTTTAAATTTGTTGTTGGGTGTATTTGCTGCTAACATCTTGTGGGAGCGTCCTCCTACCTTCATTTCAGTAGACACCATACTTACAAATATTTCGAAAATTGTCTGATAGCAAAAAAAAAAAAATGCTTTCTTCAAAATGTAAAGTCTTTTTCTCTCCTAAATGGGGGGAAAAATACAAAAAAATACAAAAAAAGACTCCTCATCTTGCTATCTAACTGTTCCACACAAACACGACACAAAAGAACATCCAATTTGGAAAGTAATCCAATAATTTGGTCAGCTCAAGGCTATAGTAGAAGACGCATAATATTAATAATAATTTCATTTATTTGCCGCAAAGGGCCCATACATTCATACAATAATGTGTTACAAAAGAGTTTACAGGATGTGTGGTGATGTGCAAACATAGTTATATAAAAATGGAGGGGTGGGGCAAAAACTTTATACAATATATATGGAAATATTAAAAACTTGATACAAATAAATATAGAAACATAAAATAAACTGACAAATATATATATATATATGTGTGTGTGTGTAAATATAAATAAATAAAATAAAACACATAAGGGCAACCCACCCACACACACTTGAGAAGCCGCCACGTATGTTGGATCAGAGCTCCTCACAACTTCAACTGCCTTCTACTCCTCATACTGGAAACTTGTACATCCAAAAGTGCCCATGAGTATCCTCTGTGTTAGACAAGGAAAGAAGAATCTGACATGCTCTGGGCATGTTTGTTTCAGGTTGTTATAGACTATCAGTGTGGTTTTCTCTAATAGCCTATCATCTGAATAACGTTTTGAGTTCTGGTCCTATTTCCACCTCCTCAATCATCAACACATCATTCTGATTGTCTTCCTTCAGACTGTTCATTATTGACTCATTTTCACCTTTACAGCACAGTACGGGCAAATGGTGAGTGCAGAGGCGACCCACAACCACATATGGTTGGGTGGGTGTCTACATGGACCTCCAAGTCCTAATGACCCCCAAAGAACACAAGGCTTCTCAGAAGTATACCTATTGTAGGAGTAGAAAGAAGATCAATCAAATTAGTGGTAAAGGGCAGAAGGCCCAGTTGTTACACATGTTGTGGTAAAGGACACTTGAGGTCCTTCTGTCCAGAAGGGGAAAGGCGAAAAAAAAGAAAGAGGAGGTTAGCAGAGGCAGTGACAACAGTACAAACAGCAAAGCGGAAAACCATGGCTGCTGTTACTACTTCCACAACACCACCAGTTGCTGCTCCAATGATAACCATAGCAGAAACAGAGATAGATAGAGTCACCTCATCCTCAGCAACATCAACACCAGGCGCTGACAGGGTGGGACACTGAGAGATCAAAGGGTCTCTTCCCCTTCCAGCACGGAGCCAGCCAGTGTCTCTGGGTAGCAGTTCCAACCCATCACCTTTGTAGTGATGAGGAGGAAATGGACCTAGGAGAAAAAATGGGAAACCTTCATGGAGAATAGAAAGAGAAAGAGGCAAAAAAGAATAGAACCCAACAAAAAAACATGTAGGACACTGGATGTCCTTCACATATAGGCATCCATCCTCTTGGAGTGCATGAATTTCCTGGTTGTCTGAATGAATAACAAGAGCCTAATAGAGCTGTTGAATAAGCTAAAAGAGGAAACCAAAGATACAGTGCTGACTGAGGAACAGATAGGGGACAAATACACCGAACCCCAAGATAGATTGTTGGCATAAACCACACCAGCAGCTGCAGAGGCCAAAAACCAAAGGTGCTCATGTGAAAATTCAGAAGAATGAGTTTGCAGACAGGAGAGGGTAAGAACTGCCCAGAGTGGAAGATGATCGGAGACGTGAGGGTGCTCTGATCTTCCATGGGTGTTTGTTTATTATTAAATTTTAACATGTTTTTTCATGCTTGGTTACATTTTTTTGGCTCCACTCTTTTATTGTATATGTACAACCACAAATATTTTGTAACCCATCTGTATGAGATGTTTTGTATTATATGTTTAGACACTTGTAGCCAATAAAGAAATTATTATTATTAAGTACTGAGGTTGTTGGCCTTGTGCCTATGTTAGAAACAACAATTATTATTATTATTATTGGGTGGTGCTCTCCCCACTATTGGGGATTTCTGTTGTTTTATATTTTGACTGTTAATTGTTAAATGTTTTTGTATTTTCACTCGATTTCTTTGTAAACCCCCTTTGTCCTTGCCTTTTGTATCATCCTTAATGTTTTCAGGCCCCTGTGGCCAATAAAAGAAATCATTATTATTATTATCATCATCATCATCATCATTATATTGTTATCAATATTATTATTATTATTGTTGTTGTTATTATGTAATCACAGTTAAGTTGTTTAGGTTGTCTGATCTACACTCGACAAGTGCAGTTCAACATCCTTGAACTGAGCTTAAATTATGTTGGTGTGATGTAACAGGCTTTTAAGCATACTCTTTTGCTCTCTTTCACTGTCTCTCTTTCTCACCATTTCTCTCTCACACACAAACAATCTTTTTGGCAGGTGTTTTTTTTTGCATGTGCAAATTCACACACATATACACACTCCCAAATATGATTTTTCTGTATTTTTACACATGCATATCATACCCATAAACACAGGTATTCCCCACCATACCCATACACACAGGTATTCCCCACCACACACACATACACATATCAAAGATCAGTAGAAGTAAAAAATGGCCAAATGATATGGTATTGTACTATCAACTCAAAGATTGAGTTTAGTTCCATTACAGGTGTTTCGATGTGTATTTGATGCAGTACGCCTAAATCTATGTCTCAGTTTACCTAGCTGTTGGAGTATTCAAATCCACCACAGGCATTTCTTTGTGACTGTAATAAAGATGGGAAAATATATTAACCAATTAATTGCCCCCTAAAATAAAATAAAAAATAAACATCATAGTATACATATGATGGGAAAATGATGAAAGCCACTTAACATTGTAGAATGAAAAAAAAAAATTAATTTTATTCAATATTTCAACTTCCACAAACACACTCAATCCATCAATTGATGAGCCAATGAGGGGAACCTCTACTTAGTCGCTGAACCTGCTAGAAATATCAGCCAAATCTCCTTTAAACTACACCCAACCATTTATAAAAAAAGAAGAACACATTAGATAAATGTAAGTTTGGATACACTATATCTGAAAAAAGATGGGATGATCATGGCTGGAATGACCTGTGGCACAACAACAACAACCCATGAATTGAAGTGGATTTCATACCTCTCCTGTACATTTTTAAAAATTGTTTAGTCAGGAGAGAAGGCAGTGCCCATTATCTTTTTTCAAGGCCTCCGAGACTGCTTAGAGGGAGGGAGGTACCCTTAGACCGGAGACCTGGCCCGAATGCTTGCAACAGAGTGGATACCACTAAAGGTACCAAAGGTGCCAGGCAATAGTGTTAAACTGAGCAATGGATTAAGTCTACCACCCAAGTAGCCCATGGCACAATTTGAACTTGGTATACAAAGAGCTGGAACAAATACCGCAAGGTATCTCGTCTGACACTTTCACGATTCCGCCAGTCCACCGGCCTAGACTGGTACTTTATTTATCTACTCCAAAAGGATGAAAGACAAAGTTGACCTCAGAGTGGAGTGAGCCGGAATGAATACTGCAAGGCTTTCTAATAACTCTACCAATTCGCCACCTAAATTTGTTTATACTTATGTGACAGAGTTTCAAATAAACTATTAAATCTGAGTTTCAAGCATCACAGTTTTTGGTTGAGAAATATGTAGTTTTGAGATTCTTTTTTTCTTTGAATGATGTCAATCATTGTACAGCAGCCATGCTGTGACACCACCTTCAACGATTTTAGTCAAATATATCCACCCCAGTACTTTGTCTGATATTCATTTTATTAATCTCTATTTAGCAAATGGCTAACTTCACCAGAGTTACTTTCCTTTAGAGATTTAGCTCCCTTAAATACCATAAGATACTTACAGAGGTATACACAAACACAGACACTCCATACACACACACACGCATGATTGGTGGTGGATTCTCCGTCAGTCTCAACAATGAGAATTCAGTTGTTTGACCAACTGAATTCCTACAGATGGAATTAACGTGTAAGTTGCTGACTATTGCACTGACACATGTACCTTTAATACAATTCTGACCGAATCAGCATGTCACAATGTGACAAGGCTGGACCATTGAATTGTAAGTACAATCCAGAGAAAAAGAAAGGGAGAGAAGAATTGACACCTGTACTGGAGTAGTATTTTATTTATCGACCACGAAAGGCTGAAAAGCAAAGTTAACTTTGACGGGATTTGAACTCAAAGCACAGAAAGCCAATATATGTGTGTGTGTGTGTGTGAGAGACAGAGAGAGAGTGTATGTGTTAGAATTCTTCTTAATAGCCGAGTACAAACACCATACATATATATATATATAATTATAAGCACATGAGACAGCAGAGTTGAAAATAAATATGCTTAAAAGCATTCATAACATGTTTGCGTAAGATTCAAACATGCAACAGCAATCGCTGTGAGTTTGTCTGAGAAAAACTTCTCACTGTAGACTTTCATCATCATCATCGCTTTTTACGTCCGTTTTTCAATGCTAGCATGGATTGGACGGAGATTTTCTTGAGGCAGCATTTTACGGTCGGGTGCTCTTCCTGTCACCAACCATACTGATTCAGTATGGGAATCACAACACTGAATCACTGAACGGCCGGGCATCTGGT
>JAOPJM010001971.1:13820140-13830228 GCA_027124095.1 Muusoctopus leioderma | reverse complement strand
GCGCAGTGAGACAGAAAGAATACCGTAAGGTATTCTGTCCGACACGCTAACGACTCTGCCAATAATAATAATAAACAACAAGATGTGCAACAGTTCACTTCAGCTATGAGATAATATACTGGTATTAATAATATTTTTTATTAGTTCACATAAATATAAATCATTTAGATGGTAAGAAACGAATTTGTTTAAATCAAAGAGTTGTTCTATCTTCAAAATAGTTTATAAATGCTTCTAGCGAAACATTGTCTCAAACCTTGTTCCTGGAATATACAGATATGAAATAAAAAAGAAGAAAAGTGTGAGGTGGCAGCTCATGAATGAACTTTTACCTTCTTTTCCTCTATTTATAGCAATTATCTTTTCTAGTAATGTTCTCACTGAAAGGAAACAGCCTAGGACACAGTATAAAAAGTAGTCAGTCTTCCTGCAAACTTCTGTACACTTTATAGCTAGAAAACTTAGCTATGTTTCAATCGTAAAATATTTAATAGTTGCTGTGTAAAACTAATTTTCAGGATATACTTGAAATGGTAAAAATGTCCTTTATAGGCATTCTATTAGATAATGTTATTACTGCAAATAGATATTTTACCACATATATCTTTGTAGTAAGGTTTGTCTTCTGGTATGTATCTGTGAGTGAGTAGTTAAATTACCCTTTTGAGAGAATGTTTTATCACAGATATCACAATGGTATGGTCTGTCACCTGTGTGTTTTCGTTTATGATTATATAAGTGAGCATTCTGAGAGAATGTTTTACTGCAGATATCACAGTGGTATGGTCTGTCTCCTGTGTGTATACGTTTGTGACAAGTTAGATTACCACTTTGAGAGAATGTTTTACCACAGATATCACAGTGGTATGGTCTGTCTCCTGTATGAACACGTCTATGACAAGATAGTTCGCTACTTACAGAGAAGGCTTTACTACAGATATCACAGTGGTATGGTTTTTCTCCTGTATGAATACGTTTGTGACAAATTAAACTACCACTCTTAGAGAATGTTTTACCACAAATATCACAGTGGTATGGTCTGTCACCTGTGTGAACACGTATATGACTGGATAACTCACCATTCTGAGCAAATGTTTTACCACAAATATCACAGCGGTATGGTTTCTCTCCAGTGTGAACACGACTGTGACGAGATAAGTGCGCATTCATTGAGAATGTTTTACCACAGATATCACAGTGATATGCACCACTTCCTGCATGGGTTTGTTTGTGTCGAGTTAACTGATTAGTAAGAGAGTATGTTTTACCACAGATATCACAGCAATGTGGTTTCTCACCTGTATGGAGGTGTTTGTGACAAGTTAATTCATTCTTTCGAGAGAATGTTTCACTACAAATATCACAATGGTATGGTTTCTCTCCAGTGTGAATACGTTTGTGACTAGATAAGCTACCGCTTGCAGTGAATGTTTTACCACAGATATCGCAGTGGTATGGTCTATCACCAGTGTGGATACGTTTGTGACGAGATAAACTACCACTCACAGAGAATGTTTTACCACAGATATCACAGTGGTATGGTCTGTCTCCTGTGTGTATCCGTTTATGACTATATAAATTACTACTCTGAGAGAATTTTCTATCACAGATATCACAGTGATACGGCTTGTCGCCAGTGTGTTTTCGTTTGTGTCGAGCTAGTTCACCACTGCAAGTGAATCTTTTATCACATATGTCACAAGGGTATGGTTTCTCTCCTGTGTGAGTACGTTTATGAGCTGTCAAATTTCCACTTGCAGAAAATGTTTTACCACAGATATCACAATGAAAAGGTTCTTCCCCAGTGTGAATACGTTTGTGAGAATATAATGTACTATTTGATGTGAAGGTTTTACCACAGATATCACAGTGGTATGGTTTCTCTCCTGTGTGTATACGTTTATGAGAATTCAAGGAACTATTAGTAGTGAACCTTTTACCACAGATTTCACAAGGATAAGGTCTTGAATCTGTGTGAATTAGTTTATGTTGAATTAAATTACTAACTCTTGCAAATGTCTTTGCACAAACGTCACAGCGGTATGGTTTCTCTCCTGTATGAGTACGTTTATGTTCAATGAGATGACTGCTTTTTATGAACATCTTCCCACAGATATCACAGGGGTATGGTCTCTCTTTTGAACCTTTCTGTGTCTCATGAGATACATCCCTATTTTTATATTCAGTTTCCCCATGAACATGACTCTCATATAGTTTATTTGCCATAATTTCCACTGTTGTTCAGAAAATACGATAGCAATTACTTATATCTATTTTGTTTACTTATAAGGTCAATATTCATTGAACATTTTGCAAAAAATGCTAGATATCAAAGTAATTTTAAACTAATGTCAGACCATATTTTCTCCAACAGTAAACATTTACATTGACAAAATCTGGAGTTGGTTCAGCCATTAAGAGCCATTAAGAAACATGTCTTAAACATAAGATTGGCTGTTCTGCTGGGGTTTAATATTGTAATTATAAATCAAAAGGTAAAGGATGATTAAATTATCTCCTGTTATCAACATCATATATGAGACCTCAAAAAGAAATGTTATTCTCTTCCACACAGGTAAAGGAATTGTGATTAGGCTCAGTTTCTAGGATGGTAAGTGGACAAGAGACAAATCACCACCTGTGACACTAGTCTACTTGAAATAAATTACCCTTGAACACCTAATACTAATTCTCAAGTTAAGAAACAATAGATGAGTAAAATTAAGTATTTTGCCAAAGAACACAATGAAGTGCCAGCAGCAAGATATGAACTCACCAGTCGAGAGTGTGTTTAAGACCTTATATATTAGGCCATTTTACTTCTGACATAATCCAACTGAATATTTATGGAAAATTTCTCAGGTCACACAAAACCATTCAATAAACATATCTCCAGTCAATGTAGGAAATCTTTCAAATTATAATTCACAGGAAATATTTCACAGTAATTTAATCAAGGTTATATAGACAGAGCTACACATGTTCTTGATAATGTCATCCTTTAGTTTTCAAAGTTGGCTGTGGCATCTTGGGATGAGAAATTGTCATTTCAATGTCATCAGATACTCTGAAACAAAGAAACAATATAAGATACGAGGGGAAAATGTTCACACAAAAAGTTATTGGAAAGAACAGAATTAATCTGATATGAAAAGTTAGGACAGCAAGAAAGAGACAGAAAATATCTACAAAAGAAAGATACAATGGTATGGACAGGTAGTAGAAATGGGTGAGGATTGAGTGAAAATGGAAATGTAGATTTCCATCCTGAGTGTCCTAATTCTTCAGTGAAATATAGACTTCCATCTTAAGTGTGCTCATTTTTCAGGGAAATGTAAACTTCTATCCTAGGTGTTCTAATTCTTCAGCGATATGTATAGACTTATGTCTGAAGTAACCTAATTCTTCAATAGCCTGCGAAGGTTGAAGTCTTTGAGATGCTGCTCTTTTTTTTTTTATCGGTTAGTCAGGAGGAACGGCAGTGCCCATCACTCTTTTTCAGAGCCTCCGAGACCAGTGCGAGGTAGGGAGGAAGGTATCCTCAGACTGGAGACCAGGCCCAAATACTTGCAAGAGAGTGGCACCCAAGGGCTATGTGGTGGTGTTAAACTAGGCAATGGATTAAGTCTACCAGACAGGTAGGCCATGGTGGGATATTTGAACTCAGAACACAAAGAGCCCTGCTAATTCCATGAGTCCACTGCCCTAGACTGGTACTTTATCTATCCCAAAAGGATGAAATGCAAAGTTGAACATGGTGGGGTTTGAACTCAGAGTGCTGTGAGCCGAAACAAATACGGCAAGGCATTCTATCTAACACTAACAATTCTGTCAATTTGCCACCTTGTTAGGCACCCTGTACATTATATTGGTTTGTAGTACCTGGTGTTTCTGATTTCAGGAGAAATGTTGTTTTTTTAAATCCCCAGAAAAATACAAAAAAAAAAAGGCAAAACTAAAACTTAGCCCATCTTGATATACAACATGGTAACCAACATTCTTGAGAGACATCAAAATACCAGATCTGACAGCATATCGCTATAACTGTTGCACTTCTGCATCAGACATGTACAGAGCTAAGCTTATAGGACCTTCCCAGTGCCGACAGATTGTTTCAAGCATCTGTAGTTGGTCCTTGCTTAGCTGTGCCACCAATGTAACATCATAGTCTGTTGGCTGGTAATCAAAGTCTAAATAGTAGAGTTGAGTGCGGTGAATGATAATCTGTTCACGACAGAAGTCATAGCATTCATCATCTTCAATGATAGCACTTAACTGTAAAGCAATATGCTGAGGATGCAGGCTTTGTAGATAGCAACCTTTGTGTGTGTTGTTAGCTTGCTATTATCCAAAACTCTCTTTGTCAGCCTGGCTAGTGTTGAGGATGCACTTCTGATACATCTGTTGATCTCAGACACTAGAGAGAAGTTATTCGTGATGGTGGAGCCAAGGTATGTGAACTTGTGGACTACCTCCAGCTTGCAATTGTTGATGGTAGTGGCAGGGGCGTGCTCAATGCCTTGACCCAACACTTTGGTTTTCTTCAGACTAATGGTTAAGCTGAAGTCCTGGCAGGCCTTGAGAAGGTGTCTATAAGGCATTGCAGTTGCTCCTCAGTTTATTGCCAGTGTCGCATCGTCTGCATACATGTCCCTGATGAGTACTTCACATACTTTGGTTTTCATCCTCTACATAATTAATATATTTCACTGCATTATTAGTCATGTCTATACATAGAAGTGGTTTTATTTTATATTAATTTATAGGGGACTTAAACTTATCAACTGCCAGAGAACCACTGGTGCGTAATGTAGAAATGGATTTAAATTTTCATATCCTATATTGATGTATTGATTCATGTTTGTTGTTCAACCCAAGGTCAGCCCTGTGATCAAAGGTATTCCAGCAGTGACCATCCCGTCTTTTTTTCTTCTTCTAGACATAGTTTACTTTGGGCTACATTATCCAATGTCCTTCCTGTTTTAGGATGTTATGGGGTGATTTGATTAAGATTTGGCTGCTATTTCTAGCAAGTGACGTGTAGAAACTCCCTTTGTTGTTGTGTTTCTTTTTAATCACCACTATCACATAGGATCAAAGATGATCTAGCTGTGAACAACCAGTCCCTCCTCCCAGACATAAGGTAACTATGACTACATTATCCAATATGTCCTTCCTTTTTTAAGACAGTAGGGTGTGATTTGAGGGAGATAGGTTACTATTACTAGAAACTTGAACAACAATGGGACACAGCATTCAACACAAGTGACTCAGGGGCTTACAGAGTAGTTAGATTCAAATCAGAGAAAGGCATTTGAGTCTACAACATCACTTACAGACAGGTGATTTTGAACCCATCTATCTCCAACATAAGCACCTTGTGCACATGGTGGAGTTGTAGGGGCGGCTGTGTAACATACAGCATTTCTTAGACATTTACTTAAACATGGCGGTGCTCATCCCCTATCCAGGCCTGAGCACAGCCAATTTCTTCCAGGGAGAAAGAGAGAAAGACAGATAGAAGAATTAACCCCAGTACTGGACTGGTACTTTATTTATTGACCCTGAAGGAATGAAAGGCAAAGTTGACCTCAGCAGGATTTGAACTCAGAGCCAGAACGAACAGAACCCTGCAAAGCATTCCAACTGATGCTCTAACGACTCTGCAAATTTACCACCTAGAAACAATAGTACTTACTTGAAAACCATTATATTATAAGCCCTAACAACAGCTTGAGCAAAGCAAGGTAGACCGACAGAAGTTCAATGTTTCAGCAGAGACTTATTTTAGAAATGCAGAAAATTATAAACAAAAAAAGTTGTCAAAAATTAATGAAAGTTATTAATAAGAATACTTTGTAACAATAAAAATTACATAAAAGTTCAGAGGTGATGAACCCCAAGAAAAGATGGGACAGTACCTGAAAAAGTATGTTTATACATTTTGTAAATACACATTATTTTGTTAGCCAGTATGAAAATTAAAAACAAAATAATAATTAAATGTTTTTCACTGGGGAAGTTCATTCAAACTGGTGAGGTTTACTTGGTATGGACGGAACTAACATCTGTTGTGCAGTAGAATTACTTTACCATGCAGCCAGGTCCCATCTCCAATCAACAGCCAAAAGCTGTTTATAGTAAAAAAATGAGGATGGACATTCGAATGAACTTCCTCAGCTTTGTGGACAAGGTATCTCTGATCACATCCCTATTTCATTTTATTTTTCCTGTATACCTATGTTTATACATACTCTGAAAAACTTAACTTTGACTTAAATTCACTAATTCTCCATCTGCTGTACTGATATAAAGATATTGAAATGTGCATCTACAGATGATGGGAAAGAAAGAAAAAAAAGAAACAATATAGAATAGAATACTTAATTTTAACTATACTTGAAACTTCACCTCTATGGTTTACATTGAAGATTAATACAGTTGATGGGAGAAAAATAAACTGCTTCACTTGAGGGCATTGATGATTTTACAAAATCAAAAGGAGCGTTTGAACGAAAACAGTTGAAAACCACTGCATTAAATGATATATTTACATTACATTACATTAGATTGTGGGTGTTTGACCTGCTACAAATAGCAGCCAAATCTCCCTCAAATCACACACTACTGTCTTAAAAATTGAGGTACATATTGGATAATGTAGACTTAGAGACATTATCAGTGATTGAAATGAGGGGGGGGGGGATACCTACTTCTCAATTCAGTTGGTCCCTTAATGTTTTAAGTGAAAGTGTGAAGAAATGTACATGAGTATTTATATGTAACTGTGTGTGTGTATATATATATATATGAATGCTTGTAAGTATATGTCTATGTAATTGTGTGTGTGTATAAATGTTCCCACCCCACCTTCTGCTGCTTTACATCTGACCCACAATACTTTAATCTGCTATTGTAACTGTATCTACGTGTGATTCTTTGAGGTAGTTTTTACCCAACTTCCTGCCCATCTCTATCCACCCCACAATACTTTAATCTGTCATTGTAGCTGTATATCTATGTGGTTCTTTGAGATATTGTTCTGAACCACTTCACTACTTTAATCTGTCATCACGGTTGTATCTCTATATGTAGTTATTCAAATAATTGTATTGTAACAAATATCTACCTTCCCGTCCAACTGTCTGAACCTTTTCCTTCTTCACCTCACCCCCTTTCTTCTCACCTTCTGACACCACCTCCTTTGCTTAGCCATCCCTCTTCTTTACCAAATTAACCCTCCAACTTCAGTTTTTTCCCCTCATTTCCTTGCTCTCACACAAAGAACAAGAACAATGAAACGTTATATTCTACACTCCTCACGGCAAATAAAGTTTCCTATTCTTCTGAACTTTATTTTTACCGGAGGCCAGTTGTCACCACTACACATTTGGAGATATTGAATTTCATTTGTCATATATTCTAATGATATATGTCTTGCCATAGGGAATCAGAATCTGTGATGGTGTTAATGAGTTTGTTCATCATGGCAGCATCTGCAAAAGGTCTTAGTGAAGCAGAAGTGATTACTTTAGGTAAATAATTTATGTATAACAGGAATAGCAAGGATCCTAGCACAGAAACCTGTACTCTGAATATAAGAGCTATTGTTGATTTATTACCTTTACTATCATGCATTATCACTTGTAGCACTGCCGTTTAACAAGGCCTTTATCCATTCTAGGGTCTTAATGTTGCTTCTGTAATGTTTGTATTTGTGTAGAAGTTTACTAAAGGATACGGTATCAAAGGCTTTTGTAAAATCTAGTACTATTACACCCATACTGATCCTTTTGTTTCAGCTTTCTGCAAGGTCTTGTACTGTTGTTAGAAGTTGTGATTCGAAGCTATGTTGTGGCCTAAAGCCATGCTGACATTCATTGATCATTTTACTAGCATCCAGGTGTTTCCTGATGTTGCTCACAGGGGTGAAAGAAAATTAATGCCTTGCTAGTTCTACATTGTCTTTTTCTTTGTTCTTCAATTTTCTTTTCATTCGAACGTATCAACATATTCTTGATGTTATTAATTAGATAAGAGAAAAATATATTTCTTTCTTTTTACTGATTATTTACACACTACAAGACCTCCTCCAGATACTGAAGAATTATGGTCAATGGTGAAAAAAAAAAAATTCTATTAGGATTATGATTTTCTAATATTAGTTAGAAAATAAAGATTCCTAGTTCGAATCGAGTCTGGAACTATGTAGATATTCAAGAATAAGATACCTGATGACGATCGGGGATCGAACTGAATGAAACGCGGTGTAAATAGACTCTAAAGATGATGTTAGTAGTCTGGAAAATTATAATATTAATAATAACTTATCGCAGACATTTAGATAATTTCCAATTAAAAAAAAAAAAATTTCTTTTGCGGCGTGAGGTCACGTGCCGTTGACAAAGTGTCCGAATCCACGTGCATTTGTTTACATTGCGACAAAAGGTTACGAGCATACAGCTACCATTAATCTGATAGTGAAACTGTCGTGAACTTTTCATGCCTAAAAAAAGACTTTACCCAATGTCGTATAAAAACAGATTGGACACACACATTTCTAAACTTGTAATTATAAATTTAAAAGGTGAATAATTCTTAATTTTCGCTATGAAAAACCACTTTTAAAAAGAATGATTCCGATGTAAACGGTGCCAAAAACTTAGTGTCTATTAATAAATGAGGTTTTTATGGAAGAAAAGAATTCCCGCATAAGATCGAAAAGGTAAATAGGATTAAAAAATTAAGAAGAAATAGGTCTAAATAAGAAAGATTTACTTTACTTTTCTAAAAGAGTTTCGGATGATGGGCCCCGCCCTCTGTAATATGTGTTGCATTTCTTTCTTTGTTTTTTACTAATAGAATAAATAGATTACGTAGAGGCTCCCTCTTAGGGCGATATAGTCAGGTTTGAAATTGTGATGGCTTTTTAGTATGGTAAATATTGAAAAATTACGCCTTAATCGTAGTCTCAGAAATTTTAAGTTTTGTAGAATTGAGTGAATGATGTAGTGGCTAATACTTTGTTTTCGTCTTGTACTTAGCATGTTCTGTTACGGCAAGATAAGGATATTAAAAGCCTGTACTATTTGGAGCAGATATGTTTTTACTGGAAACTATAAAGCATCAGCTTCAACAATTAGAAACTGACAACAGGACAACTTACCCCGTTCGAATGTATTTTATCATTATCTGGTGTATCTGAAGACATTAACATACATAAACTTCCAATGCATTGGTGAAGAAAACTTCATTGATAGCACAGAATAAACTAAATGATACATCTGAACGGTGGCATCTGTCAGTGTGGTAAAACTATCGAGAGTACCTGTAGAAGATGAGAATGGTAAAGAGTACCTTTTGAAATGACTGTGAAGTCTAATATGCGACTTGAACGCAGACCTAACTAATCTAGCAACATTGGAGCTTCACTTTCGTATAACACTTTTCTCCACTTCTTTAATTTTTTAAATGAAAACATTTTTGTTTTCATTTAATGTCTTTTATGTTACTCAATACACCAAAGGAATATATATTATGTAAAATGTCATGTATACTATACAGTAAAGTTCGTATACTATGTATGAAAAGTTCTAATGTTTACATCGGAAAGCTCTTTGCTTGAAAGGTCAGTATTCGCGCCTCACCAAGGCATACGCATTTATTCATATTTACGAACTTTACTGTATTGTATACATGGCATTTTACATAATATATTTCTACATATGCCGACGCACCACTAGTTTTTTCGAACTCTGGTTTTTATTAACTGTATGTACTATATATTGATTGGTATTGCTATTACTGAAACAACGTTCATGTAAATGGGTGACAGTCTAATCAGTTGTCTTTTATCTAATCGAAGGGGTAAACCTTTCCAAAAATAATGTTTTTAAACATTTTGTCCCTAATCGAATTATTAAAATAATTTGGATCCACTTTTGGATGTTTATTCTTTTTTGCTTCCTATAATTAGTATCGGGACGTTTTTTTTTTTTTTTTTTTCTAGTCCTACTCGAACCATTAAGCCGGGGCTTATACCGGTTCTAGGAAGCGTCACCGTATTTTTACGGTGTCTACTCATTTTC
>JAOPJM010001971.1:13800995-13816852 GCA_027124095.1 Muusoctopus leioderma | reverse complement strand
GAGGAAATGGCGCCTAGCTGTTGACAGCACAATGTTGAGAAAATATCCGACGAATGTGCAATGATGATGATGATGAAGCAAGATATTTAATCACTGAGAGTGCACAATGACTTAATATGTAGGGTGCTGTGTCTTTGTCTTTGAGAATTAAACAAATAGGTCTCAAATATACCACATAAACAAATGGGTCTCAAATATATAAAGGTGACGTGGTTACGTCTGGAATACCTCTGATCTACTCAATCGGAGTTGACTTGGGGTTAAACAAACAACAACAATTAGAAAAAAAAAAGTATTGTGAGCAAAATAAACATGGATGTGTTTATGTTGTTTCTTATGCTGGTCTTAGATTTTAGTTAATAAATAAACAGGAAGAAACTTCATAAAACAACAAATCTAACAAATAATTGGGTGCAAATCAACTACGCACAAACGTCAACATTGGATGACATTTCGTAGGTCTTCAACACTATTTAGGAGCTCTCATATTTACGTACGCTGTTGCTAAGAGATGAATGGGATTCTGTTTTTTTTTTTTTAGGTTCATGTAATTACTTTTATAAACGTCAATTACTTTTAAGATTGAAAGTAAATCTTTGATAATAAAACGAAATTTAAAAACAAAAATAGTAAAAGAGGTTTTTTTTTGTTATGTGAAAATAAGTCTCGCCGTGACGAGACCAAGACAAAGAACTGTAGAGAGCATTACTCGGGGAAAATGCCGACAGATTTGGTGAGTTATTTTTACATAATAAATTCGTAATTTTGTATTAGATAAATCATTCTAAAGTGAAATATTTATACAGCTTTTGTTTTTTCCCTTCCATACATTGTTATATCGCTATATGTGTTTGTTTGTTTCTCTTGTTGCCTGTTGAAGTGTTTTTTGTGAAATATGAAGTTGAGATTTCGTCGAGTCACCGTTTGGTTTGTTGTGATCGGCGGCTGGTTGACCACTTCCACCCTTTATTGCCCCATATACTCGACAATATTTCCTTTCTCCCTCAATTAAACTTTTTGAAAAAATCTAAAAAACGTCCTCCTCCCCTCAAAACATATTCATTACTGTCATTTAAACAAAGTCTTAAATGTAGATTCCATTTCACTTGCCACAAGGCCAAATTTTGTAGTTCAAACCTTACCGTTGCAGTAAATTACAGGTATTTATTTTATCGCCCACTACAGAAAGTGTTAGTACCAAGCAAAACACTGAAAATGCATTTTAGTCTAACGTTCCTGCCAACTCGTGAATGATTTCTTTTTGACTATGTAGGTACGAGACCAAATTTCGTAGATGGAGTACAACGGAATCGATCCCGGCATATGTACATAGCCATATTATGGGTATTTATTATATTGCCTCGAGGAGGACGAAATGTAATGCAGTTAGTTGTTTCAGTTTGTACTACAGACTTTGGCCTTGTGGCCATCTACATTTTTACTACATACGTTGTTAATTGGAGATTTGTTTAAATAACTAATGAATATATATATCTATATATAATCTATATATATATAAACGAGCAGAACGGTTTTTGAACTCTAAACAGTAACGTACCAAACTAGATACATTTCAGCGTTCTGCTGTCTCGGGTTGTCTTCATTGGGACCCTCTACGTGGTCGCTCGGCCTGCTATAAATCGCAACCAAATATTCCTGAAATCACATCCTGCTATCTACAATAATGAAATGACGCATTTGATAATGCAGTCCTAGACATACACCGCCGCATAAGACGGGGTGGTCACGACTTGAATGATTTTGATCATGGTTGACATGGGGCTAAACAACATCACAATCGATAACGAACAATCGAGGGAGCCTCTACTTGGTGTTCTGCAACTAAATCAGCAACTTCCTCTATCAACCGGATTTCTGCCACCAAGCCTACCTTTCGCTGTAAACACCTACCTGATTTCTGTTCTAACGATGAACTATATATACATCAGCATGTGTTCTGTCCTAAACCAACACTGTTTTATTACCTTGTGTTTTATCCTAAACATCAACGCCGTTCCCTAGCTTCTGTTATATCTTAAACACCAACGCTGTTCACTAGCGTTAGCGTTGTCGAGCCAACGAAGGAGCCTATACGTGGTCGCTCGACCTGCTAGAAATACCAGCAAAATCTCCCTCAAATCGTACCCTAACGTCATAAAAGGAAGGACACATTGAAGAATGTAGTCCTTGATATATAAAGACAGGATGGTCATGACCGGAATGCCTTCGATCATAGGTTTGCTCAAATTTAGGGCTTACCTGGACTAAACAACAATAACAACTAGTTTGTGTTTTGTTCTAAGCATCCTTTTTGGAAACTAGCTTGTGTTTTGTTTTAAACACCAGTGTCCGGACCAACAAGGGAGCATCTACCTGGTCGCTCGACCTGCTAGAAGTAGCAGTAAAATCTCTCGAATCACACTCTACCATCATAAAAAAGGACACGTTGGAGAATGTGGTCCTGGGTTCCCTGCACATGAGAAGACATGATGGTCACAGCTATAATGCCTTTGATCATTGGTCTGCTCGATCAGGGTTGACCTGGGGCTAAACAACATCAGCAACCAGCTTGTGTTATTCTCTGCATATTCGTTCTGTTATTAGCTTGTGATTTGTCCTAAACACCAATGCTCTTCACCAGCCGGTTTTCTGCTAGAAACATAAACCATATTCTCAGTGTTGTCTTTCACTTTCGATTTGAAAATCGATAAAGCTACCATCCTATTTGTTCATGTTGATTTTAGGGCGATCTCCGTGAATGCTAGATCCTAATATATGAAATAGAATGATTTACACACCTACACAACTTTACTCTTTATTACAAACCCTAAAATCCTGCTTTATATCCTCAACCTTGATTAAGAGCCACCTGATTCAATACTGTTTATTATGTGTTGTAGGCAATATTCTCTAATTCCTGCGTGTTTTTTATTGGTTTCGTCTGGAGGAACGGGCTGTGTCTATGGCCTTCGCTTACCCTCTGAGACTGGTGAGATTGATGCTGTTAACGTTCCCTCTTGAACAGATGCAAGTTGACAGATGCAGGAAAACATATATGTAGGAAGGAACTTCCAGAGAACTGAATACTTGGTGAGGAAGGACTGGGCATAGTGTTTGTGTGAGGGGCCTGGTGACATGGACACAATGTGGGTGATAAAAAGGAGAGTTGAGTGAGTTCGGAGTAACTGAGTTGAGCCAGTCCCGAGAAGCAAGGCCACTGTAGTAACAGTATAAAAGGTAGTGATCATTTATAAATTAAAACAGCAAGTATATATTTCTCAGTCCCCAGTTATCACAATATAAATAATTTTGGTTGTTACTAGAGGAGGATTGAAAAGTTTTAAAAAACATCACTAATATTACTACCCATAATTTGATATTTCTCTTGAGAACTTTCAGTTCAAATGTTCTCTTGTCTCCACTTTTGGCAGGTTTATTTTTTAGAATTCCCCAATCAGCCATCATCCTTATCATTACAATGGGTATTGGTGTAGCAGAAATGATAGAGCATCAGGCTTAGCTTACAGTATTTACTTCTCATCCCATCTTTCAGTGGTCAGTAATTTATGTACGCTTGGTGTACTGGAGTTGATCCTACAAATTTTTGTCTTTGTCAGTGCTAGAAATCATTACAATGGCTGATTTTTTTCTACTCTGGCTTGGGTTATATTTCTAAGTGGATAGGATTCCTGGCTTTTATCCAGGTGGCCTGGGTTCAATTCCTGGCATGGGAATGCATTATTTTGGTGATTGGATGACAGAATTAGTAGTGTCAGACAAAATATTTTGTGGTATCTTGTTCTGTCCCTTTGCCTTATGAGTTCAAACCCTGCCCAAGTTCACTTTACTTTTTCGTCCTTCCAAAGTCTATAAAATAAGTACTGGTGTTGATGTAATCTACTATACCCTAGATGGCAATTCCCCAGCATGGTCTCAATTCAGTGACTGAAACCAATAAAAGAATATATTTGAGAGAAAGAGACAGGGACAGTTTAAGCAATAAGCGAGTTAGATATTCCTGCTTTTGCATTCTCAAATATATATATATGCAGACATATACACTTTACAATGTATAAGTATGTACTTCATGACAAATATAGTATGTTGGAGTTGCATTCATAGTTCCATATATCTGTTGATGGTTTATATTTTTTATATAAACAATAATAATGATTTCTTTCTAACTTGGGCACAAGGCCACACAATTTGAGGAAGGGAACAGTTAATGATATCAACCTCAGTACTTGACTGATACTTATTTTATCGACCCTAAAAGGATGAAAAGCTAAATCAACCCTGGTAGGATTTAAATTTAACTTAATGGGATGCAACTAATACTGCAAGCCATTTTGTCCAGCTCCCTACTAATTCTACCAATCCACTGCCCTACAATAACAATAGTAATAGTCATTTTGAATTGGCAGCTTTTGTGTTCATGGAACCCTTTTTCTTTTATATGAATAAATTTACAAATATATAATTACCATAAGTTTATATACTACAAACTGGTGATGGGAAAATATGGTGTAAGCACTTTTTTGTGCCTTTTAGTCTTTAGTGTTTGTTGAGCTCAGTGCTGCAAGCTAAGCTATTGAAATACTTATTAATTATACCTACAATGAGAATTAGGTGTTTTGGCCATGGATATAATACTGTGCTGCTGATTGGATTCGTTGGCTGGTAGTATGGTATGCTATTGGTTTCTTACAGACGTAAAAAGCCTGTAAAAAGAAAATGATAATGTCTGTTAGAGTCAAGTTTTACTGCCAGATGACTAATTAACATTCTGGCTTAAGTATATAAGAAAACTACCATGTATATTGTAGTTAACTCATTTGATTAAGATAAATGTAGATCAAAAGTGTCCTTGATGTTTTGCTATTGATCAAAATAGTTTAACAATTCCAGATTGGAGATGTTAAATGTTGGTTTACTAGAAGGTTCCACCAGCTGGTTGTTAACAATTCAATTACTATCCCAGTTTTAGACTTTATGATGATAATTATTTTTAATTTGGAACTTAAAATGATTTGGCTACTCTCATGACTGGCCAGATTCCATGTAGCTTTACACAAGTTAACTGAGAACCTATTATTCATATTGTATACTGGCAGAGTGGGGGCTGACAGTAGATTTAAAGGCTGAGCCGCACGCGCCTCAAGGTGGGGTGGCATGACAGAGACAGACGGTATGGCCACATAGTCATAAATTACTGTTGTCATGTATTGTCCCCTTGAGCAAGGTACATAAATCTGCTTATTCTAGTTTAGAGAGAAAAGAAACTAGAATCCAAGGAAACTAGTGATGGTCTGTTAGAAAAAACAACAACAAAAAAAAACAAAATAGTTAATATAATTTGTAAATTAAGGTAAGTTTATGTGCTGTAAAGAGACATGAATTCTGATATTTCAGGCAAGCTTTTTTGAGGAAATTTGCTCTAATTCATCTGATTGAACAAAAGACAGGCTTCACTCTTACTTCCCGGTTGAGTGGTAGCAACAGCATCCAGCTGTAAAAACAATTGCTCCAACAAATAAACACTCCCAGCCATGCATGTATCATAAAACAGTAAAATATATCTACTGAGTCGAGTTAATTGACTCTACACCTTACGTCTAGTCAAATCAACAGTTTCATGTTAACTTTATTACTAGACATGGCTGTGTGGTTAAGAAGTTTGCTTCATAACCACATGGTTTCAGGTTCAGTCCCACTGCGTGGCACCTTGGGCAAGTGTCTTCTACTATAGCCTCGGGCCGAGTAATGCCTTGTGAGTGAATTTGGTCGACAGAAACTGTGGAAGCCCGTCGTGTGTGTTTGTGCTTGTCTCTCCGTATCTGTCTTGTTTGTTTATGTCCTGTAACTTAGTAGTTTGGCAATAGAGACTGATAGAATAAGCACCAGGCTTAAAAATAAGTACTTGGGTCGATCTGATCAACTAAAACCCTCCAAGGCAGTGCTCCAGCATGGCTGCAGTCAAATGACAAACAAGTAAAAGAGTATGTTGTTTATGTGCCTTAAGATTTTTACAACTATATTTTTAAAGGAGTCTGAATATATTATTAATGGGTCTGTCTCTAAAAGTTGTGTGTTTCTCTATTGCTTTAATTTGATAATTTAATCATTTAACCAAATTACTCTACACTTTGTTCCTTTCACATTTCGCTTCAATTCATTCGGTTTTTTTAAAAATTTCATTCAAAGTTTTTCTGTCTGTTTCCATGCTGGCATGGGTTGGATGGAGATTTTTGAGGCAGTATTTTACGGCTGGATGCCCTTCCTAACACCAACCATACTTATTATTTTAAGTATGGGAATTATACCACCAATCCTCAATCGTTGAACCGGCAAGTGGAGAATGTAATCAAACATCACTGGCCACCTAAGCGATAAACAGTGTCAGGTGGTGACAAGTACATGCACACTCACAATTATTCCATCAGCACTTGTCCATTCTGTGCGAATACCCTTTTCACTCTCCTCCAGCAAGCATTTATTGATGTCCTTAATAGCCAACTGTCTTCTTGGTTCATTTGGCGACAGTCTACTTCTGTGATTCACATCAACATTTCAAGACGCTCACAATTTCTCATCTTTCATGGTCACCACACATCTATAAATTACATAACCAACCCAAACTGTCACAAAGGCGAGGTTTCCTCTTAAGAGCTAGAAAATACTTCAACCTTGAACAGTTTCTGACTCTTTAGAAATGTAAAGTTGAAGTGTGAGCCACATTAGAGTTCTGCTTACATATCTAGGACAATGTCTGCAGACCCCTGAGAGTCCGCAAAGGTAGAACTGGGGGGGGGGGGTCTGTGAGCTTGTTGAGTATACAGACCTTTCAAAAGCCTGTGGTCCATGGGAAAATTCATTTAAATAAAAGGGGTCTTTGCTAGTGAAAAGGTTGGAACCACTGATCTAGACCATATTCCCCCAACAAGCCATTGAGCTAATTGGCAAAGATTCACTTTCCAACATGTTATATAATCTGTAGCCCACAGACACACTCTTTCCCCTCTCTGCCTTTTCTACCATAGCTTCTACTTTTCTGAACTACCAAGCTGTGTACCACCTCTGCCAAAGGTTGCGTGACCTGCTCGAAATAGTAGCCAAATCTCCCTCAAATCCAACCCCACTATCTTTAAAAAAAAATGGAAGAACACATTAGATAATGTAGTCAGCCCTAGATACCTCCAAAAAATGGGATAGTCATGGTTAGACTGCCTTTGAGCTTAGGTCTGCTGATTCAAGGCTGACCTAGGGCTAAACAAAAATCCACAAAACCCTCTCATTAGCCCTATTGTATCGCAACCATCAAACCCTTTACTAAACACTTTGTCCAATCCTTCATCTCTAGAATGATACCATCTGGAACTCACCCCCTCCATGTTTTTCCTACAGGCATAAATCAAGCTGAACATCAACTGCATTGACTTCACTTGCCTGGGAGGTTCTGCAAAGGTCATTGACACCACCTCTCTTTCTCAGACTGACTAAAAGAAGTAAAACCCATATATAGTTTGTTTTACTATATCTTTTTATACATCTGTATAGTCTAAACATTCAGACCAATGATATTGGAAGAAGTTTTTTGAACATTTTACTACAGGAATCTTTAAAATAACCATAGTTTAAATGAATATCAAGTATATCTTTTAAATAGTGTCATCATCATCATCATTTTACGTCCGTTTTCCATGCTGGCATGGGTTGGAGGGGTGATTTCGGCCTGCGTTGATTGTGAATGGAGTCACCACTCCTAGATGGGTCGGGGGACCACACCTCTTACTTATGTTTTGTTTGGCTTGGTTTCTACTACTGGATGCCTTTCCTGTCATCAACCACTTTACAGAGTGTACTGGGTGCATTTATCGTGGCACCAACACTAGATAGCTTGTTATGTCTAAGACGTGACTATAGAGCTCTCTCGACCCTGTGTTGTCTTCGAACGATCACCAAACATTTTACAAAGTTCAGTAGGTGAATTTATTGTGTCACCACCACTAGAGAGGATGCCCTGTCTCTAGCAGAATAAAGATTCCCTCTCTACTCTACATAGTCTCTGTTCTATGAGGGCAAACGTGACTTTGAGAGTGTGAATAGGAGATAGGTTATGTATGGGAGTGTGAGAGGGGAAAAGAGTATGAGTATGGCTGAAAGTAGGGGGAATCAGAGTTTGAAGAGAGAGAAGGGAAAGGAGAAAAGGTATGGGTGTGAATGGGAAGGAAGGTGTGACAATATGGGTGTGAATGGGAAAGTGGTGATTATGGGAGGGCAGGAGGGGGATGTGGAGAAGGGACAGAGTATGAGTATAAGGGGAAAAAGTAGTGGTTGTGTGGAAACTACATATTGGGCATTGGGTATACGATAGCATTGGCAGCAAGCAGAGGTGGGTGGATAATAATATACATTAAAAACAAGAACAAAAAATAATAACCACAGAGTGTGTGTGTGCATGCGTGCATGCATGTAGCAGTTGCTACAAGAAGTAAAGGAATTTCTAGAAGAATTTTCCACATATGATGTTTGGAGAGAATCTATATCCACCTGAATGGATACATAAATTAGAATTATGTTGTCAAAAACTTAGCAATGTAGGGAAGTTACAATTGTGCCAAAATTTCTCACATTTAACAAAGAAAAAGAAGAAATAGCTGACTGTTATGAAAGGCATTTTCAAAGTTCTGCAGTGGTTGATCTAGTGAGAAAGACAGCATTCTTTAGGTGGTATGTCGGGTAACCTATTTGCTAGGGAATAGTTTATCAAAAGAGGAATAAAGGTTTTGATGACTTGATAGAATTTTTAACCCTTTCTAATGAAATACACTGCCTATGATTTTCAATTCATTTTGAAAATAATCAAGGATTTGGAGGAATTTAGTAAAATAACTAACTTTCTCATTATTAAGGTGGTGTTTGGAACGCAATTTAACAAAAAGTCTTTATGTAAAATTGTAATGGAAGGTTTAATTTTAAATATGAACACTTTAAAACAAATGGTTTTTTTATCATAGAACCATAGGCAGTTTCAGGCGGGTTAAAAGACTATTTAAAAGGAATTGTGTACAGACTGGCACCCTTCAAATTGTGTAACATAAAAAAACTGAAAATTAAATATAGCAAGACTATGCAGTTGAGCAGCCAAATGTTGGTAGAGATGACAACTGTTGTAGGGAGGGAGGCGTCTAGAGAGTAACATTTTTGGATCAAATCACTTGGTAGTTGCTATTTGATGAGGTGTAAAGAAACATTTCTTTAGATGATAACCTGAAAATCGTTTTAAAAATTGTGAAATTGTGTGCAATGTAGAGAGAGACTGATGGTTGGGATATATCCTGGATGTAGAAATACAGGATGAAGTATTCCAAAACAACAGCAATTCCAATGGTGGTGGTGGTGGGAAATTCTCTGTAAAAATGTTGGGAAAGCTGGTGAGCGAATATGAAGTGGGAAGTAAAATACATGTGAATAAAGCTAACGAGTTACACTTTCCTCACTATTTCTACATCAGTTAATAAAAGGTGTTCTTCAGAAAGTCTTGAATGCTGTATAGTCTTGCAACCCCTTATAAATTTGAACGTAGAAGTGTATTTATTGAATGGGTAAACTATCGGTCTATTGTCATATGGCTCTTCTGTTCACATCCTCTGCAGATGTTGTTTTCTCTGGATAGGACACTTAATTCTACATTACTTCAGTTCACAAAGATGTCAGGAATAGTTATTGGGTTTTTCTGGGAAATATTTCAATGATGGACTAGAGTCCTATCCCTCTATAGGTGTCCTTGTGATTGGTTACGAGATTAGCTAAGTAACTGTATTAAATGTGAAACTTGTTTCTCACAGAGCAATGTATTTACCATTTTTATTTTCTGAAAAAGACAATCAAATTGGATGAACAGAAGTAGAAAGGCATCATTCAGTCAATTTGTTGTCTAGAAAAGGGTAGTCATGAAACCAAGTGGGTAAAGTGTGTTTCTGACTCCTGCTATCTTCCTTGCTAACATTATCATCGTAGGTTTAACATATTTTCCTCCTGTTGTCATGGGTTAGAGTTGTCTGTACAGTAGCATATTTTTATGTCATTCTTTGTAATAAGCTTAACTTGTGGATCTGATGTTCAATTTTATATAATGTATCTCTCCGTGACTGGCTATCCAGTCTCTTGCACATTTTTCACTTGGCACATATCCACCATTCAGCAGAGTTGTCTCTCTTACATTGACTAATGTCTCCAGTTTCAGTATACTATTTACTCTATGAAATATTTCCTGTGCAATCAAAAGAAACTTAGACTAGGATTAGACCATCCATACTGGTAGTGATTAATTAGACTATTAACCTCAAGTTATTTACAGTAGGTTTTGGTGGTTATATTCTCTACTTTCAGGTACTATATATTTACATGCATATGTTTCATTAGGGTAGGATTGAACTCCTTAACATTTATTACCACTTTCTCTATTCAATTCTTTTATCTACTATGTATGGAAAATATTAGCCTATTGAGCCTGATGAATAGGCATATATGTTCATGACTTCCAATCATAAGCTAAGGAAATAAATGTATGTAGAAATATGGCACCTGAAGACTAGGAGAATACATCAGTTGAATACACCTGTATAATGTAATAACACAAAAGCTGTGGTTAACAATCTAATAACTCTTTACTATTCCATTTATACCACATCTCAGAAATATGCAGTTGTAATTCTTCGATTTAAAAATGTGTGTTTTTTATAGGAACTAAGTTAGACATTTGCTCCAAACTTTGAGATGAAATTGTTGTATTTGTTTTCAGGTTGTGCGGATTCAGTCTCCGGAACATGGCACAAAACGCATCCAATCTTCAGGCTCTGAGAAAATCAGCAACTTTTTAAATAAGGTTTGTATCATTCTTTTATTTATTTTAATTTTATTTATCTTATTTTTTAATAAAAAGACATTTTCCATATGGTTTGACATGGACAGTGATTGCAAAGAAGTAAATTGAAAATGGACCATTGAATGTGTAATGCTAATATACAATATAGGTTGAACACATGTAAGTTGAGAAAATGACATTAGCAGATGTATGCAGGTGAAATGACTATATTATTTTGGATGTGTGTTGTGAATGGGTGACAGAGGCTGGGTGAAAATGTGCCATAGGTGATGGTGGAAGGTACTCATAATTGAAATAAACCAAGGAAGATCTGAGAAGAAGCAATTTGGTTAAACTTGAGGTTATTGAGAAGAAATTCCACTGGATCCAGATTCATGGAGGGTTCTGTGTTGTAACTCGTCTAACCCATGACAGCACAGAAAAACAAGCATTAAAATGAGGATGTTCTTGACATAAAAATTGTTACATGTGTTTTTTTATAAAGGCAACCAGAGGCAACAAAATTACATGCTCAGTTGTTTTGTTATAATGATTGTTACATTGTTTTAACTCTTGAACTTGTAGTTGGTGGTTCAGTCCCAAACTTTTGTGTGTGAAATTGGGTAGACGGAAACTGCAGAACTCCAACTGTACCTGTCCTAATCAGTTAAGCATTTGGACCAGGTCTTCAGTCTGAGGATGACCCAATATCTTGATGCACTGCTTCCTATCATAGCAACCCATGGGTTGTGGTTTCTTCTTTCGTTTCCTCATCAGTCTCGAAAGACCTAAACAAGGTTATGACCACTGCCCTTCCTCTTTTGACTAAGCCATTAAAAAAAACACTACTTTCAGGTTACCCTCATCTGTTGTGTTATATCTGGATGTCCTTTCAGATGTGAAGCCCTTACAACTAAGTAATATATAGTGTAATGAGGGGCCCCATAGTACAACACAAACTAGTCAGCTTTGTACCTAGACAAGAAATAATAATGATAATAATAATTTGTAGAGCAGTGGTGTTGACTGTACCAGACAATTTCCTGAGGGCTTGGCAGTTTGTATCTTGTAATTGGTGCTGCATTATGTTCATTGTCAAAATATTTGACTCTCATCAATTTGGGAGGACCTGCAAAGGCCATGGGCTCTGGCCCTCCTCTCCAGATTAGAAGCATTAAAGAAAAGTTTTGTAAGAGGTGGCATCTGTGTGGTATTGACAAGTATTTTTGTTGACTTGTTGGGTTGAGTTCAGTTTTTCCCCACGGGAAAAATCTGCTTGTAATATAATTCTATCCAAGAGGAGATTTATCTTACTTTGCATTAGAGGGCCTATTCTTATTTGTTGATTATTAATCTGGATTCAAATCTCTCTTGCATCGACTTGGATTTTCATTTCTACCGGGTCTCAATAAAATAAGTATTAAGACACTGGTGGTTAATTCTGTCACCTATAGCCCTTTTCCCTTACAAAATTGACTATTTGCCTTACACTTTGTGTTATCTGTTTTCAGGTTCAGAATGAATTTCAAGTTGGTGACATTGGTTGGACTATCTACAAAGACCGACAGAAACAGTTCCCTATAAGAACATCCAGAGTGAAGACTTTGTCTAACTATGACATTCAGTAAGGGAGATGACTTTTTTTTCTTTTCAGTTTCCTTCATATCTCTCTCTCTCCCCCTCTCTCTCTCTTTTTCTCCTACTTTTCTATTTGTCAGTCTCCAACTCTGTCTCTTCAATTTTCTTTTGTCTCTTTCTCTTATTTTCTTTTGTCTCTTTCTCTCGTCTGCTTCTCTGTTTCTTTATCTGCCATTTATCTATCTTTCTTTCTCTATCATTCTCCCTAATTGTCTGTTCTCTCTATTTCTTTCTCATAATTATCTGTTAATTTCATTGTCCCTGTCTATCTCTGTCTGAAGTGAACATATATTGCAGAAACAGACTGGAAATCATACCTGTTGAAAACTTAAACCCATAAAAAACTAAATATATTTCACGAAATCGATAATACATACAGGTCCACTTTATCTTTTTCATCCTTCCAAGGTTGATAAAACAAGTACTGCAATTGATGTAATCAACTATACCCTTAAAGCCAACAATATCTTCGTCTTTTTATACTCTCATTTGAGTGTGGGCTTTTTGAAAACTTCAGCAGTAACTTTAGTTTCTGGATCATTTCCCTAATGATAACTCCTTCCATACACAACTTCTTACCTCATTTAACTATTTCTCTTTTTCACTCAGTCATGGAGATATGCTGTTTATCAACTTTGAATCAAATGCCAGTAGCCAACATACTCCAGATTTTGCAGTAGCCTCGACTTCATCAGCCATTCCTTTGGATTCCAAGAAATTTAGTGTGAACAGCGTTACCAACTCCAGCAACACACCCCATCTATCACATACAAGCGTTGTCGTGGATGAAGTTGATAGAATTCTTGAAACAGAAGATGGTAAAGTCGAAAGAAAACGTAATGAACAGTTGTAAGTGTTTGTGAAAAATATTTTGGTGGCTGTGTGGTTAATGTATTGATTGGACTAACAGCTTATAATAGATTGTGATTTCAAATCTTTTGCGAGCATTTCATTGTGTCTGTGAGCAGGACACTATTTAAGTAGCAACCCTCTGGTTTATGAAAGGATTACCATACTTGAGTTTTGTAAGGATCTTGTGTTCCATCTTAGAATGAGTTATTCACAAGCTTGTACTTGTTGGAGAACAAGATCAATTGTAAAAAGTAGATGTTGGATTGTGTGCTGACTCCCATTGTATGTGACATTTGGTTTCAGGACCCTTGATTGTCTCTTAAAACTTTTCAATAATTATCCTCTATAAAACAATAGGGCTCTAACAGTTTAGGAACCCGAGGGAGGGGGGGGGGGCTTTTATTTGACAATGCAATGCAGTAGTTTGCAATAGAATATTTCATGAGCCAACAACGGAAACTCTTTGACCTGCTAATGTAAATTTCCCTGAATTCCCTATCGTCTTTAAATTGTTAGAGTATATATCCCCAAAAGACATGGGATGACTTGTATACATACATTCACATACAGCTTATACACACACAATCATCAACATACTATGAA
The DNA here is from genome assembly GCA_027124095.1 of Muusoctopus leioderma. Classification (NCBI taxonomy): domain Eukaryota; kingdom Metazoa; phylum Mollusca; class Cephalopoda; order Octopoda; family Octopodidae; genus Muusoctopus; species Muusoctopus leioderma. Next base: position 13,802,892 of record JAOPJM010001971.1, on the reverse strand, counting down.
TTAGTTCAAAGGTCACCAGCTCAACTGTGCATTTGTCAGTTCACTCAAAGCCAGGTTGAATGAAATCTGTGTATGTATGTGTGTGTATCTGTGTGCCTGTATAAGTATGTATACTTGTGTGTATCTATGTATGTTCATGTGGGTGCAGGTATGGCTAAGTGTTTAAGAAGTTCAATTGCAATCATAAGGTCCATTGTTCGATCCCACTGCACAGTATCTTGGCCAAGTGTCTTTTACCATAGCCTCGGGTCAACCCAAGCTTTGTGAGTGAAATTGGGTAGATGGAAACTGTGTGGAAGCCTGTTGTGTGAAATGTACCTGTAATTCAAAGGGCCAACCTTGTCACACACTGTTACACTGATATTACCTTAGGATTATGTTAAGGGTACTCGTCTTCTTCATGTGCTTTAAGGCCATCTTCCCTGCTAAAGCAGGGGTTAGCCCTGCGGGCCCCATGACAAGCTTCTCCATTTTTCTCTATCGTCTGCATCCCCTTTCACCAACCCCCTGCCCTTCATTTTTAGCCGTGTCCTTCTTGGTCTTCCCCTTCCTCTACTTCCTTTCACATTCATTTCCATCACTCCTTTCACCCAATCACTTTCATCCTTCCTCAATACATGACCCAACCATCTCATTCTATTTCTCTTCACAACATTCATCACTGGTTCTATTCCCATCGTCCTCCTCTGCACTTCATTATTTAGAATAGGAGATACACCGTATCTCTACGTGTCGGAAGAGGCGACTAAAAGAGTTGGACGAAATACCTTGCAATATTTGGTTACGTCTCTTTATGTTCTGGAGTTCAAATCCTGCCACGGTCGACTCTGGCTTTCATCCGTCAGCGGGTTATAAAACAAAGTACCAGTCAAATACTGGGTTGATTTAATCGACTGTTCTCCCCCCCCCCCACCAAATTTGAGGCCTTGTATCAACGTTAGAAATCCTTATTATTGCTGTTGTTTTCCAATGTGCAAGAATTGCACATGTCTAATACTGTTGCTTCCAAAGTGCAAGAATTGCACATGTCTAATAATATTGCGGCCAAACTGCAACAGCTGCACATGTCAGGTATTTAAATAATCCACATTACTTCTCCATTCAGTGGCCGATTCTATTTGCATTAGAATCTAGAGTTTCATGCCAGTCTGAAGAACTGCTTCAAAGATCACGTAGTGTGCAGCTAGTCTACATTTACACCACAGATGTGCAGCCACAGTCTGCACAATTATACAGACCACATGTGCAGTTTGTCAACACAATTATTTGTACTGGATGCATTCAGGAACTTAATTATGCAAAAGACCAGCATTATAATCATGTATATAATGTGTATTCAATATATGGTTTTGATGTTAATTAGCATACATCAGAGTAGTCATCATCATCGTCAACAACATCACCAAAGGAAACACTGCGAAGCTGAAATACTTATAAACCCACCAACAACTCATCTATAATGAGAATTTTCACCTGGTGTTGATTGGTTTACTGGAGTAAACACCCTAAGGTTTCAAATTCCACCACCAGAGGCACATCATGCTCTGTTCTGAAACCAGACATTACAGGGGGGTGATTCAGAAGACACTTTAGCACTTTAACCCCCTTGATACCAACCCACCTGTGACCACCACCCCTGGTTCTATGATAAAAAAAAAATATTTGTTTTAAAGTGTTCATATTTAAATTTAAGACTTCCATTATAATTTTATCTGAGAACTTTTTGTTAAGTTATGTTCCAAACACCCAACTTAATAACAAGAAAGTTATATATATATATATATATATATATATATATATTTCGGAGTTGTACATGTCTAGCAAGTGATTTGATCTGAGGCCGTGTGTTGAAACTAAAGCAATTACAGCGTGGAAGACTCGTATTAGCCATTAAAAA
>JAOPJM010001971.1:13756967-13771517 GCA_027124095.1 Muusoctopus leioderma | reverse complement strand
TCACTCACAAGGCATTGGTCGGCCCGAGGCTATAGTAGAAGACACTTACCCAAGGTGCCACGCAATGGGACTGAACCTGAGACCATGCGGTTGCGAAGCGAACTCCTTAACCACACAGCCATCTGCATATATATATATACACACACGCACACGTGTGTGCCTGTGGGTTTGTATATATATGTGTATATATATATATATACATACACACTTGTGTGTGTAATCATCTATATATTTTGTACATTTATTTATTTATCAATACTTCACTATATCTTTGAATTTTTTTCTTCTGTTTGCAGACACAGTAACTTCATCTCCAGTAGCAGTTTGCTGACTCAGAACACAGCTCTAGAAGGATCTGTGCTAGCTGGTGTGAGTCCTGCTACATCTGGTCACTTTACAGCAATACTAAGGCTTCTTGTTGATATACTCTCTTTGAATATGGTCACCTATGACTGCAAGTGAGTAAATTCAGTGATTGTCTTGAGTATTGTAAAGGATTATTTCTACAGTTATCATTGTGAGGAGTGGCAGTGTTCCAGTGGATAGGGTGTCAGTGTTTTGGCTGAAGAGTCATCAGTTTGTATATAATCACTGATGCTGTTTTGTGTTTGGGCAAGACACTGTATCCCTGCCCCACTTGGCTGGTAATAGCTGATAGGAACAGAAATTAATACTAAGTCATTGGACAAAGCACTGAACCGTATTTGTCCCTTCTAGTTACCAGCAGAGCAGGTGTGAACAGAAAAGGGACACTGAGTTACCAGCTAAGGCACTGAACCTATGTGCCACTTATCTAGCATCAGAGCAGATAAGAAAGGAGTTTGTTTTCTGTGTTGGTGTAGATTGTATGTGCATCTGCCTGTGCATCTAGATCTTGTGTTATCTAATCTATGAGGCCAAACATCCTCAGGTCTGATATACTTATTTCTTTTCTCCCAGATCATTTCCTTGTTTTATGTTCACCATGGATTCCATCATCATCATCATTTTACGTACGTTTTCCATGCTGGCATGGGTTGGACAGGTGATTTTGGCCCGCGTCGATTGTGAATGGAGTCACCACTCCTAGACGGGTCAGGGGACCATGCCTTGTACGTATGTTTCATTTGGTTTGGTTCCTCAAATGCCATCCTCTGAGAAACACAGGCAGTATGGTAGAGTGGAATTGGATAAGGGGTGCCAACCGTGAGAGAATGTTTTCAAGATACTATCTTCCTATAATGATGATAATTTCTTAAGTAGCTTTGCATTTTTACAGAAGGGGAATAAGAAGTAGTAATGTTGTTGCCTTTCTTGAAATGTCTCCCGGTACTGAAGCTATCTTACAGGCTCAATTTATTTGGGAGCTAATTGCGTCTTTATTGCATAATGATGATGATGGTATTTCATCTGTAACAATGATTTTGTTCTAATTTGCCTACATTCTTGCTCAAGGTGCCTCTGCCTCAAGTGGTGTTCAGAAATTGCCAACACTCTACAAACAAGCCAGAATGTATATCTAACCACAGAATTTGGAGAATTATTAAAGGCATTAATATGGCTAGGTAAGCAATCTTATCTCATTTTTGTTATTGGATGATTTTTGTTTGCAATTTGTTTTCTTTTTAATCATCATCATCATCATCAGTTGTAATATACTTGTGTAGAAAATCACAACATACATTTCCACACTTGTATGACATGAACAAAACTCTATATGCTTCCTCTATATCAGATTTTATATTTTGCCTATTTTCTTGTAGTTCCCATTGTATCCCTTAATTTTGTGCCAGCATTTGGGGTTTCCTTTGCTCTATACTGTTTGTCATACCCAAACACCAGATCTCAAAATGTTGTCTCATCAAAAGCCTTGATATCTGATTTCTTTGTATATTCTCATTTTAATATTCAAGTTCACATATCCTAGTTCATTAGATGCTATATCTTTATTTACTGTATAACCAGAGCTACCATCCAAATCCATTGGATATTCACATCCCATCCGAGTTCTTATATATCTATTTCTCTGCATCCCATCTCATTCTATATCCAAGTAATATTATCTTGATTCATTTTATATCCACATCACTGGCAGGGATTTATGTTTGAAGGAAGTTTTGGCTGCTGTATTAACAGGTTGTCTGCCCTACAATCCAATGAAAAAAGTTCTATGTTTGTCTAAGGAATTAGAGTAAAGAACACATGGGAGTAGCCTTTAAGACAATAGTGATTGGATGAAAATGAGTTGATATTTACATTTTGTTTTGTGCTTAATGTAAGGGCATGGAATCTGTGGTACTAGCCATTAAGACAGTGATTGAAGGAAGATATATATATATATAGAAGCTTGCTCACTGGCTTTACAACTGAGTGTGTATTGATGTATTTCTTAACTTGTACTGCTTCACTGACTATTGAATCTCTTGTTTTTATAGGTTATGATCAGGAACACCAGATTTGTCTGAGTGCATGCCAGTGTCTACACAACGTGCTGAAATCAAGCCCTTCCATTTCAGATGACATCTTAATTCGGTAATTTTATTTATTTTATAAATATAGTCTAAGCATGCTAGATAAAATGATTGAAGTTCTGATCTTTTCATGAAGGTACGGTAGCCATTGTTTATTCTGGAGGCTCCATGCGTGATGCACTCCATCTCTCTTCTGATGACTGTTCATCTTTGTAGCACTGGATTCTTCTTTACAAAAACATCTTTGTGTAGTGGACTTCCACTTCTGATTTAGCGCTGTTCTCTGCAATCCTCTGATTCAAGAAAGTCCAGAAATGTTATAGTAATAATTATCCATATACTATTTACTGATGTCTCTTCCCTTGTGGTAAATACAATGAGACCAACACATTGTACATTGCTTCATTTATGTTGCCAAAGCCTTTGGTCTTACACAACAACATCTAGATAACAGGCTATGTTATTCACTTATTTACACCTTAAGCTACATGATGAATTGTGTTCATGTAATATGATTTCTTACATTGGCACAAAGCCAGAAATTTGGTTGTGGTAAGTCGATTAAATCAACCCCAGTACTTGACTGGTACTTTGTTTATTGACCTCAAAAAGATGAAAGCCAAAGTTGACCTCGGTGGGATTTGAACTCAGAATGTAAAGAACCAAAACAAATACCGTAAGGCATTTTGTCCGACACTCTACTGATTCTGCCAATCCACTGCACATATAATATGCAAACATTTTCACCACTTGTAATACATATGTGTACATTGTCTTAATTGTCACTTTCATCTTTTACTATGTTCAGTTATTATACTGGGTATCAGTATAATATACATTGCTTGATGTTGGTGTATTTTAGAGGAGGGGCAAAATCTGGTGCAAATCAAAGACATCAGTCTTTGGAGAAAAACTAAATTTATGCTGTATAGACAATACATTACCTGTAGCTACTCTATCTAGTTGGATATTCATCTCAATTGAGTAATTGTTCATGCTTACCTATTCTTACTAACAAATATATAGAAATATTATTTGTGTGTGTGTGTTTGTGTTTCAAATTTGTTGTTCTGTTTAGTTGATAGTGAATTAATTTGTAGTCTGAAAAATTAGAAGTAAGTTTGAAATTTGTTGATTTTTAGATTCAAAATGAATAAAGGATTACTGTTTCAACTCTAATTATTCCTTTTTTCTCTTTCTCTCTCTTTATCATGTGCAGCTGTGTTGAATTGTGTATCTATCGTCTAACTGACCATCACAAACATGTTAAAGATGCCTACAGTTCCCTGTTGAAAGCCATCCCATTAAATCTAACAGCATGGTATGTTAAGAAATTAATTTCTATTTCACCATCATTTCTATTTTAGTACATTTATTATCATAATATTGTTTTTCTTTGCACTGTATATATTTTCTAGGGATTATTATATATTTTCTCAAGCTCCCACAGCTAATACAAGGCATTTAGTAGGGAGTAAATTCTCTAAGTCTCTGTCCAGTATTTGTATCAATTTAAAAAATATACTGTGATAATAACAAGTAGTCTTCAATAAACTACCTCAAATAATGTAAGACAGCACTGCACAGCTAATATGCTAGAACATTATACAGGTTAGTGGTTGGAAGAACTACCAGCTGTAAAAACAATTGCTCCCTGAAAGTCATCTCACCTATGAAAAGTGTTGTCCCTGATTGAGCAGACCTTTGATTGGAGACATTGCAGCTGTAATCATCCTGTCTTGTTAGGGTTATCTATGACTACATTATCTAATGTTTGTTTTTTTTTGTTTTTTTTTAAGGTGGTAAGTTATTATTTGAGGGAGATTTGGTTGCTACTTTTAGCAGGTCGAGCGACCATGTAGAGTCTCCCTTGTTGGCATGCAATGTGATGTTATACAGTATGACAATATAACAATGCAAAATAATAATTTCTAACAATAGCACAAGGCCACAGTTTGAAGGTGGGTTGGAAGATATGGTCAATTATATCGATCCCTAGTACTTGACTGGTATTTTATTAACTCTAGAAGGATGAAAGTCAACGTTTTCTGTCATCCACTGTCCTCCAATACAATTTTATATAACGCATATTTGACACACCAGAACACTGGTGCAACACAACATTGCTGCTACAGTACTGCTAAGACAACACAACTCAGCGAAGGAGTTTCTGTTGCAGTTGATCAATGAAACAACCAAATGTCTCCAAGAAAATTCTTTATTGCCATTAAAATGAGAACCATATATTTCAAATCCTCAATCTGTGGACATCATACCCACATTAATGACCGATTGAATGCCATCCAAACTGAGAAGTTCAATTCAGACCAATTTGCTAGACATCTTACACTCTGAGACATAGAAAAGGACAATACAAAGCATGTCCAATTGCTCTGAGTAGTTGATGGGCTACCTCAGAGCTAACTGGTCTTATTCAACAACCCCTTAACACAACACTGCAAAGCAACACTTTATTGATGGTTAATTGAAATTTCTCACCCATTTCCCCTCTATTGAGTTGCGTTTATCAGTGAATTATTATTATTATTTTTTTTTTTTTTTTTGTGATTTTATTTGCAGCCTCTCCACTTTGGTGAGACTGGAAGACGGCCTACAGACAAAAACCAGCTGCAAAGTACGGGGTCTCAAGGCTGCTTGGTTGGCTCGCCGTCAGCACATATGCCGCACACAGCCAGCTATCTTTCATTCACACAACTTTAGGCAAGTCATGGCTTACATACTACAAAACAACATGCCAAGGTAAATTTATTTCCTTTCTTCTCTCTTTCTCTTTCCCTCTCTCTACCTCATTCTTTCTTATTCTGTTCTCTCTCATCTTCCTCTGGTATACTTTAAATGTTTAATCAAAATCATTAATTTTTAATTAAATCTACTTAAAGCTTCCTATTTAGTTTTATTAAAAAAATGTTGGCATCTTACATTGACATAAAAGGCCATACATTTATAATAATCAGTTGACTCAACTCCACTTATTACTAGTATTTTTATCTACTCCTATAGATTAAAAGGCACAATTCATTCCAGGGAGGATTTGCACTAAGAGGGATATAACTGAATACTGAAGGGCATTGGTTTACACCTTTTCCAGTACAAATTAAAATAATCTCGAAGCAAATTAAAATAAGTTAAAAAGTCTTTCTCAAGACCTGTTTTATGAGCCCATTAGAGCCAGAGCTTATCCCGCTTTCTATGGCGTTAAGCCACTGAGAGTGCAAGACTTCCCCCTGTATTGGACGCCAGTCTGTTACAGGGTTAACCCCCTGCTGCTGGTACTCTTTTTTCAGCTGAGTGGACTGGAGCAACATGAAATAAAGTGCCTTGCTCAAGGACACAACATGCCGCCCGGTCTGGGAATCGAACTCGCATCCTAACCACTAGGACACATGCCTTCACAAATTAAAATAAACTCAATGCAAATTTAAATTTTTTTTTCTTTATTAAATAATTTCATCAAACCATACATCCGATGCCTTTTTTAGATTTTTTTTTTGATTTTTTTTCACTAAATTTGTTTTCTATTTATTTTCTCTTTCAGCTCATTCGGTTCATTGAATTGGCTGGAAAGCATGTTCTTCAGTCAAATATCAGAGAAAGAAGAAGAGAAAAAAGACGATGTTGTGACACTAGCATCTTTGGTAAACAATGCCTATATCTGTTTTGGCTGGATTTGGTTTCAATTAATTATGAAAATATTCAGTAATTTGGATGGGTTTAGTAAAATAACTGTAACATTTTTATTTAATGTTATATTAAGATCGTGTTTAGAATATAGATTAACAAAAGACCTGTTTACTTTGTGAAATTTCACACTTTCATTCATGTAGTTATGTAGCAATAGTTATAAGACTCACCAATATTAATGTATAGTGTGTGTTTTGTTGTCTATTATTGTAGGTGAGCGGGAATTATGCACTGCTGTGGTTTTGGTCAACATGGGAAGCTGCCCAGTTCTGTGTATTGTCTCGTTTGAGAACTCCTCTAGGCAAACCACAAGAGACATTCACAACTATCGAGAGTGTCATCAAAGCTTATGCAGCTGAAATCCGAAACAAGGGAGATTTAGAAGATGGTCTGAAATCCTATGATCCTAAAAAAGGTATGTGTTTTAAAAGAAATATTTCTCTTGAAAATATATTTTTGTCATCATCATCACCACCATTGTTATTGTCATCACTGGAATATTACCACATATTCATACCTTGTGTTATCTTATCCATATATCCCAAATTTTATTAACTATATTCTATTAGGTATCTCTATATCTCTACTGGTTACCTCTCTTTTACTGTGAACATGGATCATCTATCTGCAGAGCTGCCCATACTGCTATAGTTTATATATTACCTACCCCAAGTTTATAATCCCATGTTACTTTCTCACTTCACTTGTACTCTGCTGCCATTGCTCATCTTTCACTGCTATGCAGCTACTTGCTTCTGATTCATGAAGTATCATACTCTCAGTAGATACAGACATTTCTCACAAGTGACTTTTGAAACAAGATCTGTTTAATATATCATTAGTATAGCTTGCCGGTAATTAACATTGCTATCATAAATTTTCCAGTGAAGCCAAGGTCATTATGATGAACTCAGAAACAAAATTAAAGCTTTGTGTAGCAATATCAATAATGAGGAGAGAAAAACTTGTCTTAAACATACATGAATAAACTACACCTGTAAACATTTAGATATTTGTATAGATACCAATATATAAATATAACTGCATTTCTTTTGGTTGTAAAATGTGAAGTGAAACTCTTTTTGAAGTGCCACTTCATCTTGTGTACCAGAATGCAGAAGCTGCACACTATGCTATGCAATCTATTCACCAACTTTAAATACTTTCTTAGACCTTCATATTTTTTGTAATAAACAGTCTATCCTATTAATATTCCTGCCTTGTGATTTATTCTTACACTAAGCCTCAATTGTTTACATACATAAACACGCTGTACATGCCTTATAGTCTACTGTTTGTACAAAGGCATATCTTTTTTACGAACACAGCTATTAATTCTCAGAGCTTCTTCCGCTCATCATAGGTATGAGCTATAATCATAGTTCTACTCCTATTCTAGAGCAAAAATTAGGCCATCTAAGTAACAGGATGTGTCACTTATTTCCAGCAATCAAACCTGGCAGCCTATGATCTTTATTTATTGTTTTGTTTAATACTTAGTTTAATGGTAAACTACCTGGTACCTCCTGAAATGGGAACTGGCTGAGCTGTTCAGTTGATGGATCAGTGATCCAAAGGGGAATTCTGTTATTGCTGTAGGACATCTAATAGAAAGCACTTTATTTATCTTGGATTATCTCACTCCAAACTTAATATGGGCATCTAGTCAGCAATGTATTGTGGAAATATCTAAGTTTGAGGAACCATCCGACTCATAGTAGCTCGGGGGAAATGTAATGGAGAAGAGCAACAAATAGATATTGTAATTAATAGAAAATTTATCTGGAGAAAAACATAACAAAAATCTTCAGTTTTTTTTTTTTATTTTTTAATTCTAAATTGTTCAGATTGTTACTTATTACAAATTTGAATTCATTCCAAATTCAAATTGAAACCCAATCCAATGTTGATAAAGGACACTAAACTTTAGTGGAATGATGATGCATCATCATCCTCATCATCATTTATATTTGTTTTTCTCTACTGGTCTGGGTTGGACAGGTCTGCTCCAGTACAGTGTCTCACCACTTGTTGCAGTCAATTGTCATTTCCTTTATGAAGTTTAGCACCCTGAGATCAGCCTTCACCGCTTCTTCCCACATCTTCCTGCAGGCTCCTTCCACAATGATGGTGATGAACATGTGGATGATGATAATTTCTGTATTCAAAGACACCCCCCTCCCCTTTACTGAGCTTTCATTGTAATAAATGCATATTTGTTTTTAATGTTGAACAGGTGAGAAGAATGCAGACTACAATGCTTCGGTCCGAGTGCATCTCCTGTTACAATTTATGGAACATTTAGAGAAACAACTGTACAATGCTTATGAAGGCTGTGCAGTTGCAATGTCTGCTGCACCAAAGGTGAGTTCTGTTTGTTAACTTATATATATATATATATATATACATACTTACAGCAATGCGGGATTCACCACAGCTCCAGGAATCCCAATTCCCGGAAATAATTATGCACGGTTAAAATCTACCTGGGGGAGCCTCTACATGGTTGCTTGATCTGCTAAAAATAGCAACCAAATCTCTCTGACGCCCTACTGTCTTGAAATGGGGAAGGACACATTTTTATTCTAGATAACCCTAAAAAGACAGGATAGTTATGTCTGGAACATCTTGGAGAGGGAGGTCCTGCCCACAGTGAATTTGCTGAAAGTGGGGTGTAAGTGGTGAGAAAACCCCACATAAATGGGCCTACTCTCAGCATGCTCCTGTAGGCTGGAGAATACAGTTGGGAGAGCGCACTTACCCTTGATTGTCTGTGAGGTTCCTTGATTGGCCCTAGAGTGTTTGCCCCCTATTGAGACCTTTCATTTCATTCCTTTTGTTTTCCATGACTGATTTTTTATAATCGATTCTGCATAAAACCCCACTGTTTTTGTAATTTGTCCTTGTAATGTCCCCTCATCCATTGCCCTTGTGACAAATAAAAGTTGTTGTTGCTGTCGTCGTCGTCGCCGCCACCGTGAAGTTGGAGATGGTGGTGCATTTTCCGACTATATAACACAGAAGGGGAAATATTGTCTTGCACCCACGTGTTACTCATGTGTTCCATATCTGAACTCGTGACTGTTTAGACCAGTTGCTTTGTTGAATTGCCAGTAAAATTTAGAACCTTGTACATCCAGAAGCCATGAAGTAATAATGTCTCTTTCTAATGTTTTTTTTGCTTTGTAAGTGTGAGCATCTGTAGTCAGTTGACTTTATTCAATATATTACTGGTACTTATTTTATTGAGTTAGGTATGATGAAAGCAAAGTTGATCTCACTGAGATGTCGGCTTGGAACCTGGATACTCAAAATTACCTACATTGAGCCACATTAGTCAAAGATAATATCCTGTATATTTCAGTGTATTTTTGTTTTTTATAGCTTGTCATACCATTCATGAATCTTTCACTTTCATGTTTTCCCAGCCTGTCCGCACATTTTTCCGTACCAATAAAGGTACTTGTCAAGAATGGCTGAACCGTATCAGAACATACATAATGATGATTGCTCTCCATTGCGGCATGCCCTCTATGGTCATACGACAAGCTTCTGAACTGTTGTGGGAACATAAGGAGTCAAATAACTCTCAGGTCAGTACATCCATTGCTGAATAAATTTTAACAATCCTTAGCTCTCATTTATACTTTGTTCTCTCACAGCCTTTTTTTTTTACTACTACTTTGCTCTTCATAATATGCATCAACTCTACTCTAATCTGCTTGTTGCACCCATCTCTCTACTTTCCACTATCTTTGCTGTATTTCTCTTCCTAACCTGTCACACAAAACATTACTCTCATTCTAAGATTTGTACCTTGTGTAACTACCTTCATTTTCAAGTGTTCCTATAATACACTAATTTATTCTTCAAGTTCCATATTAACTATACCAATTTCATCTTCATCACACTTCTGATTCAAAGGAAATGCGCATGAACTATGAGCAATGTGATTGATGAAATTCTAAATGACTTGGTGTGATACTTATGATGTTACAGTTAAAATCTATATTTATAATAGTTTGGTTTATAGAGAATAAAAGCTTTAGGTGTCATTCCATTGTGTTAATCTATTTAACAGTTGACTTCTCTGTGTCAAACATTGATTCATGTGTTACTGTTGGCAAACCACATTACAACAACCTCTGAAGGAAAAGTTTTGTTACACTGAGAGTCTGCCTAATTCTGACATTTTCAAAATATTTCTCATTCTTGCTATAATAATCAGAATCATCATCATCATTTCCATGATAGCATGGATTGGACAAAAAATTTTTGAGGCGGTATTTTACAGTCGGATGCCCTTCCGGTCACCAACCACACTGATTTAAGTATGGGCATTTTGTTTTATGGAGATGTAAACAAACATTTCAGCGATAAACGGTGTCAAGTGATGACAAGCACACACATGCACTCACACAAGCACACACACATATATGCATACATATATACATATACAACAAGCTTCTATACAGTTTCTGTCTACCAATTCCACTCACAAGGCATTGGTCGGCCTGAGGCTCTAGTAGAAAACACTTGCCCAAGGTGCCACTCAGTCCCTTAATCTCATTCCCTTTAGTAATCATAAAATCTCACTGTATGATGTATCATCCTGCAGACCTATGGTATTGAAGAAACTGATCAAACATTTTGAAGTGTCTTATAGTTCTAGCATGTCAGATATGTCTTGCTTTAGTCATGTATGGTGTTAATTTTAACAAACCTAGTGAAATGAAATGTGGGGGGTGGTCAATGCTCAAAGTATCTGAACTACACAAGGTATGCAGTACTGTGTTTTTCTCACCCAAAACAAAACACTCCTTCAATCTTAGTCAGCTTTCATTCCTACAGCTAACAATTACACAATTTTTAAGTTTACTGAAGTGCTTATTTTATTTTATTTTTCTAACCCCAAACCAAGCATCTCTACAATCTTGTGCATATTTCCTTTTGCAGGGCAGTGAGTTTGAACACATAATTATATACATGGTTCAGGCTTTGGTAGAATTAAAATGTCCTGAAGCTGTACAAGGAATTTACAACTGGTGCAAAGACGTTATTGGGCGTAAAGTTCCTTGGATCAAAGCAATGATTGAGAAAGCATGTGGCAGGTGAGTTACAAAAAATTTGTTTCATCTTTTTTTATTTAGTTTGTTTACTTAATTGCTTTTTTCAGTTATCCACCTTGATATCTCAGAAACCACTAAGTACAGTGAGTGTGTGTGTGTTTTATCAATGATTACTAAGCAAAATAAAAAAAATTGAAACTACTTCTATCACAAGTTCTTTGAATATTAAACACATGAGCCAGCTCTGTTGAGCATATATGCTAGGTGTGCTATGAGTTATTCTTTTACTGGTTTCAGTCATTGTTCTGTGGGCATGCTGTGGCACCAGCTTCAAGAGTTTAGTCAATCATATCAACCCCAAAGTCTGGTACTTATTTTATCAATCTATATTTGTTGAACCGCTAACTTAACGGGACATAAAGGGAATAAAGATGGGTGGTGATAAGGGAGAGCAATTGATGGATAGCAACAGAGATGGGCAGTGGTAAGAGAGAGTGGCGGATATTAATAAAGAGTGACATGTGGGAGAGAGAGAGAGAGTGATGACCAGTAGCGAAGAAGGTTGATGGTAGGAGGTATTGAATACAGACAGATCCAATGCCATCCCTTGTTATACAGGTGTCATGTTGGAAGAGAGGGCATGTGATAAATGGTGATAGTGAAGAAAGACTGAATATGGACAGATCCAGTGCCATCTCTCATCACACAGGCAGTGTGGTACAGTCAATAGGAGAGAGGCTGGGTGGGGTAGTCAATGAAGACTGAATAGGGACATAATGGGTGAGGGATCCATCACCACCACCATTTTAACGTCTGTTTTGCCATGCTTGCATAGGTGGATAAGTCTTCTCTAGCACCATGTGTTGACACTCCATCACGGTTCTTTGCCATTTCCTTTGTGAAGTTCAGCTTCTTGAAATCAGTCTTCATCTCTTCATCCCATATCTTCCTAGGTTTCCGTCTTCCACAGGTTTCATCCACTTGGAGTGCTTGGCACTTCTTTATACAACTGTCAACCTCTTTATGCATCACATGCCTGTACCAGTGTAGTTGTCTCTCTTGCACACTACATCTGATTGCTCTTATATCCAGCTTTTTTCTCAGCTCATTTGCACTCCATCGTTCATGCACACTAACATTACATATCCAGCAGAGCATACTCACTTATTTTCTTTCTAGCCTTTGCAAATCTTTCACATTCAAGCCCCATGTCTCGCTACCATGCAACATTGTGTGTGTGTGTGTGTATATATATATATAAACTTGAAATACATTTGTATCCAGAGCATCCTGTTTTATAAATATCAGAAATACTTCAAAAATCTGATTCACTCTAATATTTCTTAAGTGTGTGTGGAGGGATCTGTTCTTAGTTTCAGTTTTAATTTGGGAAACTCAGGGTTTTTATTAGTTGCTTGTCTGTCTATTTAATAACTTTACATGGTATACTTGTGAAGATTATTCCTCTATTAACTTTGGTAATTTTATATCAACTAGCATCAGTGCTAATCAGAAATGCTCAGTATATTCGGTCATGCAGAATTGAGAGATTATGTGACTTCAACTAGGTCATAGCTGACAATGATACCAATTAAGAGATCAAAGTAACTAGTATATGGCTTTGCTTACCTTGGACTATACCTTAAAGCTGTTAACATAGCAAGAATTAAATATGTAACCCTTTGGAGATAAACCCCATTCTTGCTTCTACACTAAAGAAGACAGAACCATTTTTATGACCTACAAAAAAATAAGGGTGCTATTATTTAATATTCTGTAAAAAACAAATATCTGAATCTCAGTAGACAAAAGAAAAGTATACATATTCTTGAAAAGATTTGCTTTTTCTTCTTTCTAGTGTAAAAATGGTGGGCCAATAGATTAATCAGATTAATCATCTACACAGTGTTGTGATTTCTGGAATGTATGCAAGTTCCATAACCCATTTGGGTATAAGGACACCATATGTGTGTAGAACATTTCAGATTGGTTGAGTCAGCCATCTCTAAACTACATTAAATTTGTACTGTAAGCTAGCAAAACACAAGTTACACATTACTGCTGCTGCTTACAGCAGTGAACTGCACCATGGTGCCTATTTATAGCCAAGACACTTAACACTTACATGGTCCAGTTCACTGGACCATATGTGTTAAGTGTCTTGGCTATGGGCATGTTTCAGTTCTGGTGATGAGAATCCACAATTTCTTCTGCTGGTTCATCAACATTCTGTCAATTCATCCATCCGCAGCTACTCCTTTCTCTGTTGTTCACACACATAATGATTTTGTTCTTTTACACTCTTAATTTTTATTGCTATTATTATCAAGAGTCATGGATGGTAGAATCAGTAGCATGCCAGACAAAATGCTATATTTAGTTAGGTCCTTCTACATTCTATGTTCAAATGCCACTGGATGAAGGCAAGAGGATCAATAAATTAAGTACCAGTAATATACAGGATTCAATTTAATCAACTATACTGTCCTTTATTAATTTGTAGCCTCAATGTAAGAAATCGTTATTAATAAAAAAAAAATTTTGTTTTTTATATAGGTATGAACTTGCTGCAAAAGAATGCAAATTGTTCTTAAAAAGCGCTCTTACCAAAGAAGGCGAAGAACGAAAAGTCGATTCCCGTTCTTCTTCGCCAGATGTTAACTCTCACAGTGGTGAGGACTTGAATCGAAAAGTGATATTGACTAAATTTGTAGAACCAGACAAACTTCTGATACATTTTATCAGTAATGAGGTAGGTAGAATAACTGTGAATGGTTCAATTTCAGATTCTAAATGTCTTTTGGCCTTTTAGGAATCTAAACATTTGGAATTTTCTGTGCACATAAATCTTATAATTTGATCATCATCGTCGTCGTTTTTACATCTGTTTCCATGCCAGCGTGGGTTGGATGGAGATTTTTTGAGGCAGTATTTTATGGTCAGATGCCCTTCCTGTCACCAACCATGCTGATTAAGTATGGAAATTAGGAAATTATTAAGTATAGGAATGATTAAGATCATGTATGTATATTTCTTTCCTTGTCATATACTTGTGTGTGTGTGATGGTATAGTTATGTATGCATGTCATGTGTATCCATGAGGGAGACCTAAATGTGTGTGTTGTGTGAGTGGTATAGTTATGTATGCATTTAACATGTTGCTGACATTTAGCCCCAGGTCAGCCCTGATCGAGCAGACCTATGGCCAAAAGCACTCCAGTCTTGATAGAAGTTGCAATTGTATTGCTTAAGCCTTTCGTTACCGTATTTCTATGGAAAAACACTGCTTATGTGTTTCACTTAATTTTGAAAATAATCAAGAATTTGGT
>JAOPJM010001971.1:13704349-13722510 GCA_027124095.1 Muusoctopus leioderma | reverse complement strand
ACACCAAAGACTCATCACTACACACATTGAAGACTCATCAATACACAC
Organism: Muusoctopus leioderma; assembly: GCA_027124095.1. NCBI lineage: Eukaryota > Metazoa > Mollusca > Cephalopoda > Octopoda > Octopodidae > Muusoctopus > Muusoctopus leioderma. The sequence goes on along the minus strand of JAOPJM010001971.1, from coordinate 13,722,462 downwards.
ACTGAAGACTCATCAATACACACATTGAAGACTCATCACTACACACATCAAAGACTCATCACTACACACATCGAAGACTCACCACTACACACATTGAAGACTCATCAATACACACATTGAAGACTCATCACTACACACATCAAAGACTCATCACTACACACATTGAAGACTCATCACTACACACACCAAAGACTCTACACTACACACACCGAAGACTCCTCACTACACACACCGAAGACTCATCACTACACACATTGAAGACTAACCACTACACACACCGAAGACTCATCACTACACACACCGAAGACTCATCACTACACACACCGAAGACTCACCACTACACACATCGAAGACTCTACACATCGAAGACTCTACACTACACACACCGAAGACTCTACACTACACACACCGAAGACTCATCACTACACACACCAAGGAGAAATAAGTCTTATCTCACCATCTCTACACATGAGCAACACTCAACTGTAACCTTCAAAGTCACTACAAATGCTAAACCTCACACTCTTGATGATCTCTCATGGTGACCCCTACATAGTAACATTAACATTACCAACACTGCATCACAAAGACTAGGATTTACTCTTTAGAACCAGGAATTACTTCAGCCCTTGATCAGTTGCTAATTCAACAAAACTCAAGTAAGCCCCACTTATCTCTGGGACAGTGCCAGACCAAATCTAAAAGAATGCCATGCCATTCAACTGATTGGCAAAGATTCACTCCCCAACATGCTTCAACCACTCCTTGCTCACAGGTTCACTGCTTATTTTTTTGTTCTACTCCTACTATGATCTCTTCCGCTATCATCTCTGAACTAGCTAACTACAAACTCTCTCCACCCCTCTTTCCTCCTCTCATTACCCTTCCTGTCTTTCACCTATCAGACACTAAACACTAACCACCCATGTTTTTTTCTACAGACACTGGCCTACAGATGTTTAGACTGAATCTTAACCACAACCAATCACATCAGTCTAGGAGGACCTGTGAAGGTCATGGCCACCGCCTTTCCCTCCTCTGGCTATATAGTAAAAACAATGTCTGGCCGTTCAGTAATTCGGTGTTGGTGACAGGAAGAGCATCCGACCGTAAAAATTCTGCCTCAAGAAATCTCTGTCCAACCCATGCTAGCATGGAAAAACGGACGTAAAAAGCGATGAATGAATGAATATACACACACTATAGTTAGATTGTTTATACAAACAATCTACATTATATATATATATATATGCATTCTTCTGTATCATTATTTGAGGGGATTGTCAACATGTAGAATGGAGAAGAATGGCCATTAGCTAAATTCCGAGTGATAAGGAGTGCAGGCAGGAGTGTGGAACCACCATTTATGTGAATAGCCGTGTTTGCACTGGCATCTGATAGAGACAACATATATACACCTTCTAGCAGTTAAATAACAGACTTGAACAATAATAAAAGAAACAGAATTAATTATTATTTCTGGTAATTTTATTATTGTTATTGTCTATCATTTAACTGCCACAAATTGCATATATGTTGTCTCTATCAGATGCTAGCTCAAGCACGGCTACTCACAGTCTCTCTCTCTCTCTCACTCTCTCCTCCCCCCTGTATCACTCTATATATGTCTCTCTCTTAGTGGCCTCATTTGTGAAGATTCCAACCCATGAAAGTATGATAATGAATTAATTACAAATGTATATTGTTTGTATAAACAATCTAAGCTGGTATTATAATATATATATATATATATATTGTGCATTTTTCTGTATCCTTATTTAAGGGGATTGTCAACATGGAGAATAGGAAAGAATGGCCATTAGCTATTCTTAGAAGAGTTCTGGAAGAACTGATGTCTGAAACTCCAAAAGATCTCCTTGCCAAGTAAGTGTAGATAATTTTTCTAAGATTTGTTTGTGGCATGTGTTGTGTCAACTCTGTCACTGTGTAATGTGTGTGTTGTTGACTCTGTCCCTGTGTAATGTGTGTGCTGTGTCAACTCTGTCATTGTGTAATGTGTGTGCTGTGTCAATTCTGTCATTGTAATATGTGTGCTGTGTCAACTCTGTCATTGTGTAATGTGTGTGCTGTGTCAACTCTGTCATTGTGTAATGTGTTTTGTGTTAACTCTGTTGTCGCACTGTGTCAAATCTATTATTCTAATCTGTATTCTGCTGTATTAACCCTATAGTTGTGATATATATGCTTTGTCAATTTTGTCTTCAAATATGTGTTAATGGATATTTCAGGGAGCTGTGGTGTGCCAGTACTGGTCCCAGTGAATGGTGGCACAAGACCCAAACCTACGGCCGATCCACTGCTGTCATGTCCATGATTGGTTATATCATTGGTCTAGGGGATCGGCATCTCGACAATGTCCTGGTTGATTTATCCACTGGAGAGGTAAGAATATTGTTTTTGTTGTTTATTGATTTAATTTTTGTGTGAGCTTATTGTTGTTTAGCCCCAGGTCAGCCCTGGTCCAGCAGGCTTATAATCAAAAATATTCAAGCCATGAACAACTTGTCTTTCTTTCAGACATAATGTATTTAGTATTAGATAATCCAGTGTCCTTCCTTTAAGATGGTAGAGTGTAATTTGAGGGAGATTTAGCTGCTATTTCTAGCAGGTAGTGACCATATAGAGGTTTTCTCATTGGCTCACTTGTCTTGTTATGAAGGGTAAATTTAGCTCATTTTAATATATAAAAGTGAATATGTATGTTCCATGTTGTAGGCCACAGTTTTGCACCTAGGTAGCTGAAATTTTGCATAGGGGCACATCTTTTGATGGAGAAGGTCATAGACTATGTCACTTTTTCTGATACTTTCTTTAAATCTGGGCAAAACCGGGTACTGCTGCTAATTTATGAATGAATTAAAGTAACAAATGTTTCTACAGCTAGATGTAAAATAATAGTTTCCTGCTATTAGTCTCAGCCAACGATGAAGTGGGAAGTGTTACCTATTTTCATCACAAGGAACTGAAACAAACCTTCTTAGGCCTGCCAAAACAGGCAGGGATAGGGATAACTGGATGTGGTTGGTGACATTAATCTTCATTTTTAAAGTTAGTGATTGATGTGGGGGGGGGGGTCATAGTCGGAGAGAATTCCAGAGAGAGACAGTTCTAGAGAGGAAGGATTAGGTACATGTAATACGAAGATTTGTTGGAAGTTAGTGAAGTGGTTATAGTAGGTGAAATAGGAAAGAGTTAGGTACATTAAGTGGGCTTAGGTAGGAGAGACAGTCAGCGAGTTAAAAGGAGCAGAGGTAGAGAAAAGATAGAACTTGATGGTGGACTGGGAGTGGTGCTGATTGAAAGGCTTGCCTAAAATTTCAATACTTTTAGAAATCCTGGGATACCAAAGAGCTGGTTCCTATATGATTTTTGTAGCATTAAATTGCCAATAAAAATCTCCAGGATAGGTTGCTGGTCTATCACAGGTAACTTTCCCAGTTAGCACTGATAAGCTTACCCCTTCTAAGTTGACAGAAGCCTGTATAATTGAAGGTAGTGGGTATAGTTGATTGCATTGGCCCCACTATATTATTGGCTCCTATTTTATTTACTGTCCCCCCTCCTCCTCTGCACGTGACTCTTACTAGCATTGGAACCACCTGCCTTATGTTGATACAGAATCTTCTTTTATCATATTGTGTTATGTTGAAACTGAAACTATGTTTTTGTTGCTGAGTGAGACAGACCCTCAACCATATTAAATTACTGCTTAATGACATTCTGATGTTATATTTATTTTCACTAGATTGTACATATCGATTACAATGTGTGTTTTGAGAAGGGCAAGGGACTGCGTGTCCCAGAGAAAGTTCCATTTCGAATGACCCAGAACATTGAGACAGCTTTGGGAGTGACTGGTATCGAGGTAAGTTTTTTATTGTACTTTAAACTGATCTGTCATACCTAAAGACTATGATAGGACATAGGTTTAAAACTGATTTGAGAAACCTAAAGCTTATTACCTGTCATGAAGGGCATTTCAAATCAAGCAGATTTTTTACAGGTCGTAAATATAATCTGGGTTTATAAGCTTAGACTCTAATGATCACTACATGTGTTATATTTAAACATGTGTGGGTTTTTTTTTTTAATCGTTTATTTAGGAGGGAAGGCATTGCCCATCAACCTTTTTTTCAGGGCCTGCGAAACTTGTCAGAGAGATGGAGGAAGGTATCCTCAGACTGAAGACTGGATCCGAATGCTTGCAACAGAGTGGGCTCCACTAAAGGCACCCAAGGGCCAGTTGATGGTGTTAAACCGAGCAACGGATTAAGTCTACCATCCAAGTAGGCTGCCGTGGGATTTTGACTCGGAACACAAAGAGCCGGAACAAATACAGCAAGGCATCCCATCCTACGCTCTAGTCCACCACCCAAGACTGGTACTTTATTTATCTACCCCTGAAAGGATGAAAGACAAAGTTGACCTCGGCAGGATTTGAACTCAGAGCGCAGTGAGCCAGAAGGGATACTGCAAGGCTTTAATGACTCAATTTTCAAAAGAAAATACTTCAACCATAATCAATTACTGACTGTCTGCAATGCTCACATAGGACTCAGAGTACTACTGCATACATATGTTGGGTGGTGGTGCTGCTACAACACATACACATACATTATAGACAGTATTCCAATGGTCATCTGATAGATTGGTAAAAATTCACTCAGCAACACACTACAACAACTAGCTTACAGACAAGCTGTCTATTCTAATGTTACTACAATGCCCTCTGCTCTTCAGAAATATCTGTCTACATACCCCCCTCCACTCCACTCTCTTTTGTCACCCCGCTTGTGTCTCACTTTCCAGATCCTGCACTAAACACTTTTTTCAGTCCTTACCCCCCAGACTGTAACCCTCTAGAATTCCCTCATCACCCACATCTTGCCTGCTGATGTTAACCTACAGGTATTCAAACTAAACATCTGCTGTGTTAATCTCACTAATGGGGGGGGGGGGGCACCTACAAAGGTCATGGACACTGCTCCTCCACTAATCATGTAAAACTATGATATAGGTTTAAACGTTATGACTATGACAGATCAGAAAGTATATTATAAGTCACAGGCTTGAAATTGATGGCTAAAGATTATTAGAGGTCATGAATTTAAAAGCATAGTAGTGTGCTTTTTATTAAGTACTTAGATACCATCAGTAATGGGAGTGTTGTTGAAAGAGGCATCTTCACCAAGATCTTATGTTGTTTTCTCTTAATTATCTATGTTGTGAAAGGGTATTGACTAGAATTCATAAGGACTGTAACGAGCTGAAAGTTGATTGATGGGATTTATATGGCAAATTGTCAGAGTCGTTAGCATGTCGGACAGAATGCCCTGCAGTATTCGTTCTGGTTCACTGCGCTCTGAGTTCAAATCCCGCCACGGTCAACTTTGCCTTTCATCCTTTCGGGGTAGATAAAGTACCAGTCTAGGGTGGTGAACTAGCAGAATCGTGGCCTACTTGGGTGGTAGACCTAATCCGTCACCCAGTTTAAAACCACCACCTGGCCCTCTGTTGCAATCATTCGGGCCAAGTCTCCAGTCTGAGGATACCTTCCTCCCTCCTTCCCTCTCACTAGTCTCGGAGGTCCTGAAAAAAGGGGGATGGACAATGTCTTCCCTCCAGACTAAGCAGTAAAAAAATAAATATAATATAGAGTTTGGGAGTGTTTTGTAGTGGTAATACACTGGATGGCTTCCACTGGGCATGGTGTTTATTGTTGGGGATTAGGAAGGAAAATTCAGCAGGTTTATTTAAGAATAGAGATGTAGGTGCATCTATAGGCTTTTGTACTCAGCTTATCTTCATCAAGTTCATATCGCTTATGTACCATGGATCATACTAACTCCACAGTTCATGTTTCACTGCCATATAGCATTACCCACCATATATTCTGCTCTTCGTATGGAGAGAAATTCCTTTCGTTTTTCAAACACAAGCAACAGATCCTTACATTTTTTCTGTCTACTTCCTACCCTAGTCATTATAATATAGTTAGTATTTAAAATAACCATCCACAAAACACAAAAGCACCATAGTTAATGCTTACCTACAGTTTCTGTAGTGTTGATGAGAGATAAATGTTTTAGTTAGGATGTTAGTTTATCACATGTAACTTTTCTCTCCCACGTGTTCTGGTTTCTATTGTTCACTGAAAGGTGAAAATGAGGCATGTACAATAAAATGTCTAGCCTAGAATTGATGATTTATGTTGTGTTGAGGTGTGTTGCGAGTGGTGTCCGGTAATTTCATCGTGGTAATTTCATCGCCAGTAAACTCATCCCCAGGTAATTATATCGCAATTCATTACATCGGCAGTAAATACATCGCATCTTAAGAAATATTTTTTCACACACACACCCACACGCGCACACACATACACACACACACGTACTCTCACACACGCACGCTCACTTACACACATATACACACACACACTCACGCTCATACACACACACACTCACATACCGCTCACACATGCACACACACGTACACACACACACTATGCACGTACACTCACACATATACACACGCACACACACACACACACTACGCACGTACACACACTCGCACATATACACACACACGCAAACACACATACACACACACTACGCACGTACACACACTACGTACGCTCACACATACACTCACTGTTTATTTAACTTGCGGTGAAAGAAACCTAACATTGAAATTACTGATGATATGATACATTGCGATGTAATTACAATGCTGCGAAAATATACGAGATGTAATTACCATGCGATGAAATTACAGTGAATCGTTGCGAGTTGATATTGGAAGCTTCCTTAGCAAATAAGATTTGGGAGGAAATGAGGAGAAATCTGAGACTATTGGGTCTCAGAGAAGAGATGAAGCAACATAATAAATAGAAATAGACTGTTTAGTAAACCTATCCAATCTTTGCCAGCAAGGGAAAATGGATAATTAAATAGTGTTGAGGATGATGAGAGGTAATGGAATGCCTGCAATGGAATTAAATTCTCAATTTTTGGTACTACAATAACTTATCTATTTATCAATTTCCTCCTTACACCTTTATTTTACATTTCTTTCTATTCAGGGAACTTTCCGCACAGCCAGTGAACACGTCATCAAAACAATGCGTAAAGGCCGAGAAACCCTCCTGACTTTACTTGAGGCATTTGTCTATGATCCTTTGGTTGACTGGACAACAGGCAATGAAGGGGGCTATACAGGTGCCTTCTATGGTGGAGGGCCTACCGCACTGACTAACTTGAATGAAGGTCGACAAAGCAAAAAGGACATGGAACGTGACATAACAATAAGTATGTTCGCTATACGTGTAGCTGAGATGAAAGCATCATGGTTAAAAAACAAGTAAGTCTGGTTAACTGGCTGGTTTCTTACTTTTTAAATATATATGTATATATATATATATATATATATAGAGAGAGAGAGAGAGAGAGAGAGAGAGGGTTACAATGGTTGTGTGGCTAAGGTGCTGGACTACTGTACTGACCTTATGATCATGAATTCAAACATTACTATTACAGCCATTGTATTGTGCATGTATGATTCTGCTTGCCATAGTTTGCCTAACTCACAAAAACCAGTTCCTTTTCTACTTCATAGTGAAGTGGTTAGTAGGAGAAAGAGCTAGTTTTAAATATATTTGCTGCACAATTTTAATAAAGTCACCCATGGGAAAATGTATGTAAAACAGCAAAAAAATACCCCCGAAAAATAGATATCTCAATGGCAAGCAGTGCAGAAGAAGAGGTAAAACTCCTTGCAAGGTAAGATTATGATTCATTTTCAAACTCCAGTTGAAGCTATTTTACTTTCACTTATGCTGCTAATGCCTAGACAAAAGCATAAATGTCACACCACATGCCACTGAACAAATTATGGTGCTTTCGTGTTCAGTCAAAAAGAAATCAATATTTATATCGTTTCTGTCATTGTATGAGACAATGTTTTTGAAGTTATAATTCTGTACTGTTAACCACTCAGTCATGAGTTCAAACCTTGCTACTACCAGTATATTGTGCTTCTATCAAAGCAAGACGCATGTCTTTGCTCTTCTCAGCCAACCATGATTTTGACTCACACTTTGCTGTTGAGGAGTGTATGGAATTTTGCTATACCTTCATTAAAAACAGTTTGCTAGTTTAATCCCTGTCAAAGACAAGAAAATGGCATGCACCTTCAAGATGATGATGGGGAAACTATATAAAAGGAACAGCAGCATAGTGTCTTTAAAAATGTTGACACTTCAGAATAAGCGTAATCAGTAAACAAAGTAACATGAAGCCCCCTAAGAGGGTAAATTTTCAGATAATGTACCATCTCTATAAATTTTGTCAGTAAATTAATGTAGACTTACATCTCTTTTGAAATTTTGAACTTCAAATCAAATCCAACCCTACACTTTTGTGTTTTATCATAACATAGAAAACCTTAATTTTGTAATAGAATCTAATAGTTTTCTTTTGTATCCCCCCCTCCCATTAGTTAATGATTATTAACGAAATTAAAAGGGGTCACCATTGATCTGAGAATTTAACTTTCTTAGGCAGAAGATAACTTCCTTTAATTATTTCTCCATTTTAATTTCTCTAAATAAAATTCAGTACATTTCTTAGGTACATGGTAAATTTCTTCTTTTTAACCTTTTTAATCTAAAATTCTTAGGCGTAAAATATGGCAATATCACAATTGTAAATCACTGACAAATTAGATTTTAAGCTTGTAACTAAGATTGTATGCACCTCTACCATCATTTCCCCACCACGTCCAATATATTCAACAACCAAAAAGTTAGGTGCCATAGTTTTTATCTTTCTTACCCATTTGTTTGGTTGCTTACTGAAGTGTCTGCTCTATTATCTTAAAAACTACAATGATTACTAAGCAAAATAAAGGGATCTTTGTTTAACTACCATTCTTTGAATGAATGTTTATTTCCATTGATGCTCTATTTGCACTTGAGGTAGTGTTTATATGTGTGTGTGTGTATGTGTACTTTGCTAAGTGTTCATAGTGCAGTTGTCATGATAAACATATATGGGCTGTACCATCACACTAATTGATGGCATTCAGTCATAAAGACCTGCTAAATGAATCAACAGAGGTAAGACATGGGTTTGCAGCTAATACATGCATTAAATGTTGACTCATGTAGCAGGCTGCTCTACTACAAACCTGTCAAATCCATATCTGCATGGGAAAACCAATGTTGATGATGGTGATTTATTTAATTTTATTTTCATTCTATTTAGGGAAGATATGTTGATGGCGCTTCCACTACTACAGGAAATGATGCAAGATTGGGCACAGCAAACAGATGACTTCCAGTTATGTACAGCCACATTGAAAAGTCTTGAAGACCTGCATTCTATGTTAACTGAAGCACAGCTGGACAAAAGCCATTCCCTCTACACTTTAGCTGAAAGGTTTGTATTTTAACCAGTGAGTCACTTTAACAGGCTTCTGGGTTGCACCTAACTGAATGCATTCCTCTCCACAAAGACATTATCCCATAGTTTTGATCATGTGCTTCATATGTCTTTCTATGCTGCTCAGTAGGAAACATTTTATGTAGGTAGCTAAGAAATATTTTTATTTGAGTAGCTAACATGTTTTCCTTAATTTAGGTTTTCTTAATGGACTCAAAATATTGCACCACCACCTACCTCATATATTGTATTCAGTGTAAACTCTGTAATTCCCTATATGTAGGTGAAACCAGACACCACTTAGGTGACCACTTCTGCGAGCAGTTTCATAATGTTCATAATAACACCCAAGTAATCTCAAAAACCGATAGCCAGACATTTTCATTTGCCATTCCTTCAATCATCTCTCCTTGAGTGGAGCCACATTACATCACAGCTCAACCTTCACCTATAAACACAGAGAAAAACCTCATCCAGGGTTTTCCTTGCCTGTAGGTATTAACGTCTCACATTCTAGTTCACTTCATCCTTTGCCTCTATTTCAAATTATGTAATAGCAGTTAGCTATGCTCCCCCTCCCTTGCCGTACTTTTGTCTGTTTATATTTGTGTTTGTAGCTACATCTGTATATGTGGGAGTGTGTGTGTATATATATATATATATTTGTGTATAAACATGTACATACATATATGAGAATGACTGGGAAAATATGTATGCGATTATTTTTGTATTTTTTTATATACATATATGTATGTGCTCTTGTATTTTTATATATGTGCATGTATGTTTTGTTTGTGTGTGTGCATGCGCATGCGCGATTTTATATATGCTTTTTTATGTTCAGGTAGCATTTCCCTCTCCCTCAACATTTTAAAATCTGTTGATATTCCTTTTATTTTCACCTCACTCTGACCATTTCTCCCCTCCACTAACACTTGTTACTTCTCCATCCTCCTCCCTTATTCTTCACTGTTATAATAATGTTTCCTCCTTCTCACTATCCATCAACACCAGTTGACATTTCATCTCTCTCTAATGAAGGGTTCTACCCAAAACCTTAGACCTCTCTTCTTTCTCACGACATACAATTTATTCCACTGTTTGAAATCTTTGTCGATACATAACACCACTAGTATCCTGTCAAAATAATAGTGTGTGAGACAATTGATTCTGGTCCATCTTAATTTGATTGGTGTTGTGAGATATTTGTCAGATAACCGTCTCAGTGGTTATAGGTATAATTGCTACTACTTCTGGATAGTTTTCTGTCCATTAACTCCTGTGCACAAAGAGTGGATATTATTGAGATCAAATCTTCATGGTAGTGTATTCTTAATCGTATATCAGTCCAACATTGATGTTAAGTTGCTTCAGCTCACACTTGATAATTGTCACAACTCCAAGAACAGGTGAGCTCCCTCTTTGGTCACCTGTCCTCATTTGTGTGTTGCAGGTGACCAAATAAATTCTCCATTTGACAACCTCTTCGATATTAAATAAACCAAACTAGATTCTTAATCCTTTCTGTCTGAGAGTTTAGCAGAGTGACTATTTAATCAAGGCACTCTTGTTTGGGGGAATTGTTTTAAGTTTTCAATGTTTGTAGTCCAGGTTTCACTAAGTTAGAGCAACTCACTACATTTACAAACATTTTAGATTTGAGGATAAACTCTGTTGAACAGGGCAGGAAGCAGCTTATAGAATTTCTTCCAAGCTGACTAAACTCTTACAGTGACTAAGTAGAGTGGTTTCTCATTAGTTATCCGTACAGTTTTCCCCACTTATTTAAGACAAGATATTGATGGGCAAATTAGTTCTAAACTGCACAGTGAACATATTTTTGTTCATTATATCAGGAAATAATGACTACGCAATAACATTTAATTGGGACATTACAACTAAGATGTTCTTTATTTTTTATGATTGCTGTTAATTCTTATATTTCTATTTCCTCTGTTAATTTGTTTTGGATAATGGTATTGCTATGACATCATGCTTCGCACACACACATCTTATTTATAATTTATTTCTTTGTAGATATGCTGATTATTCTGTTGTTAAAAGTACCCGAGAGGCCGTCCAAACAACAATACAAGAGAAAATTGCTGACTTCAATCATGGTCATGCTAGCCACAAGGTAAACTTGTTTCCTTTTAAAACTAGTAAAAGTCTGAACCTTGTTAAATTGTTTGGCTTTGACATTGCACGCAGGGACGCTACACACTTGATAAATTATTTGTATGTTTGTCTGAGTGAAAAAGTGTTTGTTAGTAGTCTATCATCATTATCATTGTTTTAACAACCACTTCTTCATTTAGGCATGGGTTGGACAGCTCTATTTTACCTATTTCATCCTATGTAAGTCATCTATGATCTTCCACTCTCCAACCACAGCACCTTTTCAACTATTCTCATTATATGTCTATATTATTGTAGTTATCTTATTTCTCTGTTTTAGCTATATAGCTTCATATCTTTATCTGTCTATTGGTTTATTTTGAAAATCTTCTCTCCCACTTTTTTTTTATATTCTGATGTTTTGCAGGTCTTTATTTTAGATTCCAAAATATATATATTTATTTGAAGCTGATGATTAATTCCCTCACTACTCAGTTTCTCGCTGATATGTGATGGAGTGAATCATCTGCTTTGAATAAATAAACTTTACTACTTTACTACTTTACTACCATAGCAGCAGCACTTGAGAGGCTGTCATGTCCTTGACATGACTATAGGGTCCTCTCTACTGTATGTTGTCTTCATTTGATCGCCAACAACTTTACAGAGTGTACTGAGTGCATTTTATTGTGGCACTAACACTAGAGAGGTTGCCTTGCCCCCTACAAGACTAAAGAGTCCTCTCTACATAGTATCCGTTCTTTCAAGGCAAACGTGACTGAGTGTGTGAATAGGAGAGTGATGACCAAGTGGGAGTATGATTATGGGTGTGATGAGGAGAGCATTGATAGGATGGTAGGGAAGGGAGTAATAGGAGCGATATAGTGATAGGTACATGTTGGTTATTGGTAGATGGTAGGAGATTGAATAGAAAACATGAGCAGCAACAATATAGATGTCATGGTAGGTGAGGGTGAGTGATGTATAACAGAGATGGGCAATGGTAAGTGAGAGTGGTAGATGTCGACTAAGATAACATAAAAATATACTGCAGTACAGAACTGTCCAATCCATGCTAGTGTGGAAAGAGGGATTTTAAATTGCTTTTCAAAAGGAGTTCAAATTTTATTTTAATTAGGCAAATCGTTTGTTTCGTTGTTTTTACATCCGTCTTTCTATGCTGGCATGGGTTGGATAGAGATTGGGAAGTAATATTTAAGCATCCAAAGTTTATTGAAATATCTGAAGTTTAGGAACTAATTTTTGTCTAGTTTTTTTCTTTCTTATTAAAAAACTATTTCTTGAAAATTTTTTTGTTATTCACTTCTTTATTTCTTCTTTGTCAAGGTTGTATTACAGAATGTTCAAGGACCTGTTTTCCAAAAGATGTTTGCAGAAGCAACAAAACCTCTGCAGTTGGGAGGTCCCAGCTTTGCAGCTGCCACTAAGTTCTTGCAGGCTGCTGGACAAGGGCAAATTGTGCAACAGGTAAGCATGCAAATTGGCAGTGTCATTAGTGCATCAAACAGAATACATTGCAGTATTTGTTCTGGCTCACTGCGCTCTGAGTTCAAATCTCACCGAGGTCAACTTTGCCTTTCGTCCTTTTGGAGTAGATAAATAAAGTACCAGTCTAGAGCAGTGGACTGGTGGAATCGTTACATTGTCAGACGAGATGCCTCACAGTATTTATTCTGGCTCATTGCATTCTAAGTTCAAATCCCGTCATGGCCGACTTGGGTAGTAGACTTAATCTGTTGCCCAGTTTAACACCACCATCTGGCCCTTGGGTACCTTTTGCAAGCATTCGAGCCCCCAGGTCTCCCACTCATCTCGGAGGCCCTGGAAAAATGGTGATGGGCACAGCCTTCCCTCCTGACTAAGCAATAATAAAAAAAATGTTACTACATTCATTCTCTCTCTCTCTCTCTCTCTGAGTAGTTTCTTCCGTGAATGCAAAAGTGTAGCCTTTGTAATACAGTTTGTGCTTTGTTAAAGTTATGTGACTACTAGGGGGGGGGGGCACCTAATAGATGTTGCTATTCTGTCCCCCCCCCCCCCCTTCCGGCATAGCATATCTAGGGTTACATTACCGAATTAGTTCTTCCTTTTTTAAGACAGCTGAGTGTTATATAAGGAAGATTTGGGTGCTATTTCTAGGAGGTTGAGCAACCACCTAGAGGTTCCCTTGTTGGCGTATTGTTCTCATTTTCTCATTTGTGGTGATGATTGGCTTATATTGTCAAATAACTGATGGTTGAAGTTAGTAGATATCTCAATATTGTGTGTGTGTGTGTATATAATATATATATATATACATACACACACATACATACATGTATCTTGTAATCTTATTATTTTGTTTTCAGTGTGAGCAGCTTGAAAGTGAGTTAGTCAGTTGCCTGGAGAACCAACGAAGCATCTTACAGTCTAGCCTGGACATTCTCAACACCTATGCTGCCATTGTCGGACATGTATGTTTCTTTTTGGTTAACCTTGACCCTTCCTCCACTATATCTTCTTTTCCAGCCACATTATTACATCCACCCATAATGAAATATAAGAGTACCAGTCTAAATTGTTTTCGGTATTTCTGTCAAATCTCTCTAAATTCTGGGTTCAAATCCCACTGGGTTGACTTTGCCTTTCGTCCCTCCAGGACCAATGAAATATAAATCACTCATATACTGGGGGTTGATTCGATCAATTATACTCAACTCATTTGTGGCCTGGTGGCAATATGAGAAGAAATCACTATTATATCCGTTCTTAACGATATGAAGTGACAGATGGTAGAGTGCTGAGGTAACTGCTTTTCAATATTTAGTTCCATCCCTTTAGGTTTTCAATTCAAATTCTGCTGAAGTTGTTAAAATAACTAGCAGTCATTGATGAAATTCAACTGTCCCCTCCCCTTCAAAGATTAGCATTGTCCTTATGTAAAAAGTCCTTATTACAATCACCTCTTCCGAAGTCTAGTTAGGATCCATTGCATGCATTTTAGTTGCCAGGGTTTGATCACTCACCCACATAGGAAATTTTACTTAGAGAGAGGTGTTCAGATTATTGTTGAGTAGCCCCAGTCAGCTCTGCTTGGGAATACCAATCATATGTTTGGTGGGTAGCTCTTGGAACTGTCTATTTTTGAACACCAGTGATTTGGCTCTACACCGCCTCCCCAATACCTCCTACTCTAGAGGAATGTTTCTCAAAGTGGGTTCTGAGGAACCCCAGGGTTCTGCAAGATAAAGTCTTAATAGAATTATATTATATAAAAAAATGGTACTCCCGATTTTCAAATAAATTCTCTATCTAAAACAATTTTTGCTTTATTTAATGTCTTAGTCAAATTAGGGTGGCTGGATTATCTGTAAAATGTAGGTTTGGGTTCTGCGATTTTTGGAAAATTGTATAAGGGTTCCACGACAAAATAAGTTTGAGAACCACTGCTCTAGAGCATTACCACAATAAAGGTTAGTTACCCCCTACACTTTAGAAGATAATACCACTAGGCATTTCAGATAGGTAACAATAATCCCAGTACCCACTTACCCATTCCTTCATTCATACCCCGCTCCCTCCCACTTTAAGCAATTGTACTTTCTCCCAAAGAAAGAGTGTTTACATAGGGAACTACCAGTGTACACTCTGGCATGCAGTATTTAAACCATGTGGTGTGCAGACTTGCAGTCAGGGCATGTTACATCTGTATTGTTACCCCATGTGTTCTTGAATAATTGAAGACTGGTGGTATCTGCAACAGAGAAATGTGATATGGCTGAGTGGTTTGGTCTTTAATGTGCTGGAAATATGGACTTCAGATGCTGTCATGTTTAAAGTCCTGTCTCTAACTTTACGCTATACTGCATTGTTTCAACCACTTAACATTCAACAACTGAGTTCACATGGATCTAGGTAGGTACCATGAAGAGTGGAATTCACTGCTGTAAATAGTGGTAGCACTGTGAAATTGATATGCAGTACTGAGTTCAGTTTTAGACTAGTGCAATATCCAAGGGAAGCTTTATATCTCGTCTGCTTAACAATACAGAAACCAGAGGTGAACATGAACCCTATGTGTCCGTGTGAGTCAAGAAAGGATTAGCTAATATGATGTGTACCCATCTTAAATGTTGGCTATTTATCATCGTTTCTACGTCCGTTTTTCCATGCTGACATTGGTTGGATGAGATTTTTTGAGGCAATATTCTACAACCGGATACCCTTTCTGATGCCAGCTCTTATTTCTTAAGTATGGGACTTATTCCACTGATCTTCACCTGTCGAACCGCTAAACTGCGGAACCTATTGTTTATGTGGGACATAAACAAACGTCACCTGTTGCTTAAGCGATGTCAACATAAAAAACATGTGGAGACAAACACACATGCACATATATATACACACACACACACGCATACGAGCTTCTGCACAGTTTCCACCTACCAAATTTCACTCACATGGCATTGGTCAGCCCAAGGCTATAGTAGAAGGTGCTTACCTAAGGTGCCACACAGTGAGTTTGAAACCGAAGCCATGTGGTTGCAAAGCAAACTTCTTAACCACACAGCCATGCCTGCACCTATAGCCATGCTTTCAGCACATTTATTCAGGACACAAAAATATATTTAGCCACAGCTGGTCAAATTCACTGGACACTGACTCGCTGCTTGAAGAGTGAACTGTTGATTGTTTGTGTCTTATCACTGCACACTATGAATATGTCCTTGACAAAGACTCAAACTCTCAAAGGCCCAGTCTACTCAAGCTGTAAATAGGTACCATGAGGAAGAGCAGCAGCTCATTGCTAAATGCAGCTTAAGCACCGAATAACTAACATCCATGATGGTAGATCAGCAGGGTTGAATTGAAAGCCTTCCAGTGGATTTTGCTTTCAGAAGCATAAACTCTACTAAGTGTGGACCAAACATTTTGCTAGTACCCCATTAACCTAATATGTTACAAGACGTCTATTGAAGGATATCTTAGTAAAACAGTAATTACATAGGATGTTGTATGTATTCTATGTAGGTCATTGTTCTTCCATCATATGCTAAATTTTTATGTATTTATTTATTCTGTTACAGTTTGGATTACCATTTTCTGAGAAGAGCCGAACTAGTAATTACCTCACCTGGTTGCAGCGTTTATTGAGAAACTTTTCCTCAGACAAGTAACTTTCACTCTTTATTTTTCTATTGAAACCAGATAATTTTTCATTTGATTTTTGACATTTTTCTAAGAGATTTTCAAGATTGTTCAACTATTGCTATTAATTTAACTCGTAACATCCTGTTTTTAAGCATTCTCTGCAAAATCATTCCAGGACTTAGAAAATTTTAAGCAGAATGTTAAGAGCTAATATTATCATTATCATCATCATTATTATTGGTAAGTGTCTTCTACTATAGCCTCGGGCCGACCAATGCCTTGTGAGTGGATTTGGTAGACGGAAACTGTAGAAGCCCGTCGTATATCTGTGTTTGTTTATGTCCCGTAACATAGCGGTTCGGCAATAGACACAGAATAAGTACTGGGGTCTATCTGATCGACCTCCAAGGTGGCGCCCCAGCATGGCAACAGCCAAATGACTGAAACAAGAGTAAATACGACAAATTATTTAGTCCAACAAACCAGTCCTGCCATCTAGAATAACTACTTCATTGTCTTGTCTGTAGAGTTGGGGGAAATGTCAGTGAGTAATAGTAGCACAAGGCAAGTGTAGGACAACTTGACAGTAGCACTACTTATACAACAGTATATAGCTGTACAGAGAGTCAATATATATAGGCATGGCTGTGTGGTTAAGAAGCTTGCTTTGCAACTACATGGCTTTGGGTTGTCCCACTGCGTGGCACCTAGGGCCAACCAATGCCGGGTGAATGGAATTGGTAGACAGGAACTGTAAGAAGCCTGTCATATATGTATGCCATCGCTGGGCCGGTGAGTTTGTTTACATTTCCAAATAATAAAATGCCCGGCTGTTTCTCTAGTTCAGTGGTAGGATTCCCATACTTTAATCAGTATGGTTGGTGACAGGAAGGGCATCCAACAGTAAAATGCTGCCTCAAAATCTCCGTCCAACCCATGCTAGCATGGATATAAAACTGACATATATTGTTTTACATCTGCTTTCCATGCTGGCATGAGTTGGACAGGTGATATTGGCCAGAGTCACCACTCCCCTAGATGGGGAGGGGGGGATTTCATCTCACTTGCACATTTTGTTTGGCATGGTTTCTATGACTGGATGCCCTTCCTATCACCAACTACTTTAGAGTGTACTGGGTGCATTTTATATATATATAAACAAATGACTCGCCGACAATTTCAACAAGAATGAAACACATCTAGATTTGTATGAGTCATTTGTTACGAATAATAAATATATATATACAACAATTATTTCTAACATAGGCAGAAGGCCATATGGCAAAGTTGACTGCCGGGGTCGATAAAATAAATAATTGTTTCTAACATAGGCACAAGGCCAACAACCCCAGTACTTGACTGGTACTTTATTTTATCGACCCC
>JAOPJM010001971.1:13692016-13703657 GCA_027124095.1 Muusoctopus leioderma | reverse complement strand
AAACCAGAAGTGTGTGTGGGGGGGGGGGGGTATCCCACTTGAACTAGGATGTGATAAGGCCGTGTTGGCAAATGCAGATGCCATCACCGTCATGGTGTTGGACACCACGGAAATGGAAGTGGCTGGCACTGTACGGAAGCCTTATCACTTCCTTCCTGTACAAGCCAGCAAGGGAGTCTATGTGGTCGCTCAACTTGCTAGAAATAGCAGCCAATCTCTTTCAAATATCAAACTACCGTCTTAAAAAATGACACATTGGATAATGTCTTGGATTCCCTTCACATAGGAAAAAAGGCCATGGCTGGAATGCCTTTGATCATAGGTCTGTTCAATCATGGCTGACCTGGGGCTAAACAATCACCTCCTTCTTCTACAGGCATTCTTTACTCTCCATTGAGCACCACCATCCCATCACCTCCACTAGAGGTTTTCTATTTACTCTCCACTGACCCTCATGATATCCATTAAATGTGAGTTGTGTGTATGTGTGTGTCTGTCTGTCTCTATTGACCCCTATCACCTCCACTTACAGATGTTATATATATACTTTCCACTGACTCCTATGATCCTCACTATAGGTGGTATATCTACACTTCACTGAGCTCTGCTAGAAGTATTATATCTACTCCCTATTGACTCCCTCCCCATCACCTCCACTATAGGTGTTAAATATCTAATCTCCACTGACCTTCTTCACCTCCACTTGCAGCTGTTCAGAAATTGTCGATGAGTTTGATGAGATGTACCGTAAGATGTGTACCAACTCCGTCAGTAGCCAGCCAGTGCTAAATGTTGAGATGAAGCTTCAGACAATTATCAACAACACCAACAGTCGTTTAGTGAAGCTGGTGGACAGACGTAGCCTGGAGAGTACCGACACTGCTCAGCTGGAGATAATGCTGAAGCAAGCCATACATTTGATACACAATTTCATTGAAGGTAAGTCTTTCTCTTGTTCTTTATAATACATTTGGTATAATGATTGTCGTTCTTGTTAAGGCTATGGAGTGGCATACAGTGTAGTCATTTTTGCCTAAAGACCTGACAGTATTTAGTCTCTCTTCTATGTTCTGAACTCAAATCCTACCATGTTTGACTTTGCATTGCATCCCCCTCAAGGATAGGTAAATAAAGTACCAGTCATCTACCAGAATCCATGGAATCAGCTATACTCCTTACCATTATTTTACAGTTTTTAAGAGATTTTTAAGTTTGTTTAAATGTTTGTGTGTTCCAAGACTGAACAATTGTCTTCAAGTACTGCATACATTGAGTAGGATTGGCTATTTCAGCATTTTATAACAAAACTTTTTGGATTATTAACATCATCTTTAGAGATGAAAGATTTTTCAATAATTTACATCTACATTACGTTTTGATCATTTTGATCTCTTATCGTCACTGGGTTGTCTTATTCCTGGATGTGTACATACCTTAGTTTAGAAATAAAGGTTCCTAGTTCGAATCCAGTCTGGTACTATGTACACATCCAGAAATAATATACCTGATGACAGTTGGAGATCAAGTCGATGGAAACAGTGTAAATGTAAATATTTCATCACTAAAGATGAGGTTAATAGTTGGAAAAATGATAATCTTATTAACAACTCATCTCAGACATTTAAACATTTATTCAATACTTCATATGGGCTAGTTTTATATATATCATACTCTTAGAGGCCCCATGGGAGTCTTTCCGAGTTGACATATTAGTCCTGATTCAGTGTTACCAAGAGCACTTGTTGTAATTAGGATTATTTGAGTTTTATTCCCAACATTCTTGATATCTCTAGCTTGATCTCTTTATTACTGTCATTTTATTTCCAGAACATGGTATTGAAGGTGTAAAAAGCCTCACCTGTGTCATAGTAACAGCTCTGTGTTCATTTAATAAACGTTACTTATTGATGGAAGGAGCTGCAGTAGGTAAGTGTTTAATTCTCTTCTTTTTATTGTTCTAAAAATAATCTACCCATCCTTGCTCAGTGTGGCCATGGGCCCTACCTACTCTGTGTGGCGTGTGACCTCCCTATTCTCTGTGGCCTTTTGCCCTGCCTGCTCTTTGTGACCGTTTTCTCCCCTTGTCCTGTGTGGCCGTTTTCCTGTTTTACTCTCACTGTGTATCTCTCTCTGTATCATGTCCTCTCCTGTTCTGTCACTCACACAGGTGTTTGAAGGTGTTGATTTCTGTTTTTAATTTATAGGTGCTGGTGACCGCCTGATGGACTTGACGTCCCGTGATGGTGACTGGTTCCTGGATGAGCTGTGCAGCATGAGTGGCAATGTCAACCAGTTACTGGAGATTCTCATTCAGAATTCTGCGGTGAGCAGCTATTGGCGCACATACTTACATACACACACTCTCTTGCATGCACACACACAGTCTCGACCTCATAAACATGCACATACATGCATGCAGAATCTCTCTCACATACACACATTCTATACTATCTACCTACACCCTGATATCTCACCTCTGCCACCCTCACACATAGTTGCCCCATACTTACCCTGAAGTTTCTCCCTCTCTCTCTCCCCCAAAGTTTAAGAAAATGAGAATCTGTCATTCAATCCTAGGCTAACTAACAATAAATTTATATATATGAGTGGGACAAGTATGACCATCACTGACGAGTAGAAAATATTAATTTATTTGTTTTATTTTAATTTTTATTTTAGAGTATATATGTTCTGCAGTGACTCTTGCAGTTTTTATTACAAACCTGATACAATAGGCGCAGGCATGGCTGCGTGGTTAAGAAGTTCGCTTCACAACCACATGGTTTCGAGTTCAGTCCCACTGCGTGTGTATGTGCTTGTCACCGCTGAACATTTATCGATCAGCCGGTGAGTTTGTTTGTGTCTCCAAATATCAAATGCCTGGCCGTTTGGTAGTTCAGTGGTAGGACTTCTATATTTAATCAGTATGGTTGGTGACAGGAAGGGCATCCGACCGTAAAATGCTGCCTCAAGAAATCTCCATCCAATCCATGCTAGCATGGAAACACAGACATAAAACGATGATGATGATGATGATATATATACATCATCATCGTCATAGTCCACTTTTCTATGCTAACATTATTATACATTGATGGGCCATGGATCAGGGTTGACCTGAAAGGGTGACCTTGATGGTTCTCCCATTAAAGTAGCTTTGTAGCCACTTTGGCAGTTCCCTGCACATTCCCTTAGATTTGGGCTCGCTGTGGAGACCGTTGTGCCAAACTCTGTCCAGCACTATCACGCATACCTCCTGGCCTACGTCAATGTAAGTTGTTCCAGGTCTTAGGAGGGGATAGTGGGATAATCAGAAGATCTGCTGTGCTACGGTTTGGTCAGAAGCCAAACTACTTTCTAAAGATAAGTTGGTTGTTTAGCAGATAACTTTACAGTTTATTGTGGATTAGTGATTCCATTACTTTCTTGATGGTGCTGTCGGTATTTTGGTGAATCAATTCTGGAATCCTTCTTATGTATAGGAATCAAAGAGGTGATGTTCTAACTGGTTTGGAAATACACCATACATAAAGCAAAGGTGAAACAGGTTACACAAGGGGGCTGGCTAGTTTCGTACAACTTTTCTTGGGATCCTGGCTGGAATTTGATCAGATTTGTGACTTTATCAGGGTTTTTTTTATTTACTGCCTAGTCTGGAGGGAAGGCAGTACTCATCACCCTTTTTTTCAGGACCTCCGAGACTGGTGGGAAGGAGAGAGGAGGGTATCTTAAGACTGGAGACCTAGCCCAAATGTTTACAACAGAGTGGACTCCACTAAAGGCACCCAAGGGCCAGGTGGTGGTGTTAAACCGGGCAACAGATTATGTCTACCACCCAAGTAGGCCACAGCAGGATTTGAACTCAGAATGCAAAGAGCTGGAATAAACACCGTGAGGCATCTCACCCGATGCTCTAACGATTCTGCCAGTCCACCGCTCTAGACTGGTACTTTGTTTATCTACCACGAAAGGATGGACGGCAAAGTTAACCTCAGCGGGATTTGAACTCAGAGCGCAGTGAGCCGGAACGAATACTGCAAGGCATTCTGTCCAACACACTAACGACTGTGCCAATTGGTTTTTCATTACCATGAACTAATGATGATTTGATTCCACTAGAAGTTGTTGTGTTCCTGCATTATCTTCATGATATCCTTTACATTAAAGATCACCCCCCCCCCACCCCTCTGCCCTGTAGCGTTGTATAAGGTGGTGGCCTGATCTGTGGTTGTTGGTCATCAGTGTTTGGTACATGATACTTTTCTGTAAAAGTTTTACAAAAGACAATGGCCTTACCTTTTGCTGTTGTGTGTGCAGCTGCATTATGTTCACTGACAGAGTGATTGAGGTGTGGTCTGTTCTTTTGTTTGCTGCTGATGTTGTTACTTATCAGGTTGTAGTGAGCTATGCTCCCACATGCTATGAGTTACGCCTTCTCTGGCCTTCCATACTTTTCCTCATTTAGACACCAGTGAGCATTCAATCTATTATTTCCTAACACCCCTGGCCTTTGGCGTGAAATTCTCTTAATGTTTTTAGCTTTCGGACGGAGCAGATAGCTAAACGAAATTGCATTACCTGAACACGTGACTAGTTTCAGCCAATCAGAACAGCCGCTCATAAACTCCTGGCTGGAGCCTACTTTTTCATCACCTGGTCTATAACAGATGGATGGTTTAGTATTACAACATAGATACGGCTAGCAGCCTAGCCGCTCAGCCATGCATGCAACTACCTTTCATCCCCTCTTGTACTTTGTCTCTTTCACACACAAACTCACATAGTTTAGCTAATTCTCTTCTCAAGAAACACTGACATTCATCTACTCTTCTATTTTAACACTAGAGACACAATGAAATTCTAAATGTGTTGGTACTCATATCTCTTACTTTCTACAACCAACTGTGCTGTGAACATCTTCTAAACTTTATTTCGTTGTCAGACAATCTCAGCTATACTGGTGTAGGAAATTTAGCTCTTAACAGGAATAACATTTATTGTTGATAAAAAAAACACGCAGTCTTGATTGTTAATACTCCATCATCATCATCAACTACAACAACACATCATTTATTCCTGCTAAAAGGACTTGTCTTATTACTGTATTTTGGGAGGGTCATACTGCCAATAAAACACATGCACTGGTTATGTTTCACCTCAGTTTCATTACCAATCAATTAGATAATTAATCAATTGATCAATTGATTAATCGATTAGTCTGTCAAAGCCCTTTCGTCACAGTCTGTGATCTTATCAACGACTATGTGCCCCTTGGACTTTGACAGACTAATCGATTAATCAATTGATCAATTGATTAATTATCTAATTGATTGGTAATAAAACTGAAGTGAACATAACCAGTGCGTGTGTTTTATTGGCAGTATGACCCTCTCAAAATACAACAATATCTGTTTCAACACACGATTTCACATCAAGAATCTTGCAAAACAAATAGAAAAACGAAGGCTTGCCTTAGTCTGGCAGTGTAATTATATTTTTGCCTTACTCTCAACCTGATTGCTTTCGTAAGTTTCCATTTGTTCTCTGAAGTATTACTGTTCTTCAATTGATGGAAGAGGTGATCAGGGTTGACTAGGGATTAAACAACAACTACAACCACAACAACAACAATAAAAACAACCTCGTTAAATTCTCATTATTATGGAAAGTAAACGACTCTGGCGAGTCGTTAGCGCGTATTCGTTCTGGCTCATTGCGCTCTGAGTTCAAATCCCACCGAGGTCAACTTTGCACCCTTTGTCCTTCCGGGGTCGATAAAATAAAGTACCAGTCAAGTACTGGGTTGTTGGCCTTGTGCATATGTTAGAAAAGCGTCCAACTGGCAGAGTCGTTAGCACGTCGGACGGAATGCCTTGCCGTATTCGTTCTGGCTCACTTGACTCTGAGTTCAAATCCTGCCGAGGTGAACTTTGCCTTTCATCCTTCCGGGGTCGATAGAATAAAGTACCAGTCAAGTTGGCCATGTGCCAATGTTAGAAACAATTATTATGGAAAGTAAATTTATTTAGAACATTACCATAAAATTAAATGTATAGATGTATGTTTAA
This sequence comes from Muusoctopus leioderma, assembly GCA_027124095.1. Taxonomy (NCBI): domain Eukaryota; kingdom Metazoa; phylum Mollusca; class Cephalopoda; order Octopoda; family Octopodidae; genus Muusoctopus; species Muusoctopus leioderma. The sequence goes on along the minus strand of JAOPJM010001971.1, from coordinate 13,697,589 downwards.
TGTTCTTCAATTGACAAGAGGCACCACTTTCGTTTGGAAACACGTTTGCATTCATCATCAAATCAAGTTTTGTCACCTGTGTTTTTACTGATGATTTTTGCACCCTTATTTTGGATCAGAGCTAGGGGTTCTGTATTTGGGGCGAAGAGGTTTGTAAGTTAAACAGGCAAATTGATAAAATAAAGATGGAACTTATCTAAGATTAAGGACGATCTAGCCAAAAATAGGTTTACGGTATTACGCACGGGAAAAAACAACAAAAAGGATTCACCTTACATTCAGTTCACTTTCCCACACCCCGAGTCCTCGTGCTGCTCTTGATGGCCACCCAAAACTCTCAACTCGACTCTTTTCCACACGTCTTTCCCACCAAGCACACAATCACACCTCGTAAATACCGACCGACTCCAGCACGTGTAACTCGCCGAACTCAACCCTATGTGCAGATCACCGGAACTGGCCACTTGCTCGTGTCACTTCCACTGCCCATTTGTTCCCCTTACCATACCGCTCTCCCATGGTTATCGCTTATATCACAGTGTTCACAGTATTTTCCTATTATGCTATATGTACAAGTGCCATTCCTAAGTCTGTGGGATGTAGAAAGGGGCAGTGGCCTTTGTTGGTGTTTCCAATGGATTCAAATTTACAAATGCCTTTTATATGATATCAACCTTCTCTATTGATGAGTGGTAATGGCTCGTTCGTGTACGTGTAAATCACGACATGACTGCCATCACATTGGCCTTTGTAACCTCTGATTCAATAATTTTATTTATTGAAAATCTCCACTATAGATATATAATATGTATATAATTTATTCACATTCCACCACCATCGGCGGCGGACATAATGGCGAATTCGTTACCCCGGAGGATGGTGAGGGAGATGCGCTGAAAGAGGTAATCCATCTCACAGGGCCTATCCTTGCTGATGGCAATCCCCAAGAACCCAGTACACCGAATGTTTCCACTGCTATGAGTTCAACAATAAACCTATTGGTGACCAAACCGGGACTTAGCCAGTTTGTGATCTTCAGCCTGTCGGGGCGACAAAGCCTGGGTCTGACGCTGATTTCACCAGGTTGTTGCTGAAGTTCACATCCCACATAAGGGACTTACCACCTCGGAACTGGAAGATTGTAATGCCAAAGCAGCCGGTAGTTCACCAGCTTGTGATCTTCAGCCTGTCGGGTAACAAAGCCTGGGTCTGACGCTTATTTCGCCAGGATGCTACTGGAGAAAGTATCGCAGCAGGTCGCGTCCCAGATAAGGGACTTACCACCTCAAAGAGAGGTAATTGTGCTTCTGTTTGAGTTGGCCGATCTTGCTTTTTACCACCAAATTAGGGAATAAGAGATTCTTTGATGATGATTATAGATTATAATTGCCGTTGTGGCTTGCTGCTGCTGTTGTTGATGCAGCTAGCTCCCGACCTTTTGAAGTGGGGTGTTACACACGAAATGGGGTCAGATGGTCAGCTACACTCGTTGACCAGTATGATATTTAATTTTTCCATGTGCTTACACACCAGATGAAACGACTTGAATATTTCTTTAATTTTGTCATCAATTTGTCTCGCAGTTCTGTTAAAAGCGACTGAAGCAAATTTTGCAACAATTTTATGGCCGATCTTATCGTCTGCTTCACTGTCATTATTGAGAATAAAACCAAACATTTATCAGACAAGTGACTAAGCCTTCTGCTCAGTTACGTTTCCTACATGCATGAGAAGTGTTTCTGACCATATTTGGAAGTGTGTGTAATTAATTAGCCAGCTAATCATTTATATATTCCTTTTATTCTTTTACTTGTCTCAGTCATTTGACTGCGGCCATGCTGGAGCCACCGCATTGGAGGGATTTTAGTCGATCAGATCGACCCTAGTACATTTTTTTAAAAGTCTGGTACTTATTCTATCGGTCTCTATTGCCGAACTGCTAGATAACGGGAGATAAACAAACAGACAAATATGGACACACACACACACGCACACACGCACTCATGCACGCATGCACACATACACACACACACACACATACATACATACATACATACATACATACATACATACATATATATTGTTGAGTGTTAGATAGCTATCTCCCCAATATGTAGTTTTGTGGAAGCTGTGAGGCTGCCCGGACTTATGTGTATTCATTCTTACTTACATATTTATATATATACATATACTGGCCGAAACATATCTAAGTTTATCTAAGTTTATATATATATATATACATAAGTATATATATATATACATATATACATATAGATATACATATATACACATACACTCATATATATACACACAAAAGAAATTATTAATAGAGCAAGAGAAGACGGGGGAAAAGAAAAAAGAAAAATAGATTTGGAAAACCATAAGTTTTACGTTGTTTCGAAAAACTTAACGGTTAACTCTTAGAAATGGAAACATTAGCATCAGGGGAGATGATTCCTGTAGTATAATCCTGTGTGTTGTTAGTGTGGAAATATATATATATATATAAGCAAAATACGGGAAAAACAACACAGGTAAATGAAAAAACCCACAGAAACACAGGGTAAATCCAGATATTAGTTTAACGCTTGATAAGAGACATACAAAGCTTCGACGTTTCGGGTAAGCCCTTCAACAAGAAAATAAACACAGAGTGAGCCAAGAAACCTAGGTGAACGGGACGCGTTCAGTTAGTTGACTGGTGAAGAACGGAAGTATGGTGGCAAAGGGAGATAATAGCAAGGGAGGAGATTGGGGTCCAGGGGGAGACAAATACAGGGGAGGCAACTGAAAAAAAATGTTTGGAAAAGAAAATTATAAATAGGGAAATAAAAAAATATATATTATGATAAAAATAAAATCAATATAAATACTAAAGGAAAATAGAGTATTATAGGAAGAGGTGGGGGGGCCGGTTAAGTCCGAACGGGGCAGAGGTCCGCAACGAAAAGATGAAACACTGCTCACGCTCAAGGCGACTGCTAGGGGAGCCATTATGAAATATATATATATATATATGCATGTGTGTATGTATATGTATGTGTGTGTATATAAATATATATATATATATATATATATATCTTCGTAGATGAGATGGGACGCATCATCAGTGATGTGACCTGGTCATTGGGTGTTTCGGGTCTTTGAACACCAGGTGACCCAGCCAGAAGAAGAAGTCTACCTCGTTCGGCCAGAAGAAGTCAACAGGTGTTGTCCACATTTTCTCGGGCGTTTCGACCCTAAACCACAAATTCCTCCAGTTGGCAGGTCGGCAGTGATGGCCAGTCACTATCTATCTTCTCCTGGCGTCCAGCTCAACTGCTGCCGATTCTTCCAGAGCCAGCAACAGGCTCTCTCTGCTGTCACCCCCAACCTGTCACCGCCCAACCTGCGAGCAGCTCTCTTCTGCTCCCTCCCTGCCATCCCCAGAGCTCTAAGCATTTTCCAAACAGTCTATGCCGTGAAATCACTACAGCCAAACACATATATATTAATATATATATGTGTATGTTTGAGCACTCTCATGGAATTTTTCCACGCATGCGCCCACATTGGGTATTTTTACCCGGTTATCTGCCCGTTTATGTTTCCTCGTGGTATAGGATTACAGCCTTATATCGACGACTCATATCGGACCGATGATGCGTTCTGATTTGCTTTGTGCTCTCAGAATTTCCCGTACCAAACGGGATGGGCATGATTGGATTGTCCTTAAGACTCCTGCTGATGAACGTTGATTCACGTTATATTGTTTGCTGCAACTGACGTGGTGCAACGGGAAACCCAGCATATCCTATCCGGATATGTTCGGTCTGGGTGTTAATGCAGAGAGATGCGGTATGTGTTTTATAATTTTTTTAAATATGTATTTTGCTTTTCTTTGCTGTTACAGGTTTCTTGTTCAGTTTGGTTCGGGTGAGTGCCCTGTCGTTTTACGTGTCATGTTGATGCTTGCCATTTATAATGGATATTTTTCGCCGCCCCGCAAATTACTTCTGTAATTGTGTAGAGTGTTAAATGGCAACCTGATATATGGTCTTTGTTCGCCTGTGTACGACTTGAATTTATTCTGTGTAATTTACTATATATATATATACAATGATAATTTAAGTATTATCAAGTTATATGATCATTTATGAAAACAGAGGCAATTTACTGAGTCCACAGTGCAACGGTCTATTAGTGGAACGACTGATAATTCGCGCACTCTCACTGACAATAAGCTAGTTTAGTATTGACGATTTAGTGTTTGCTTTAGCTTTCTAACAATTCGAAAAACTTAACCATCTGTGGATACATCTCTGCTGTAAGAAATATCTCGTTGTATAATTAAGGAGTATCTCTTTTGTTTATTGTATAGTGAATATGGGTATGACAGATTTTACAGCTGCGATGCCTTTTTATCAAATTACAAGAAAAGTACGCCATATTTGATGCTTACTGGAATTAATTAGAAATGTTAGTAAGATAATGCTTGTCAATAAACTGAAAATCAGGTGTGACTCGTTATTATATAACGACCGTTAGATTATATAATATATTTATAGTATAAACATATATTTCGTGTATATTCAATGTCATAATTTGTGGTAATTTTTCATTCTTATTTGTTCATAGAGGTTTCTTCACGATCGTCGTTATACGTTCCCAGAACAATATTACGCCAGCTCAATGTAAATGAGGGTCAGAGTTTATTTAATTAAATAGGCATCAATCAGCGACCTTAATTTAATTTCAGAATATTTGTAAGAAGTACAAATTAAATCCTCTTGAGCTTTGATTTAAAATCAATATATGTTTATTCCAGCACCAGAAGTCGTGACGTTGTTCTAACGTTTAAGTCTGTTGACTAGATTTACAATGTTATTTTCAGCAACTTCACTCTATAAATCTTCGACGTAAAACCAATAAACTGCTCTTATTTATATTGTTTTTTTTTAAATTTTCCTATGTCAAGTTTCCATTAATATAAATCGTTATTAGATTATAAGTGTAAATCATAGGAAATAAGAATATAAACTTAATATCAGACAGGTAAGATTTTGATTTTTTATCGAAGGCAAAAATAAAAAAAAAAAGAATTATGATTCTACCAAACGCACCATCATTCTGCCAACAGTTATTGTAAATGAAACAAATCAAGTCTAGCATGTGTATGCACGCTGATTGAATGCGTGGACCTAGCAACAAAGGTTGCCGATGTAATGGTTATATGTCTAGAATGTACGTATATGTGATAAATTGACATTCGTATATAGTTTTATTCGTTTGTGCAATGATTTGTACTCAAACCAATGCTGAAACAAAGACGATTCTTCAAACACTGGCAATATATGTATAATATCGAAACTTAATATGATTTTCCTGAATATGCACTCACGTTGTTCCTTAGAATTAAAATAAACTTGTTCAAATTGTAATCGTAAATAGAAATAAAAATAACATTAACATGTATTACTTGTTCTCACTTTTAAATTTAATAAATACCCGGTACAAAAGCGTTCGTTTATATTTGCATAATTATACATACTGAGAGAAACACCGCCTCCAGGCTGTTTTCTCCATGGTTATAT
>JAOPJM010001971.1:13657568-13678940 GCA_027124095.1 Muusoctopus leioderma | reverse complement strand
GAGCATCCGACCGTAAAATTCTGCCTCAAGAAATCTCCGTCCAACCCATGCTAGCATGGAAAAACGGACATAAAAAGTGATGATGATGATGACTGAATAACTGACCACATCGTAGTGATTTCAAACCATTTTACCAAAGGCATTCTATTTTGCTTCTTGGCAAATTACATCGAGTGAGCCTTTGCGTGATTACTGGACCTGCTATAAATAGCAGTCAAATCTCCCTCAAATCACACCCTACCATCTTATAGGAGGACAGGATACATTTGGTAATGTAGTCTTAGTACTCTTAAAATGATAGGACGTTCATGGCTGGAATGCCTTTGATCAGAGGTCTGCTCCATCGGGGTTGACCTGTGGCTAAACAATAACATGACTCTGCTTCTGTCTGCCTAACTGACAAATATGTTCCGCTTCTATTTGATAGCTAAATAGTTAACAATAAGAATGGTATCCAGCTGTACTCCCACCCCATCAAATTGCTCCACCAGTTTGCATATGTTCTGGTTCACAAAAAATCATCCCGCCCATGCTAGCATGGACAAATCAATCCTGCCACATTTCTAACCTTCTTTGCTGTGTCTTAATTATATGTTGATATGATAGTTTGTTTGTGACAAATGTATCTAGAACTTAACATATATTTGAATGTGTATTCAAAGAAGAAATTTGTCCTTGCTTTGATTATAGTGAGGCTTAATAGTCATTGATTGACATAGTCACACTAGAGTCTGTAAGAATATGCAGCTTTCATAGTCTTAACACACCAGGCTGTCAGAACGTCTATGACAGAATTTACTTGAGGTTATAACTTGCCTCCGAGAATGTGTGCCATCGGGCTTATTCTCTTGCAATAATACTAGTCCCTTGCCATATATATATATATATATATATATGACTACTTTCAATTCCTGAGCAACTTGTAGCACTAACAACAAAAGCTTATAGTAGTCAACAAAGGTTTTTAAATGCTGTTTCAGATACAAACTAAATCTTAACTTCATTTTATTTATTGCTGTTCACCATATGCCATTGAAATACTCAGCTTCCTAGTTAACAAGTTTGGCAGTGTAAAGAACTACCAGAATAATTTATTCTGAGTTATATTATTTCATCTTTAATAATTGCTTTATGCTTGGGATCAGTTGAGTTTAATCTTTGTATATTTAATCTGAATGTGATTATAAATTGACCAGATATACAAAAGAAAAGAAAAGCATTACTATGGTCCCCTCACTTTCTGATTTTGTTATTCTTCCTTATGCTGCACTCAGATTAAATATTCAACTGTATTCGTTGATCAGTTCTAATTTTAATCATAGTTATTTGCTTAATTACTTTTATTTTTATTTAATTAGAAGCAAGTCCATCATTGTTACAACTTTTTGTGTTTTATTTCCAGAGTACATCATCCTTAATTACTCAAAAAAACAATTTGGCTTGCTGCATGGAGCGCTACAGTCAACTGGAGGCCAGCATTGGCCAAAGACTAAGGTGGGCTGCTGGTGCTAACCCCTCACTAAATCTTGTGATGAGTCAGTTTGAAGAAGATTCTGCAGCAAGGAAAACCCTTTATGAGGTTTGTAACTACATATTTCACTGGGGAATGTGGGATTCACTTTATGACCTGGAGTGTTATTAGATTATTATTTGGTAGATGGAAACTGTGCAAAAAAGCCCATCGTATATGTATATGTGTGTGCCTGTGTTTACGTTTACGCTGGTCTAAAAACCTGCGTTGTTTATGTTGTGTCCTTTTATGTCCCGTAACTTAGTGGTTCGATCAATAGAAATTGCTAATATAAATACCAGACTGTTTTACCCCAGCATGGCTGTAGTTCAATGACTGAAATCAGTAAAAGAATGTGTGTGTGTGTGTGTGTGTGCATATATATAATTTGTTTGTTTATAGGCACCAACGGTGCTAACAAGGAGAAAAAACAGTACTCAATACATAAAGCAGAGTTATCTTTAATATAAATTTAAGCTGAACACCTCAAAATGCAAGTTTCCTATTGCAGTTCCTCAGATGGGGATTTGAGTGAACTGAACAAGAATCATCAATTTTATTTATATATATATGAAAATGTAATGTGATGGTATACTAGAAAAAACACATTAAACTTTTCAGTCGTGTGAACATTATTTTAAAAACATCTAACACAAGTCACGCTAACCAAACATGCAATATGTATAACTTTCCATGTACAAATCATTTTATTTTGTTGCAAAATTACGCTTATTCAAAGATACTCTTATTTTCAAAAAACGTTTTACACTAAGACAGGAATTTTTTTCTGTGACATGGTCGAATCTTTCAGTCAATCAAACATCTTAGTGCGAAACACTGCAAAACTTGTGTCAATAAAACTATTCTCTAAAACGATGCAAGGAAAGTCACTCTAACTGCACAATTCTTATTCTCTCACAAACATTTTCTGTTGTTGTAAAAACACTTATTCAAAAACTTTGCATTCTAAAATCTTATCTTTCCGTTAAATCAAACGTTTAGTTAGTGTGACTTTGTTAGATCTGTTTTTAAAATAACTTTCACATGACAGTTAAAAGTTTGAATCATTTTTTTTTAGTATGTTATGGCATCACATTTATATATATATAAATATAATTGATGATTCTTGTTCAATTCACTCAAATTGCCATCTGAGGATCAGTAACGGGAAACTCAAAGTAATGGCATTTTGAGCCCTTCAGCTTAAATTTATGTATGTATGTGTGTATGTGGGATGTGCATGTTTCAGTTGTTTAAAGGTTAAAGTCCTACTCAAGCCTATGGGCCCATTAGGCTGGAGCTTATCTCAGTTCCAGCGGCATTAAGCAACTGAGAGTGCAAACGTCCCTATTGAATGGGATACCAGTTCGTCGCAGGGTTAACCCCCAGCTACTGCTGGTACTCATTTTCAGCTATGTAGACTGGAACATTGTGAAATAAAATGCCTTGCTCAAGGACACAACATGCAAGAAAAAATGGGAAAATTAATGGTCTAGCCCCAGGTCAGCCCTGATCCAGAAGACATATCATGAAAGGTATTCCGTCCATAACCATCCCATCTTTTTTCTTTCAGCCAGTATACTTCTAGGACCAATACAGTAGGGCCTCGCATATATAATATAGTGAGTTGAAAAACTTCAATTAACTGAGATTATTCATACAATTAATAGGGATACAATTGGGATGTTTAAAATCTAAAAACAAAAAAGGGAGATAAATCCAATAAGATCAGTTAATTGTAATTTTTGGAAAGTATAGACAATGCCGATAGTAGTGGATCTTGTCTTTAAAGCCAACTGGTGAAAGCAACGGACATGTTTCAGTCTTATTAGACCTTCTCAGTGAGGTAAGCTTTCTAGTAATACCAAAGCATGTCCATTGCTTTTACCAATTGGTTTGCTTTGTTGAAGAGGTCTAATAAGACTGAAACATGTCTGTTACTCTTATCTGCATTGTCTTATTGATTAAGCTCAGTTAATCAAAGTATTTCAACTCACTATATTACATATATGTGACTCTACTGTATTTTAGTATGTGGAATGCTCCCCTAAAGGACTTTCCCTCAGTCATATTGTTGATTGTCCTAGACCACATTATCCAATGTGCCCTTTTTTTTTTAAGATGGCAGGGCATGATTTGAGGGGATTTTGGCTGCTATTTCTAGCAAGTCAAGCAACCACTTAGAGGCTGCCTTGTTGGTTCCAAAATGGTATGTTGTTCTTTAGCCCAAGCTCAGTCCTGTTTGAGTAGAACTATGATTAAAGGCATTCCAACCATGACCATCCTGTCTTGTATATTTGGGACTACATTATTCAATGTGTCCTTCCTTTTTAAGACAGTAAGATATAATTTGACTCCTATTTTTAGCAGGTCGAGTGACTATATAGAGGCTCCCTCATTTACTTAAGTGATGGCCTTTTGTTTATAGGGATGTGTAATGAGCCCCCCCCCCCCCCAAGTGTTTTTTTGTATATGTTCAATATGTAGCTTAATTATTCAGTGTACAGTGTCAACTGCAGGCCTTTTATTGTTGCCACTCTATATTATAACCGTTCTGTTATCCCAGATGGAGAGCAAGCTGGCCTCTGATGTGGTGACTATGTGCCAAGGTATCCTGCATTTCGAAGCCTTCCGCACTCGCACACCTGAAGCCTTGACATCTGATAATAATTTTATGAATTTGATCAACAGGTGATTATACTTCTGTTTATTTTTGTTTGTTTGTTTGTTTTTTGTTGCCTTTGTTCTCTCTCTATTGTTTTCTTTCTATCTCTATATACCTCTATATACACTACCCTCTACATACCACTACTCCACACCACTCTATATCTCTACATAAGCCTCTTTTTGCCTTAGTGTCCAAGTAATACTCCTGATATGCCCCCACCCTCTTTCCATACCTTCATCAAGGCATCTCAGTGATAGTGGTTGTCCATATATCCAGACAGTATATTTAAAACACCCCAACAGACTCACCACACATACACAACACAGGCAGACCATACAAGCATACACACATACATGCACATGTTCATCACACAAGCAGCACACTTCCACCACACATACAATACACATTTACACTGCACAACAGACACACACACAGGTTCACTTTACATGCATGTATGCAATACACATGCATGCTGTACATGCAAGTATGCAATATGTGCACACTCATTCTTTACATTGTTTCCCTTCCAAAGACTACCATCTTCAACCCACATATTGTTTCCCCTCCATTTCAGATGTCGAGAAAGTTGTGTGCTTGCTGAATCCACTGCAAGTTCTGTAACTGATCAAGAAGAGCTGCTGATGCTCACCAAGGTGATATTTCTATATTATTTGTTTCATTAGTATTGATTGAATTAATTAGTTTGACTTAAGTATAATATTAGCCTTGGTTCTTTCTGGGGTTTTTTTTTCTTCTGTTTAATATTTTAATAATCTTATGAATGAATTTCACATAAGTTTTGAATAAATAAAGGTTCCAGTTGTTTGTCCAACGGAACTACATACTCTTTGTATTATAGTGTAAGTGGCTGAGCATTCCACAAACACTTGTACCCTTAACGTAAATTTCAAGCAGAATCAGCCTGACACTGTGTGTGATAAGGGTGGTCTTTCGAACCCCACTCCACCTGGCTCGCTTTCACACAGTTTTCGTCTACCCCGTTTCACCCATAAGGTTTAGGTCTACCTGAATCGTGTGATTGAGAAGCAAACTCCTTAACCACTTGGCCATGTGCCAATAATGTTCTGCAATTGTGATGAGTGTAATGTAACCATGGACCAGCTGGGAGGCACAACACGCTTCCGCATGCAAACCACCTCTACCACCATCATCATCATCACCACACAGCCACAGCACATCCGTGCTGAATACAACAGGTGCTGTGGGTCACGCATAGGACTTATTAGCCATTGCAGATATAGGCATAGGCGACCTGGAGGACAAGATTCATCATTGGCAACAACTTAATCTATCTATATATCTATAAACCCCTTTTAAGGGTTGATGTTCATCTCCAGATTAATAGCTTGAATCCGATGCAAGATGAAGCTTCTTGTGGATAGGCTGCCAGTCTACTACTAGTAACATTCTCAGGTGACACCTATGTAAACTGAGGCAGCACTGCCCCCAAACAAAGGAGAAACAGTGGCTGCAGATTTGAACCCTATGAGCAGGTAGTCCAATCCAATATCTAGACATCCTGCCTCTACATTGTTGTAAATCAATATTTTGACTTTTCCAACTCAAAGATAATCTGTCTATGAAGGTGTAGCTCTGTTGACTTCAGGGGTCGTGATAACTGTCTTTGGGACATGTATATTTGAGTTATATATGTTGCTAGGTGGAAGGGGGAATTTGGATTTAGCACTGTAAGTTAATGAAACATTTATCAGTTAAGCAGTGGTGTCCTCAGGTACCCACAGCAGTAAACTGAAGATCATATAAATACTTAAAAGAAATTTAAAGTGCTGGTGGTATACTATCTATTTCACAGTTGAGTGATAAATGATAGGAATGGGTAGCTATCTAACAGTAAATCTACTTAATCTCTTAAATTTACATAACTTTGAAAACATGGGGGGAAAAACATTTCCTATTCATTTTAGTGTGAAAAAATCATGTAAAGCCTCCCCCCTTTCGATACCAACCCACCTGAAGCCACTCCTGTTTCTATGATAAAAATACCATTTGCTTAAAGTGTTCATATTTATATTTAAACCTTACATTATAATTTTATGTGAGAACTTTTGATTAAATTATGTTCCAAACACCAATTTAATAGCAGGAAAGTTATTTTACTAAATCCCTCCAAATTCTTGATTGTTTTCAAAATTAACTGAAAATTATAGGTAGTGTATTTCATTAGAAATATGGTAACGAAAGGATTAAATATAAATAAATCCAGTGTGTGGACTTTGAAGAAGAAATAGAACTGGACTATAAATGAATACATTCTACTAATGACACTGGTTGTGAAGTTAATATCCTTGGATGCTGTTGTCAATGTCAGGAGTTCAATCATTATTACTTAGTTGGCATTTCCTCCAAGGCAAACAGCATTACTTTCTTTGAAAGGTCACAGTTAATTGGTTGGTGTTTGATAGGGCAGATACAGTTAGGAGCTGTAACTTACATAACTAAGTGTTTGGCCTTTAGTAGAGCAGGTGTCTAAGTTGTTACCTTCACAGTTGAGTGTTTGATTGGATTGACATGACATTTAGTTTGCTTTAACAGTTTATACATTAGGTTTGTTGTGAAACTCCTCTTGCCTCATTGCCTGGGGCTTTAGCTCAGAAACGTTTTCCTGACAATGCTAAAATAGTCTAAAGTATGTTAATAGATGCAAGCATGGTTATGTGGTTTAGAAGTTTGCTTCGCAACCATGTGGTTTCGGGTTCAGTCCCACTGCATGGCACTTTGGGCAAGTGTCTTTTACTTTAGCCACGGGCCGACCAATGCCTCATGAGTGGAATTAGTTGACAGAAACTGTAAGAAGCCTGTTGTATGTGTATATAGATATGTGCTTGTCATCGCTGGACACCGTTTATTGATCGGCCGGTGAGTTTGTTTACATCTTCAAATAACCAGTAGTTCGGTGGCAGGATTCCCATACTTAATCAGTTTGGTTGGTGACAGGAAGGGCATCCGGTCGTAAAATGCTGCCTCAAGAAATCTCCATCCAACCCATGCTAGCATGGAGACAAAGACGTAAAAATAATGATGATGATGATGACATACATCAGACTTAATTTAACAGTCTGTGCACTGACTAGTGCTTTCTGGAATTGACCTTTTTCTTGACTTTTGACTCTTGACATTGCATGATATGTGAGAATATCAGACTTCACGTATTTTATAGCTGATGGTGACTCGCAATTGAGTTTGAAATAGGTATGATATGGCTACTGTAGAAGACATCCATTCTCATCAACTTCACTTACAGCTCACTGTTTCTTTCATGGAAAGACTTAAAACACATTTAAATGTGTCTACATTTAATTTAACAATCCGTGCATTAAAGCTGATTGGTTGAAATAATTGATTCTCGTCACTTGCAATGTCATATTTTGGTGGGGAGAGAGAATGAATCTGATGTTACCTTCTTATAAGACCTAACTGGAGAAAATTAACATGTTATTGATAAGAATGTAGCACAACTAAATCCAAACACCTAGTCTCCAGCACCATGACACAGTATTTACAACACTTGCATTGTAACTGAATTTTAATAAATGTTGAATCATGCAATCCATAGGGAAGGGAAATGTATGAACAAAAACTCTAAGTAACGCTTCCAATAATGAACTATAATATTGAGTTGTTGTTTTTTCCTATGGAGAAGAAAATGAAAACTAGCAGAGATAGCCCAGCCCGGGTACGGAATATGTATAAAAAAAAAATTTTTGTTAAACGTAATGAATCAATAGCAAGTCTTTATGGACGTCATATGATATTGAAGTTCTCAAAAGTGATATAGAGATAGCAACAGAATAAAAATTATTCAACATTTATATTACTAGAAAAGAAAAGAAAAGTAGTAGTCCTCGGTTGGAATTGAACTCGGAACATACAGAGCTGGAATGGATACCGCAAAATATTTTGCCCGACTCTTTAACGTATATCTTAACATTTTATTATTAATTGCCCGGGTTTAGCAAGTCAACAGTGGTTAAATTGAGAGAAAGAAAGAAAAACAAAAGCACATGGATATATATATGAGAGAGAGAAAGAACAATACAGAGGCTACCTCCTACTTAACCGCCTATAATAGTTTTGCTTCTTACCTTCTCCCTCCTACTCAAGTGCAACTTCTTGTCTTTACCCATCTCTTTTGGGGAAATTTCATATTTTAAACGAAAAGTGTATTCCAAGGTGAGATTCCAGATTTCATTGTGCACGAAATTTCCTGGGGTACATTAGGATGTCCATGACAAATTCGGTAAAGATTCGTTCAGAAATGGCGATGTTGTTTCAAGACAAACAGACAAACATTCGCGCTTATCTATATAGATAAAGTAAAAAATGGAAGTTGGTGATCTGGTGAAGACAATTCTAGAAAATCTTTAGATTCACAACAAAGTTGTAGAATTCTCCAAAAATATTGTAATTTACATTGCTGAAATATTTTTTTTATTTATATATAGACTCCGTGTAATGGACAGCCTATTGACGAAAACTATGTGAAAACTACACTAGAAACTATTTCTGAGGAAATTTTGGAAGTGAAATCTAAATTTCACAGATTGAAAGAATCTTTGGATGTAGCCAAGGTAAGACTTGTTTTGTTTTACTTATTGTTATTTTAAGAGTGCAAACAGAGATGATAGAAGAAAACAAACTACCCACTAGGTGGGCAAGTCATCACTGAATGACACTCTTCAACATTGGTTCCACTGTTGAGTTGTCCTCCCTCTGACTCTTACAACTACAACATTGGCTTCTTCTAAACTTAACAAATCTACACCACACCAAAAATGAAAGCCTTTTGTTGCACCTGCCTCTCCTCTTATCACACACTTTCACTGACTAATACTTTTAGACCTGAACTGTATCCACCTGGAACACATATCTGTCCTCTGCTACCAGCTGCAATAAATATGTTTATATATGTATTACTGTTGGAAGTAGGTAATGTCACTTGCAGTATCTTCATATTTTGTGGAGGAAAAAAAAAAAATCTAATCTTAACTTCTTATAAGGCCTAGCTGGAGAAAATTAACAGACATTATTGCTAAGAATGTGGCACAAGTAAATTCAAAGACCTAGTCTTCAGTGCCATGGCAGTACTAAGAATATATACATTATTTGCATGTATTGAAGTGGTTCAGACCAAACTTTAACTTTACTAAAAACTCACACAGTTATCCTATCCTTATGCTCCAGTATAGGAAGACCTAAACTGGTTATGGGCTTTGTTTTTTCTCTTTCTCAGAATAACAAATAAACAACAAATCAATGTGCATGAGCAAAGTTCTGGCTGTTGTATTAGCTAGAGAAATACTTGTTGTTGTTGTTTAGCCCTAAGCCAACCCTGCTCAAGCTGACTTATGATCAAAGGTGTTTCAGCCATGACCACTCCATTATTCTGTATATTTAGGGATACATTGTCCAAGGCGATTTGACTGCTGTTTCTAGCAAGTTGAACAACAATGTAGAGAGTCCCTCATTGGTTCATTGATATTTTGTGTAGAATGTACCTGTGACATCATCGTTATCATTGTTTTACGTACACTTTCCATGCTGGCATGGTTTGGACATGTCATTATGGTCCAAGTCAGTTCTTATTTGGAGTTACTGCCCTCCTAGATGGGTCGGAAGACTACGTCTCACTCGTACATTCCATTTTTGGCTTGCTGGAATATACTTTGTAGAAAATGTTAATCTGGTGAGTGTACTTTTCAACAATTATTTGTCATAGGGTACAGGGTAGAGGTTTTCTGTGTTTTCTACTTGCATTGTCAATTGTGTTGTATCAAACCAACATTTGTTTCATTTTCAGGATAATTTAACACACCAAGTCAGTGCCATCAAGGCTATTGTGGCATCTCATCATAAGCTGATGTCAGAGATCCGTACCATTCTGAAGTCAGTAGCAAAGGTAAGCTGATTTTATTTTCTTGTGGTGATGGATGTACCAGATGTGCTGTGTCAGTTGTGATTGTTATCCCAGGGGTGTTGTGTCTATGGTGATTAGTGTATTAGGTGTGTTGTCAGCAGTGATTGTTATCCCAGGTGTGTTGTGTCTATGGTGATTAGTGTATTAGGTGTGTTGTGTCAGCAGTGATTGGTATCCCTAGTGTGTTGTATCTATGGGGATTGGTGTCCCTGGTGTGTTGTGTCTATGGTGATTGGTGTTCCTGGTGTGTTGTGTCTATGGGGATTGGTGTCCCTAGTGTGTTGTGTCTATGGGGATTGGTGTCCCTGGTGTGTTGTTTCTATGGGGATTGGTGTCCCTGGTGTGTTGTGTCAGCAGTGATTATCACAGGTGTTGGGTCAGCAGTGATTGTTATCACAGGTGTGTTGTGTCAGCAGTGATTGGTATCTCTAGTGTGTTGTATCTATGGTGATTGGTATCCCTGGTGTGTTGTGTCTATGGTGATTGGTGTATTAAGTGTGTTGTGTCAGTAGTGATTGGTGTCACTGGTGTGTTGTGTTAGCAGTGATTGGTATCCCTGGTGTGTTGTGTTAGTAGTGATTGGTATCCCTAGTTTGTTGTATCTATGGTGATTGGTATCCCTGGTGTGTTGTGTTAGCAGTGATTGGTATCCCTGGTGTGTTGTGTTAGCAGTGATTGGTGTCACTGGTGTGTTGTGTCAGCAGTGATTGGTATCCCTGGTGTGTTGTGTTAGCAGTGATTGGTATCCCTAGTGTGTTGTATCTATGGTGATTGGTATCCCTGGTGTGTTGTGTCAGCAGTGATTGGTATCCCTGGTGTGTTGTGTTAGCAGTGATTGGTATCCCTGGTGTGTTGTGTTAGCAGTGATTGGTATCCCTGGTGTGTTGTGTCTGTGATGTTTGGTGTACCAGCTGTGTAGTGATGATTGGTGTACCTGGATTGTCAGGACTGCCATGAAAATAAACTTTAGATATTTCAAACTTCTTGCTTATGTATTTATATTTGAGGTACAATTGCTGTGTGGACAAAGTACTGGACGATTGACCACAAAGTCATAAGTTCAAACCTTACTTCTACAGCCATTGATGTTATACTTCTGGCAAAAAAAAACAGATTTTCTTTGCCTCAGTCTGATTTTCTTGAGATGTAACAGCAAGTACAACCCACAATTCATAGTTGAGTGGTTAGCAGTAGGTAGAGGGGCATCTAACTGTAAATATAGAATTGCTCTAACAATAAGGAAATGTTCAAATGTGCAGAAAAACACGTGAGCATAGAAAAAAAAACAATCTTTAGTGTGACTGTAAATCATTGGAAAATTAATGCTGCAATCTAGTTTCAGTTCCCTTTCACTTTCTTTAAGTTGATAAAAAGCTTGGGAAAGGCAAACATAACAGCTTCCCATTTTTGCCATGCCTTAAAAAATCAAACTGTGCTTATGTAACAAAACATGGAGAGCAACAGGAAACCATTCCAGTATATTCTTTGCCAAAGACACTGACATCATAGCAACTGATTCTGGAACAGGATGTGCATCATCATCATCGTAACAATGACTACAACACCACTTTTAGATGCACAGTAACAGTATTATTAAGGTGCTCACTTACTATACTCTCTAACCTGTGTGTTTAAACTACTGATGATCATAGTGATTTCTTCAATTATATGTGTAATGTGAGTGTTTCTCTGATTTTTTTAATTTGTCTTTAAAGCTTGAAGAACAAGATTATGGCACCACACCACAACCTGGTAGTATTCGAGATTACCTATCAACTTATAAGAGTTTCTCTGAGAACCTGGCCATGGCCCTCAAACTAGCTGTCAGTGAAGATGTTTGCAAAGAAGACATGAGGAAGGCCGAGAAAGTGATTGATTATTTGAAGACTTTAACTGTCGGGTGAGTATGCTGCTTTGGTTGGGTGGCAGAGTATGTTGCTGTTATAGTTGGGTTGTGGACCTGATCCTAGTGTATTTTAAAAGGGTGAGCCCCCATTACCCAATGAGATGTACTGGCACCACTGAAATCTTTCTCATTGTGTAGTGTATATCTAAAGGCATGGTAGCTTGGCATAGTCCATCCCTCTCCAAGCTATTCTATATACCCACAAGAAAGGTTGAACTGCAAACTAACAAAGCATTGGTCAAGTTTAGAGTGCTGTGCTGCAACTGCTACAGTACAGTGGCAAGTTGTTCCTCCGGTGCCCCATGCATACACGCACTACTTTCAGTTGCACACTTCACACATGCACTGACATAGAAAAACACTGAAACATGCAGTTACATACACATGCTCACTTACATGCACTCACATACAGGCACACATGCACTTACACACCATGAAAACCCAGCCTTGAGTGTTCCCAGTAATGAAATGTGGTTTTGTGTTCTTTACAGAATTTATGATAACCTGATTTCCTTTGCTCCTCCACTTATCTCTGAGAAGGATTGGGAGGATGAAGAAAATGGAACGATGAATTTTGTGTCTGGTGAGTTCTTTATTCATCACATACTCCCTACTTTTATACCATTCAAACAACACACCCTTATGCATCAAACACTCCCTTCTTCGATTCCAATCAAACAACACATTTATCCATCAAACATACTCCCTGCTTTGATTCCAATCAAACAACTATTCTTTATCCTTCATGCACATACACACACACACACACATGCTTGAACACCTCTTTTTTCCCCCTCACTTCCTCCATCCCTCTCTCTCATCTACTGTTATTTTTCCATTCTGCTCTCATTCCCCCACCCACCCACTGATCACACCCTTTCTATGTTTCAGCCCTAAAGAAACCGTTGGACAAAGAGCCTTGTTTGCTTAAGAAGATGACCCCTCTTGGGAGAGAGATGTTTACTGGAACTCCTCCAGGTACTCCTCAGTTAGGAGTAGCAATTAAATCAAGTAGAACACATTTTATTTATTCTTCTTTTCTTCATTTGTTTGGTTTGTGCTGTACAAATAATGATGATAGTTGTAGTGGTGTGATGGTGGTGGTTTCTATAGTAAAATCAGTCTGTGAACAATGTCCTTATTATAGGGCCAGTCTGGCTACATGTCACTGTTACATGAATGTAACAGCGACAGTCAGTTTAGCTGCATATCACTGTTACACTGTGTTATACAATCAGTCTGGCTACATGTCACTGCTACAGTGTGTTATACAATCAGTCTGACTACATGTTACAGTGTGTAATACAGTCAGTCTGGCTACATGTCACTGTTACAGTGTGTAATACAGTCAGTCTGGCTACATGTCACTGTTACAGTGTTATACAGTCAGTCTGACTACATGTCACTGTTACAGTGTGTTATACAATCAGTCTGGCCGCATGTCAATTAGTGTTATACAATCAGTCTGTATAACACTGTAGCAGTGACATGTAGTCAGTCAGTCTGGCTACTTGTTACTGTTACAGTGTGTTATACAGTCAGTCTGGCTACTTGTCAGTTACAGTGTGTTATACAGTCAGTCTGGCTACTTGTCACTGTTAGTGTGTTATACAGTCAGTCTGGCTGCATGTCACTGTAACAGTGTGTTATACAATCAGTCTGGCCACATGTTACAGTGTGTTATACAATCAGTCTGGCTGCATGTCATTGTTACAGAGTGTTATACAGTCAATCTGGCTACATGTCAATGTTACAGTTTGTTATACAACCAGTCTGGCTACATATCACTGTTACAGCTATGTTGTAAGATTTGGTTGCATATGCATGTTACATCTTGTCTAAGGACAGGACCCAGGCATAGCTAAATGGTTAAGAAGTTCACTTTGCGATCATAAGATCCTATTGTACTGCACCTTGAGCAAGTGTTACCTACCACAGCCTCAGATAGACCCAAACCTTGTTAGTGAAAATTGGTAGAGGAAAACTGTGGTGGAAGTTTGATGGCTGGACTGTACCTGTAATTCAAAGGGCTAGTAGCCTTGTCACACACTGTCATGCTGATTTTGCCTGAGGATTATGTTAAGGATACAAATGTCTGTAGAATACTCATTGTCGAAGCTGACGAAGGATCCAATTACTTTTTACTTTACTAATGTCGGGTCATTGTCCTATATATATACTCATGGGATAAGTTAAAATGAATTATCGATTAGTTTAACCTTTTTGATACCAACCCACCTGAACCCCCCCCCCCCCTTCTATGATAAAAAAAACCATTTGTTTTAAACTGTTCATATTTATATTTAAACCTTCCATTATAATTTTATGTAAGAACAACTTTTGGTTAAGTTATGTACCAAACACCAACTTAATGAGAAAGTTAGTTATTTTACTAAATCCCTCCAAATTCTTGATTATTTTCGAAATTAATTGAATATCATAGGCAGTGTATTTCATTAGAAATATGGTAACAAAAGGGTTAATCTGTAAAAACTTTTATTGTTTCAGATTTTGGTAGTGTAAAAAAAATAGAAAAAGTATCCAGGGATCCACGTACCGGTAAAGGTAGGTTTTACTTCAGTCTTTGTCTCATAGTAGCATATGCAGTTGTTTGTTGTTGTCGTCACTTCGATTAGTTCTGCTTTAACACGGAAGTTTGATGAACAAACCATCTGATTGGCATTTCTCACATATCTATTTGAAGGAGTATGTTGTTTTAAGATTTAGGACTTTACAACTTACCATATTAAAAGTAAAGACCACATACTGTAAGAAGTTTGAATAAGGGAGATTGCTTACTTTGAGCAAATTAATCAACTACCCAGAAGTTCCCTCAGTTGTCAAAACATTTGTAGGGAGAATACTTTACATTGTACTAAAACAACACACCTTTATCCATCTCATACTCTCTGCATTTATTCCAATCCTTCTTCATCCTATATACATACACACTCACTCACTTCCTTCTTTCCCCTGTACCATTCTTTACCACTCCTCTCTCATTCCATCACTCACCAAGCCATTGATCACTTCTATGTAGTCATGAAGACTTCTAGACAAGGGAAATTGAAGCTTCAATGACTATATTCTCTCTGTGGGTATTAACAATGTAAATGGAGTATTTAATTGGCTCGAAGACTCTGTATAGGCAGTCGTTAGAGCAGACATTACAAGCACCAAATTGAGATGGAAAACAACGGCAAGCAATAGATATGAAGTTAATGCTGATAAAGTTTTATCTTTAGACACATTCATGCCAACGTTTACGTTTATCTTTCCAGCAATCCAAGAACGCAATTCCTATGCTGTAAGTGTTTGGCGGAGAGTGAAGATGAAGCTGGATGGACGTGACCCCGATGCTAATAAACGTCTGACTGCTCAGGAACAGGTAACTGTACACCCACATTGAGAAACTACAATATCTTCCTTCAATGTGTAAAAGAAATTATTCAAAGAATACAATATATTGCATCTAAACAAGGCTGTTGATTAAATTGGATAGTTAAGATGCAGATAGGTAGTATAATAATGTGGGTGGATCGTAGAGAGATGTAGATGGGGATAGTATAGTGATGTAGTTGGGATAGTAAAGATATGTGGGTGGGTAGTATAGTGATGTAGTTGGATGGTAGATGGGTAGTATAGTGGTGTAGTTAGTTGGATAGTAGAGAGATGTAGATGGGTAGTATAGTGGTGGTTGGATTGTAGACCAATTTAAGAAAAAAATGGACTAGATTTAAGCGAGGTAAAATAGTAAGTCCTTGGTGGGATTAGAATCCATATTGCTAGGTAAGCAGCCCATTTTATTTGCCAGTTGTGCCACAATATATCCTTATAATCTTACGTGTTAAATTGATTTTTTTTTTTTTTTTCATTATTTTAAATTTGTTTCCATCTGATTTAATTTTAAAAATTTTACTTCCATCAGCCTTAGCTTGCTAGAAATTTAACAGTGGTTCATCATTATCGTTTTTACATCGGTTTTTTCCATACTGGCATAGGTTGGCCCTTTTTTTTTTTTTTTGGAGTAGTATTCTATGGCTGGATGCCCTTCCTGTTACCAACTCTTAGTTTAAGTAAAGTAAACTTCCAATCTTCACCAAATTCCCAAAGCTGTGGGTGAATTATCTACATGGAATGCAAGGTAGCCAAATAATGAAGACTTCATGAAGATAAACACGCACACGCATATATGAGACTTCCTTACAGTTTCGTGTACGACTTTCACTCACAAGGCATTAGTCATCCCGAGGCTTTAGAAGACACTTGTCCAAGGTACCAACAAAGAACCATGTGGTTACGAAGCAAACTTCTTAACCACACAGCCATACCTACTTAGATAATACACTAGTCACTGAAATTTATTTGTTCTTAGCCAGAGACATGATCCATACTACTACCGTAATGGAATCAACATGCTGAGTCACTATTACCGTGAGGTGAAGGTAATGAGCACCTATGATAGGACTGGGGCCCATATTAAAATACTCAATTCACGAGGTGCAGCCTCATACAAGGCTGGACATAATTTACATTTTTTTTTAACATCTTAATGAAGTAGGCTAGTTATAACTAGATTATTTGTCTATTCACTAAGATCAGTCTTAAAAATGAAATGACTAGACACACTCAGTAATATTGATGGTACTCCACATGTGATACTCAATCCATGAGTAGAGCTTTGAGAATTGATTGTATGTGATCCACATAGATGAGGCCTGTATTCACCTAGATGTGTGTGAGGGGGGGGGGGGGGGGTAAAAAAAATTGCCCCTTTGGAAATGGTACTGAATAGGTTTTATATTAACCAGAGATTGTAGTGCTCAACCATATGAATTTAACACATCAGTTTAAATGAAAAAAAGCTATAAAGCCCAATTTGGGTTGTTGTATATAATAACCATAGTAATTTAAAAAGCAAAGTTAATCTATTTGCCAAAATTGCAGTGTAAGGTTGGTGATTCTCATTAAATTCCTTTGTCATTACAGGTGGATTTTGTTTTGAAGGAAGCTACCAATTTGGACAACTTAGCTGTCTTATATGAAGGTTGGACACCTTGGGTTTGAACTTCACGCATTGCCTCTATTTGATTTCAACTCATCGAAGCAGTATCCTCAAGTGTCCTGAACCCCACCGCATCAGTGAGCTGCCGTGACAGTGAGATTTCCACTGTAAGCATCAGCAGAGTACCTACCAACACCACGTGTGTGTGTATGTGTGTCTGAGAGTGTGTGCAAAGTACGTACCACTGAATGCAGCAGAAGCGGCATTGGGTTTAAGAGAGACACTACTCCCTCTGATGAAGAAAGATTATGCTAATGCATGACAGCCATAGACTCTCCAAATTGGTCTATGCTCTCCTTGTGATGCATGCATGCCCTATTACGAAGTCTCATCACGTGTAACCATCAGAAATAGAAAAATATAAAAACAAAAATGGCAAGAGCAAACCCATCCCAAGAAAGCGGGCCCGGCCGAAGGGCCCCTTAATATAAAGTCATTTGCTTTTGAGTAATGAAGCTGATCAACATGTTAAATTTGTGAGGAGTACCTAGTCTGACTAGGACTACACCTCAACACCACTAGCAGCTAGGTGCTGCATATCTATGAAGACTATTTAAATAAAAAGGTAAATTCATTAAAAAAAAACTTTAAATCTATGAATTTGAAGACTGTGTAGAAACTCAGTACAATTTGCATTCAGAGCACATTAGATTTTACTTTCCTCCTGCTAGTTTCACTGTTACAATAAATAAACCCCTGTATTTCTTTAAGCTGGTCTAGCCCTACCTTTAACTCCACTGCTTCATTTGTAAAGTGAGGCAGGGCATGATGATTTGATTTGGAAAACTCCAAACCAACCAGCTTTATATTCTACATTTCACTTTATTTTCTTTATTATTCTCTTCCAACCACCAACTGTTTTATTTAGTGGGCATTTTATTACTTTACCCAGTATTTTCAATATGTCTCAACTTTGTATCTAAACTTTTAGTTTTTAGCCAATAAAGATTTTAAATAAATTTGTTTCTTAAAAATATTCATTTCAACTTAATTTCTTACATTCAAGAAAGAATTGAAGTATTTAAAAAAAAAATTTAATTTCAGTCAGCTGATCCCTTTTAATATTATGTTGTAAAGGAGAAAACTAACTACTGTAGCCAGACCTGAAGGGCAAGAAAGAAGAGAAAAAAAACTCAGTTCTGTAAAACATTTTTATTATGAGAAGCAGTAGTGTTGCTGCAGAATAAAATCCAGCCTGAAATGGGAAGTGATTACTACTTCGTGATGATCTGATGTTGGATGACTGTACATAGACTTAAGGTTTCGTCAGGGTGCTATGACTCCAATCTGGAATAAAAATTACGGAAAACAAGATTAAACATGAAAACAAGCAAGTTGCTGTTTTTATAAAGCTAATCCTTTAATCTCTCAAACATTTAAAAATTTAATACTTCAATTTAAATTTGTTTTAAAAGATAACATGGAAGGAAAAATAAAACATGACTTCTTGGACAAGGCACTAGTGCGGGAGAAGAGTAATCAATTGAATCAAACCCAACCGTCGAATATTACTGGTACTTTATCAACCCCTTCCAACTAATGGAATTTAAACTCTGAACACTAAGCTTGTTGCACCAGAGTGTCAAGTCCAGTGCTATCTCGGCCATTACCACCACTATTACATCATTTGATATTTAAAATGAGGGTGGGTGGAGACAGAATTTGACGTTGAATTAATGGAAACCACCCAGGTGTCTGAAACAAACTTCCAAACAAATGGAATATTGAAATGTGTGCAGTGTCCGTTAATCTAAAGCTGGCATCTCAGTTAGTTGAAGAGACTCTAGGAGGGACAAGAGAAGAAATTGCAACAGCATTACTTCACATTCACACAGCATGTGTGTCTGTACAGTATTGAGGGCAAATGATTGGTGCAGTTGATATTGAGCCAAACAAAAAAAAAAAAAGCAAATTCAAAGAAAGTCATTGTAGTCAGAAGGGAGGGAAGCTTTTCTTTTTTAAATTTTTTAGAAAGGAGGGGAGGGAAAGAAAAATGCATTTAAGCAATGAAAGTTAAAGAAAAACTGAAAAGCCAACCAAATTTCACTTAAGTTAAAATGTACAAAAATAAAATAAATTTCAAGTTGTGCCAGGACTACATTAGCTTTCTGACACTGCCACTGGAAACAACACCCAGACATGCCAGCAGCAGCAGCAGAATTGCACACAATACCAATGCCTTGTAGGCTCAGAAGTTGACTGTGCTGCAAACCTTGTATGTGTGTGTGTATATATATATATGTATGTATGTATATATTTATATACATATATATATATATATATATACTTTTTTTCTCACTTGTCCCACAACTATCCAATTCAAACAGGAGGAAAAGAGTAGAGCTGCACTGAGTGGAAGATGGAGAGAAAGAAGAAATGGAAAGTTATAATATAGATATATTTTTTTATTTCAAGCCTGTAACCTAAGCTAGATGCCAAGACAGAGTGGGCTGTAGACAATAGGGCAAAAAAGAAGTATTTCCTTCTTTCAGTAAAATAAGAGAAAAAAAACTGGTGGATAGAAGAGGAAACTCATGCAAATTTTCCCCAGGTTAAAAATGTTAGGTAATAGGTAAAATACACATGATCCACTACACATTTTGATGATATGACCCTAGTCTTGAAGAGCCATTCCAGAGACAAGGACTGAGGGAGGAAAATCAGATAAAATGAATTGGCAGCATGAAGGGAGATAATCAAAACAATATTCAATACACACAATTATATACACATACGCACCATTATATATATATATACACATACAATATTCATTAATATACACACAAACACACACTCAGATATATATACACAAACATAATATATATACACATAGATGCAAGCATGGTTGAGCGATTAATAAGTTCACTTTGCAACCATAGGAATGGCAAGGGCCAAAACAATTTGGCACCAGCATCGTTATAGGAGTTGCTAGAACGAAGTTGAAGACATCATCAGACTGCATTAGGGACTCCTGCCTGATTTGTATTCAATTACATCGACCCCCAGTACTTGATTGGTACTGGTATGAAAGGCAAAGTTGATTTCGCTGGAATATGAACACAGAATTTTAAAGAACCAGAACAAATACTGCAAAGTATTTTGACTGATGCTCTAATGATTATGCCATTGACCACCCTTATATTTACAAACATACATACAAACATTATATATATACACACACACACACACTGTTTAAACTAAGGGAATAAAAAGGAGATGGAAGAAAAATATTCAGGAATATAGAAGTGTTAAAAAGGGTGGGGTAAAAAAAAAAAAAGGTTTGGACGTCCCAGCAACTTCTTTCACCAGTATCATTCTGGAATAGCCCTCAAGGCATTGATAAAATAGTAAATTAAGGAACGAATGAATGGGATACACACCTACACTTGAAAGGAATCAGCGACTGTAAGGGTGATAGCCAGAATGTCCTCTACTCTTTGCAGCTTTGCCAGAATAGCCGCCGGCTTGTTGACCTACCAAAAAAGGCGACAATATTGGAGATCAAGATTGTTATTAAAGTATGCTGTAAACAATACAGAACAGCACTTGTGCCAGCACAACAACGATGCCAACTCATGGGATGGCAACACTTGTGGCAAGTCTGCTCAAAACTGTACCGTCATATATCAGAAGTACGGAGGTGAGTATTCACACCCCATCAGAGCATCATGACTGCTTCCATTTACACAAGTGAAGAAAGAGGAACGTAGCATTGTCACAAATACACAAAATAACAAGTGAAATTCACAGGGGCTGAAACTACAATTTAACTGTTCCTAATTAATAGGGATATCTAAGAGAAAATAACAAAGGGCTGTTCCTACTGAGAACATGGATTGGAAGGCCTGGACATCAAGTTAGTTGCAGTAGTAGACTTTTATGAAGGTGTTCTTTTTTTTAAGTACATATATTTTAATGTATTTTTTTAAACCTCAGTTTTTTTCTTTTCTTTCCTTTCAGGTCAAATGTAAAACTTTATAGCAAAGCCAATAAGCTGAATATTACAAAGCTGCCTTCCAAAATCATGAGCAAATTACTGGAACAGCCCTCATACGGCAGTAGCAACAATGTAGGGATCTACTGGCATGCAATGCTATGGTTCAAGTGATAAACAGCTAAAAATGGATAGTTTCAAGCCTCTACATCTACAAAAAGGAAACTAAATGGAAAGCATGTGCCACACATATATGTCACCATCAACTTTGTCCACCTATCATCATCACCACCAATACAAGAACCATCCCAATACACACCCATGTACATGTGT
>JAOPJM010001971.1:13630559-13642176 GCA_027124095.1 Muusoctopus leioderma | reverse complement strand
TTTGACAATTTTTTAATAATAAATTTATATCTTCTAAAGTTATGGATATATATATAGAGAGAGAGAGAGAGAAAAATTTACTTCAAAAATTGAAAAATAAAATTACATAATTAAGATACTCCATCTTTTTTAATTTTTCATCGCGCACATACACGCTGTAGAATGGTACTACGGCATTCGATAAGCCAAGTCTACGACAAAGCTCAATTCTTTTGGTTGAGACATTTCGCTTAGGTTAGGTTATGCCGGTCTGCACCGGTCAGATTGTTCAAAACATACATGACAAAACAATGATTTACAGGATGTTTAGCATAAGAAACAATAAAATAATGAATGGCATAAGAACCATCAAATTTAGGGAAGAGAAAACGGTACGCTGTTAAGCTTTTCCCAAGAGTATTTATTAGGAGTTGTAAGCGAAGTGACTTTACCAAGAACTGAAACCTACTACATCACGAACTCTTCTCAAACGGGAGCAGCATTCATCTTACAGGGTAGAAATATTTGGAACATTTCAAACACACCTCATACTTTTTAAACGATTTAATTGTACCAAAATCTTTAGTCGCACATAAACCAAAGAGTGGAATGATGTTAGCGAACAGTGAGTAACATAACTAACAAGATGCAGCAATGCATCTTGTTAGTTCAACACGCCAACTAAAATACTCCGAAAGAATTCGAAGACACACACACGTATCATCGTCATACATACAAACACACATATATAACAGACATAAACAAACACACGATCTCAAGAGTTTCATACAAATTTAAAAAGAAAAAAATGTTGAACCGTGTTCGGTTACCATAACCAGATAGATATCTGAGGCAATTATAAATAAAAATCTTAAAATATCAAATAATCATCAGACGTTGTTATGAATTATATATATATATATATATGATGATCTCTATAATAGAGTGAAACGGAGGATTCGTCGTTGAGCTAAAGAATGATAATAAATATATATTCTCTGCAGATTAATTCTCATTAATTTGTATGAGTACTCCTATAACTTGGTCACATTTGTTTTTATAAACAAAAAAGTCCAATTTGGACTTTTTTGTTTATAAAAACAAATATGACCAAGTTATAGGAGTACTCATACAAATTAATCTGCAGAGAATATATATTTATCATTCTTTAGCTCAACGACGAATCCTCCGTTTCACTCTATTATAGAGATCATATATATATATATATACACACACACACACACGCACGCACGCAGTTATGTGGTTAATGTAAGATCTAATTATTAGAAACCAGAAGTAAAAAGAGAGACGAATTCATATTTTAATATTGAAGTTAATGTGTTGAGAGTCTAAAATATACACATTTACAGATGTGTGCAATCTAAAGAACGGCAGTAACATGACAATCTGCCTCACCATATATATGTGAAAGCTCTTGTCTGCCTGTAAAATATATATCATTTTCCTTCTTTGTTATATTACTACAACCACATTATTTTGCCTATTATTACTAAAGCGATACTATATCACATTACTAATACCACACCATTATATCACTACAATAAGTTCGAGCCAATAAGGGAGTCTCAGTATGGTCGCTCGATCTGCTAGAAATAGTAATCAAATTTCCCTCAAATTACTCCATACTATCTTAATAAAAGAAATGACACATTCGATAATGTAGTCCTAGATACACTGTCTGAATTAAAAGATGAGATGGTCAGACTGTTATGTCTTTAATAATGAGCCTGCTCGATCAGGGCTGACTAAGGGTTAAACAACAACTACAATAATAACTTTAACCACACTAATTCTGCAATTACGACATTGCAGCACTATCACTATTACTACGCTTAGCAATACAGTAATATTACTATTCCTACTATATAGTAAGTTGAATAATGTGCGAAACGTCTGAAGACTCGTCTCCCTACAGCATGAACTCAACTACATTTGCTAATAAATGATTTCTGCAGACAGATCACCACTAGTTTCCTATGGCTCTTGTTTTTATTTGCTATGTTACTACAGTGAAAGCCGATTATAATCACAGATAATGATATCAAACAGTTATCAAAATTAATGGGTCCCAAACACGACCAGGATAGTGTTATATGCTCTGCTTACTGATATCACAGCCGGTTATTGTTATCTAAAAGGCTCCGTCCCAAAGTGATCACAATAGGCAGCTTCCACTGCGTATCATTTCTACTTTTATACCGTTTCTGTATTGTCACTACCTCTATAATTACTTCTTAACTACAATACTATTTATTACATCATTATTGCAGCCACTACACTATCATAGCGGTCATACTATTACCATTTCAACTACTACTGGCTATCATTCTTCAGATGAAACCTATTTTTTTTAGTAGGAGACATATATTCGTACAGTGTTATGACAAGTTACAATTAGGTTAGTACACCATTAAATAATTATTTTTGCATAGGCACAAACCCACAAAATCGGGAGTAAGAAACAGCCGATTAAATCGATCCAGTAACCTATTTTTTTTAGTAGGATACAATGGGGAGACGTATATATTCGTAGTGTTATGACAAGTTACAATTAGGTTAGTACACCATTAAATAATTATTTTACATAGGCACAAACCCACAAAATCGGGAGTAAGAAACAGCCGATTAAATCGATCCAGTACATGACCATTACTACTTTAGCTCATTGTAAAGGGACATAACTAAATACCGCCCTTTTTTCACTTAAAACAAGTAACAAGCCAAATATGTATTTATTTTCTTTTTCCTATCACTCATATTCATCATGTAAAATAATTGTTCTTCACGACTCGATTCTTCTAAGTTCTGCTGTTTGACTGCGTTTAGAAACTATTGTGCGGAACCGGTCAGCAGACTATTAAATAATATGCCAGTATATAACTAGTGCTTATATGTATTGACTCGAGCTTCGCGACAGTAGATGATGAAAAGCCAAATTGATGGCGGGACCGAGTAGAACGAAATAAAAGCATATCAAACGCATTTAGTCTCTCATTCCATCAACATTAAAGCCAGTTTTTGGAATATGAGCGGTATAATCGAGAGAATCGACTACAATATATTACTGGTACTCATTTTATCTATTCTCGAAGAAATGGAGGATGATGTTATCTCGGTGATAATCGAACCTGGAACAGTGTAGCTCCATCACACTAGTTACCGTAATGCAACCAGTGCGTGGTACTTCCAGTAGAACTACAGTTCTCTTCCACATGCAAGTATTAGTAATAACAAAGGTAAGTAGAGTTATGTATCTTGCCAAGGGACACAACACAATTACTGCAGCGAAATTATGAACTCGTGATCTGGCAGTATTCCTATTACCTCAACCAATTCGCCACAATTTCTTTCGACTAGACAAAAGGCTCAATTTTTGCCAAGGGTATGGGTATAATCAGTTGAATCGACATTACTCGTACGTATCTTATCGACTACGTAGAGACGAAACACAAAGCACGTTTTATTATTCTTATTTTTTTTTTGCAGAACAATTACTTCTTTTATTGAGATAGCTATTTTTCTATTTATGCCATATATTCCTGGAGATACTCCCGCTTTCACTGATCACATTATTCATTATACAGACGAAACTAAATACAATAGGTGACATTTAGATAGTCTCCCAAACATTTCTAATTCGCTGCTCATTATGGCGACCATAAAAATATTAATGGCTTTTGATATAGACATGCGATTGTGAAGAAGAAAGTACCAAATTATTTGCATCGATGCATCTCTCGAAGTGGAGCAGTTTTAATTAAAAATCGAAGGCTAAGCGCGGACCCGAATTTATTCAGAACGAAATATTGCTGATGCTTTACGGCCACACAAAATGAACACTTTTATACATGTGCTTCGAGAAATGTGATTTTCTAATAAAAATCGAGTAGTTAGGCAGTTGTAACGTTCAACATTTTTATAAAGAACACAGTAATAGTAAATTCTTACATATGAACAAAGCTTCAAATGTATGAGTATAGAGAAAATAGGTAATGTGAAATGGTTTACAAACTAGGAATTAAAATCTGATCATGAACTCTAATCGCCAAAAGGCATCCAGAAAGAAAAGCAAAAACGGATGAGGGGAATGAGATTGTGTGATATTCATTCCATTTTAAAGAGCAATTGAGACATTAAGTGAAGTGAAAGTATTACAAGATGGAATCGAAACAGGGTCACGGATTCAGATAGCTTCGAGTTGAGCTACTTACTCACAAGTAAGGAGGTGAAGGCTTCATATGTACAAGGGAATGAGGAATAAAGCTATGATGCTACGTTTAAATAAAAATTAAAAATATTTCCAATAAAAGAAGAGATCAAAAATATATCTCACCTACTATCTTCATCCTCACCGCCTTTACTTTCCTCTCCATCCACTGTCTCCATTGCACCTGACTCCTCAAATGTAGCGACGGCTTTCTCCACATTTTCGTGGCCGTCAATGTTGTTAGCTCCATTTTCTCCGTCCATCTCCACAGTGTCAGTCTGGAATTCTGCCATAATTTGTGTATATGTATATATATATATAACTATCTAAAGCTATCTATCTATATTATATATTTAGTGAAATGATATCTATCTATATGATATAGATATTATCTTTAGATGAAAGTGGGGGGAAAACAAAAAACTTGCGACTCACGAGAAAGGTAGCAAAAAGATTAAAAAAAAGTTAGACTGTGTTTCTGTACGTGGGTGTTTAAATGTATATAAATATATAAAAAAAAATGTTTTAAAATCCCTAAAAAAAATTAAGCTAAGCCCCTAAAAAAATAGAGACCTTTGGCAGCGTGCTTTGCGCTGACAATGTCGTGTCTACAGTAAAGAAAAAAATTCTAAATGCAATTCTTCAAGCCAAACTCAAATAACCTGTGTCTGATTGGCTGAAACTGAGAAACGAGCTCATTAACATAATTGCAATCTCACGAGACTTTAGGTTGTACGAAAAAGAGGGTGAGCACTAACACAAAGGAAAATGGATGTTTGAGTGCAAGCACTCACTCACACATATGCATTTGTTCAGTATGTATGTTTATATAATTTTTTTGTAGACAAACATAAGAGCTGCTGAATATGTTGATTGTGACGTAAGCTAATATATATATATTCTTACTCACATATATATAATAGAAAGAGCATCTTATATAAAAATTATTCGAACAGGTCCAAACATACACATGCAGGCATCACTCATACGCAAACCTCTTCACACAGATATAAGCATATATATATATTGATTTATTGATTGATCTGTGCTACCTTATGCATACGCACACTTAGTGATTGAAACAAAAATATAGATACAAACAAAATATATAAGCGAAAAGATAAACACATATTTATTCGTATGGTCACGCATATATAGTGAAAGGCCAAAACAGGCGTACACACACACTCGGAAAACTCACGCTTGCGCATAGAAGCAGAAATACACAGACACGCACTCACATGGACTATTCAGATCATTGGGTGGGACGAAGTGTTATAACGACAAAACAAACAGCACAAAGAATGAGATAACAAGATATAAAGGAGAGGTGCAGCTTAAGTTGAAGAAATGTAAGACAGAAAGAGTAATAGAGAGACAGAGAGAGTAGTATGAGTCGGGTTACATGAAGCGATATAGTAAAACAGAAACTAGAGGCGGAGGTAACGGTGTGAGTGAAGAGACATAGTAAAACAGAATCTAGAGACGGAGGTAACGGTGTTAGTGAAGAGACATGGTAAAATAGAAGCTAGGGGCGGAGGTAAAGGCGTGAGTGAAGAGATATAGTAAAACAAAAGCTAGAGGCGCAGACGAGATAACGGGATGAGTAAGCAACCGCCAAGGTGCGTGCGCCGGCGTGTTGACGCGGAACAAAAATTCAAAGAAAACTAAAGCAACAAAAACTAGACACAACATTCGTCGCCACCGTCTCCCCCATACTCCATTTCTCACTCTCACCCCCATTCTCACCTTCCCTTACTCTCTCACCCCCATTCTCTCCTTCCCTTACTCTCTCTCTCCCTGTCACTCTAGTTCCTACACTCTGTTTCTCTTTACACACACCTTCTCACTTTTAACTTTCGTCGGAGGCGATTGAAAAGATCGTTCATGGCTTGCTCTCTAAACTGTTGTTGGAATGACGCCGGTTGTGGATTGCCTCGAATGATATATAAATAGATATACACGCATACAAACACACTCATATATACTCAGATAACACATGCATGCAAACACACTCATATATACTTAGATAATAAATAACACTTGCACATGACAATTTGGAGATGCAGGTACATACACAGCTGCAGACTGATGTGTTCCTATATCAACACAATGCCAGACGAAGAGACTGAACTTGTACGAAAGGAACAAATTAAACGTTTGATATGTAAATTTTCGAATAATTTGTGGCCTTGAGGCATAAATAAATACCCATTTGGAGGGAAATATTTGATCAATTCCAAGCACTACTATACGTTACTCTCCACTACATTTCTGATTTATACAGAACTGTACTATTCTTCAACACTATACTGCATTACACATGTCCAGCTTCAATTCATCCCTCCCTCTCTCTCTCTCTCTCTCTTCCGTAAATCTTATAACGCGGGGACAGTCGCAAACAGCTGAAAGGTGAGCGATTCGAATCGTGTCCTTGACCTGATGTTCAGGCTGAACATCAGGCGCATCGATCTCACCAGTCTGGAGGGCCCTGCCCTTCCTCTTCTGACTAATTTATTTTGAAAACAACTGCAACCCTACTTCCTCACATTATACCACACTTCACTGCAACCCTACTTCCTCACATTATACCACACTTCACTGCTACTCTACTACTTCACACTATACCACATTTTTGTTACATGACTGCATCATACTGCACAGCTAGACTGCTGCATCGCACTATACCACACTTCTCTGCTACACTATATCAAATTGCACTGCTGCATCACACTGCACAGCTACACTGTTGCATCACACCATACTGCACTACATTGATACACTATACAACACTACACTGCTACACTACTGCATCACATACCATGATTCACTGCATCACACTACACTGCTATCCTGCTGCTTCACACTATAACACACCTCACTGCTACACTACTGCATTTCATTATACCACACCTTACTACTACATTTTATTATACCACACTGCACAACCCCAACGAGGTAGCCTCTATGCCAGTAGTTCCCAACCTTTTTGTTACCAAGGACCCCCTTTTATTTAAAATAATTTTCCCACAGACTCCAGGCTTTTGAAAGGTCTGTCTTCTGAACAAGCTCACGGACCCACATGGGTCTGCAGACCCCAGGTTGGGAACTGCTGCTCTATGCTCGACATGCTAGAAACATCAGCCAAATCTCCTGCAAATCACACTCTACTGGTCTTAATAAAGAAGGAAACATTGCACAATATACTCCCTAATATACAACTATTGACCATAGGTCTGTTTGATTAGAGCTGACCTGGGGTTAAACAGCAACAAGTGTACAGAAATAAACTGGACAATGGAGAGAGTACAATATGTCCAGATTGTCACTGCATGCCAGAGTGTGCAGTATGGTCATCAGCTAAGAGGAGACAGCATATCTAAAATGAGAGATCTGGGTGTTGCTAACTATCTGCATGCCATAGGTCTGTTCAATCAGAATTAACCTGGGTCTACACAACAACACACATCCCTCTCTCCTACTCTTCTCACCATCTACACTCCATGCTAAATAGTTGTTTTTTTTTCTAAGTCCTTCTTCTACCAGAATATCATCCCTTGGCAACTCCCTCCTCTCCTTCCCATCTGTTCTCTCCAGCAGCCACTAACTTTTGAGTAAGAGTTCAAATTGGACATTAACAACATTAACCTCGCTTAGGACACTTCTCTTTTACTTCAGATTAAACAGTAATAAAACTACAGTACAATATTCACATTAATAAAAGAGCCTCTACTTGGTAACTCAGCCTGCCAGAAATAGCAGCCAAATTTCCCTGAAATAACACCACTCTACCGTCTTAAAAAAAGGGGGGAGATGACGCATTCCTAGAAACACTATGTCTAATTAACCCTTTCGTTGCCATATTTGTAATGAAATACACTACCTACAATTTTCAATTAATTTTGAAAATAATCAAGAATTTGGAGGTATTTAGTAAAATAACTAACTTTCTTGTCATTAAGTTGGTGTTTGGAACATAACTTAACAAAAAGTTCTTACATAAAATTATAATGGCAGATTTAAATTTAAATATAATCACTTTAAAACAAATGGTTTTTTATCATAGAAACAGGGACGGTTTCAGGCAGTTTGGTATCAAAAGGGTTAAATAATGGACACACAAAAAAGGACATGTTGTTCACATTTACAGTAACCAACAATATTAATATTTCTAAACTGTTCTCAACTGGCATGAGAATGGTATTTCAATTATGGTATTTTAAATAAATGTAGTATCAGTTTTAGAAAATATTTATAGAATCCTTGCACAGATACCTTCGTTTCTTCGTAACTGACAATACACTATACAACCTATCTCAGATCGAACGGAAGAAGTATTGTAAAGGATGATTTATCTCAGATGGAACGGAAGAAGTATTGTAAAGGATCTCAGCTATGACCCACTTAAGGTCAATGTAGCCTTTGAGTCTAAAACTTAAACCCTACCTTATGTAGGTTTTTATTGGTTCACCAATAGTTTTACAACAAAACTTTCCTGGTGTAAGTATATATGACCAAGAAAACAGAATTATAGACAGCAGGTCAGATGTATATACAATTTGATATATTTCAGAAACTAACTTTCCAAACATGAACAGACATGCGAATAGGCCACCCCCAACCCCCACCAATGTTTTTGACATGATTCCCATTACCAAAGTAGGTGTCATGTTAAGTGCCAAAAAGAAAAAGAGAGAGAGGTTACAATCAGATGACATATATGCAGCAAACACAGTTGAAGCACAGTATATATGTCACCCCTGACTATTTTTTTTTTTACCAGAATTAGTCATTTAGATAATGATTGTTCTCATCATTAAGGGTGTAATTTTAATCGATTAAAATTTCTTTGCTTACTACATCTAGTATGCTAGCATCCACATTACTATTAAGTATGTAATGATTAACTTTACTTTTTATTTTCAAGATTTCAGCTTTTCTGATCAACATTTTCTTAAGTTCGCACTAGTCATATTACTACATATGGAGCTGAATAGTCACATACAAAATGACAAAACTATTACTAGATCAGATAACTTTTGCCAACTAAAATAAGTTGAAGCAAATTAATATAATTTGAGAGATGGAAGAAATAAAGTTGAAGTTGTACAGAAAGACTCAAAGAATGAGAAATAAAAAATTACTTTTTTAATCCTTTTGTAACCAGATTTCTAATGAAATCTACCGCCTGTGTTTCAATTCATTTTTGGAAATAATCAAGCCTTTTGAAGGATAAAACAACTAACTTTTGGAATATTAAGATAGTGTTTGAAACACAACTAAAAGGTTCTTACTTAAAATTATGATGAAAGGTTTTTAATTTAGATATGAAAATTTTAACACTGGCAGTTTTGTATGATAGAACCAGCATTGATCTCAAGTGGTTTCGTAATCAAGAAGGTTAAAGTTATATTTACCATGAGCACATGGTAAAACTCTGAGTTTGTCTCCTTCTTCATATTCATCTAGACAAATAGCACAAACATCATAGGATTCACCTGAAAATCAGAAGAAAAAAAAAAAACCAAGAAATAATACAAATAATTCAATTTATTTACTTGATATCAAACATCATAATCATGATTCTGAGACAAAAAAAGAGAAACAGGGTCACTAACAGGACTCAATCATGTATTTATTGCTTGCCAGGTGACCATGTTACTGATTACTACACTACAAAGCACCTGTATTCCTCTCCTCAAATTTGTTACTGGAATTTGTGCAGGATAGGTAATTCTAGTAATATCTGATATAGCCAGGTGTCCGACTGGCAAGAAATAACACCATTTTTATTTACTTGGGTTATCTAAACGGAAATAACATTTATGGTGTGTAGGTTTAGATGCCAGATATAAATAAATACATTAAGAATTAACAATGAAGATATCGGTCACCTTTCATTTACAAAGTTATTGTTATATTCAGGGAAGAGGGTGACTGACCTTTTGGAGTTGCAACTACAATTAACTGAGAAAACCTGGAATGATTTAAGAGATGTTATTGCCAGGAATATGGCACAAATGAATCCAAAGAGTCAGTGTTTTGTGATATAACAGTGCTTTTAGCAATAATAATAAGAATATGATGATTTATAAACCATAAAAACTAACAATTAAGGATCTAACTACTGAAAACTTGATGTAAATGTAAACATTGCTTTCTGAAATTGAAGTATTCTGGAGAAAGTTTCTATAAAAAGTAAGAACATCTTTCTTTTCCAATAAATTCTGTGATCTTGGGTAAAAAAAAATATTAAAAACTTAAAAACGAAAAGAAATTTAAAAAATACCTTTTTAAATGTATATTTCTTGATTTAATAAAAAAATGTTTCCCTCAAATAAAAAAAATAAAATAAAAATACTAAATTATAAATTCACTTATTTGTTTGCAACAAATTAATCCATACTTTATTACATATATTTCAATTAATTTTGAAAACAGGGAAAGAACATTAAAACTTAAAAATACAAAAAAAAAAGATTTTTTTTTTTTCTTTGGAAAAGTCACCCATTACCTTTTTTGAATTTCTTCACAGGAATTTTTTTCAAGTGCCTACTGGGAAGACGAGACCGATGTCTTCTTGCAACATTCCGGCATGATCTTCCCATCTAAAATACAAAATTTAATTAAAATATTTCAATAATATTATTTTTTTTTTTACTTACAGAAATAGCAAATATAAAACTACTTAGTAAAAAATATAATTTATGAAACACACATATTTTATTATATACTCCACATAAACACACATAACCTTACCTAACTCCACATAAAATATATCTACCCCATTTCTCACTCAATTATAAACACAACCACTGACTTGGAGTCCTATAACCTACTGGGCTTATAGGAGTACCACTGAAGACTCTCTTGATGTAGAGTAGTATACATCGGACAAGTTAGCTTAGTGGAACTACAACTATATATTACACAAGCTATTCATGTACCAACTAATATTATAGGTTCATTCTACTTCACTTAACATTATCAATCTAAAGTTTTCAAGGACTAGTTGTTTATTGATCCAGACTAAACTGGGTCCTGCAGGGCTATTGACATGGATCAGACCAGACCTGTAGGTCTCATCACAGACCAGACCTGTAGGTCTCATCATAGACCAGACCTGTAGGTCTCATCATAGACCAGACCTGTAGGTCTCATCATAGACCAGACCTGTAGGTCTCATTACAGACCAGGCCTGTAGGTCTCATCATAGACCAGGCCTGTAGGTCTCATCATAGACCAGACCTGTAGGTCTCATCATAGACCAGACCTGTAGGTCTCATCATAGACCAGGCCTGTAGGTCTCATCATAGACCAGACCTGTAGGTCTCATCACAGACCAGACCTGTAGGTCTCATCACAGACCAGACCTGTAGGTCTCATCATAGACCAGACTGAAGTTGGACG
>JAOPJM010001971.1:13510385-13520943 GCA_027124095.1 Muusoctopus leioderma | reverse complement strand
CAGGCCGTCCTGCCCCTGTCGGAGCATAGACGGCCACTAGTCTGAAGGCACCGCCTTCACTGCCGTTCACGTCCAGGGGTACTTACAAATAAAATGAGGGCATGAATTTTACTCACGGGGAAGATGACAAGAACTGATCGTTCCGGAGAGCAGTTATTCTAAAAGTGTCGGATTCGGTTATTCAAAGTGATATTGTTGTAATGACTTTTTTTTTTACGTTTGATACTTTTAGTTTGACTTTGTTTTTGTTAGTGTGGTGTTGGAATCTTAGAACGTAAAATGTCGTATCTCTTGGCACACCAGTTGGTTTAAGGACTGCTTTGGAGATAGGAAAAAAAAAAAGAACCGCCACGGCAACAACAATAACAAGGAGAATAATCTCTCCTATTACTGCTACTGCCACTGCTAAAACTAAAGAAGTGAGCACTGGCAACTCCTCCCCTGTTTGCACTCCGTGTTAATAAAAGCACCTGCCCTAATCGTTCAACGCCGACAACCACCACAACCTAAGTTCTTTCTCTATCTCACATATTGTTTTTCCTGTCCTTTCTTAACACACATACATTCTCTATCTATTTCTCTTTATTTTTTCTCTATCGTTCTTTCTACGTACATACACTTTCACTGGTTTTTCCATGGCTCGGTATTTCTCACTGTCCTCTTTCTTACGCATAAAATACACACTTCGTTTCTTTCTCTCTCTGGTACACACACTATATATATTTCTTTCTTCCTCCCTTTTTCATGTACCTCCACTTCAGCACTCTCTTTGTGTGTCTGTATATTAATCTGTTCCTTCCCCTTTTTTCCGTCTTCCCTCACACCATGCAACCACGTTTTCTTACTCACCCTTTCTCTCACTCTCACTCACACCATGCAACCACCTTTTCTTACTCACCCTTTCTCTCACTCTCACCATGCAACCACGTTTTCTTACACACTCTTTCTCTCACTCACACCATGCAGCCACACGTTTTCTTACTCTCCCTTTCTCTCACTCACATCATGCAACCACCTTTTCTTACTCACTCTTTCTCTCACATCATCAACTACGTTTTCTCACTCTCTTCATACAACCACTTCATTTGTTCTCGTACCTTCCGAAGCTTCTTCTATACTCAACCTGGATACATTAATACACGTATATCTATATACATTTTGCTTTCCCCTGGCCATTCAATAAGCAATTATAGTTCATACACATAACTAATGCTTAAGTAATTTCTATAGTGTTATCTTCAAAAAAAAAATCTTCACGTTATTTGTCAAGAATAACAAAGAAAGGAAGAGTACACGGTGGCAGATAAGTAACTCCCGGATTACATATGCTCATACAAAATTTTATGAATAAATTTAATACAAAAATTAAAAAATGGAAAATATATAGCATGCATAAAACATGTATGTATGAGTGATTCTCAACATAAATCATAAATTGTATAAATCATAAATTGTGTGCAAGCATGCATGCATTATTATCAGGGAGTTACTTATCTGCCACAATTTAATGCTATTAAACTTCCTTTTTTCCCCACTTTTGATTATCTACATATGTCTGCTACGTATATGGGAAGAGTAAAGAAAATAAGGCTGGAAGAAAATTTCCACTTTTTCCTATAGCCATGTAATGATAATGCATTAATTCATACACATTCTTCCTACTCTAATGATTTACAATATGGCACAGTTTATTTTTTTAATCTATCTATATATCTACTACCAATGTAAATAGCTATCGTTTTTATATATCATCTATCTAAATATTTATCTAACTCAATATATGTTGATCTTTAATATTTACGACTATCTATCTATTAATCTCCATATTTATTTTAGTCTCGATAAAATAACTATGTAAATATTTCTATTATATTAAGCCTTTTATAATATTCTTTTATTTTTATTTTCATTCCCAAAATGACAAGCATATTCCTTTTGTTATGTATCTAGACATTTTTGCGTATTACGTAAAATTTCTAATAATGATGATTACAGTAATAAAGGTTGTTTTTAAGTTTTAACACCAAACCTAAAACTGCAAAATGACTTATTCATGTACATTATTTTGAGTGTTTTTTTATATTTCATAACTTTTATAGGTTATTAAATCGAAATAAAATATTATGTATAATTAAATTGTTGGTTCCATTATGAATGAGTTGGCATTTACAGATTGTGCTTCTTCAGCAGTGGAAAAAAAAAAAAATACCATGTGATGGTTGCAAAATCATATTTGATCGTGAACTTAACTTCTTTAGGTTTGTTTATAAAATGAACAACATTTTAGTGGTTCGTAAATTAAAAATTAAAATTACTTTCTCAGAAAATTGTCAATTTCGTCCTGAATGACATTTCCTAGACAATCGAAATAATTCTCATGTTTAATGCCAAAAAACTTAAGGACTCTTTCTGCTAATGAAGGTCTTGGAAGGAAAATCATTCTTACTCAAAAATGTAGTTAATCTTTCCCCCAAAAAAGTAAAGTTCTAAGGGGTCGGTTTCTGTGGCTTTAAACAGATGATAGAGACGAATCGTACCCTGGACAGTGTACAAGTAACTTTCTGTTTCAGCTAGATGAATGAACTGAAACTATAATTTAAGTATGTCTGTCGTCCAGAGACAACGAAACACATGATGTTGATGTCATTGACCACTTCATTATCTCTAGTGAGCTCATCGAATGAGTACAAAGTATTTTAATAGTTTTTTTTTCTTCTACATATATCTCATAATTTTTTCAATTTGTTTTATTATTTGTGTTGCTTCAGAGTAACATCAACAATTCAAAATGGATTGTTGATGTTACCCTGTATTTCTTCCTCTTTTATGTTGTGCCTGCCCCACCACTTTCTTAATCCTTTCACACGTTAATAAAGTGTTCTGTGGTTTCTTCCTCTCCACATCCCGTTGTACATTTTACATCTTCCTCTCCGAACTGACTTCTGAAGTTTGCCTTTGCATTTACCATAGTTAATCTTAATCTAAGGATTTCTCTACATTATATTTTCTTTAGATATTCTTTTTGTTGCAACTTTTCATTTTTTTTATGAATCTTAATTTTGTATTTATTTGTACTTTTTCTTTTATTTTATGTTCTATTTTTTCTTCCATTCTGATTTGTTAAACCTTTTTTATTGTCACTATGTCTATACCTATTTTCATTTTGTCTGCCCATTTCCTCAATTCATTTATCCACATGCAACGGCTTTACCTACGAACGAGAGTAGTCCAAAGACTCATCCACTACTGGCAGTCTGGTGGACTAAAATGCCTTCCACTAATTCCCAGTGATGTTGACTTCGCCTTTCCTTCCACAAATCATATATAACAGCGATCATTGATTCAACTAAAATACCTCCTCTAACAGATTCGTATCGCTTGTATCAATATGAGAATTCGTTATCTTATTTAGCACATTAAAATGACAATGCAAAGGAAGACCATCAATTCATATACTGTTCTGATTAAATTGTGGAACATTTTTAATTGCCATGAAGTAATTACGTCATGGATTTATATATTTGATGTTGCAATCAAAGAATCGCCTATTGATTGTAGAGAAACTGATGTGAGTTCAAATATCTGATGTGGGTGAAAAGAAATAGTCCTTCAATGACGTTTAAATAATGACTGAGGCAATTAAACTGAATTTATTAGTGGGGCTGACTACATTAAGTATGTTAGCTATGTTAGCACTCAATAATCAACTGATGTGTATAAATAGTTAAGTTGGTGCTAAAATACTTAACGTAGTGAACAAGGACATTTTAATTTAAAATTACAGCCGTAACGAGAAGAAAAATATGAGCTTAATGATTAATTCTGGTCAACAAAGTCAGGGGAGACAATACCGCAATTTAAATTAATAAAAATTGAATGGTGGGCTGTGAGTCTGATCTTTGGAAAGTACGGTGATAGCTCCAGACATGTTTCGGTCTTATTAGTTTTCCTCAGCAAAGCATAGTGTTTGCCAGTACTGCCAGACCTCATGGTTTGTTTTCTCATCACTATGTGTGTAATTTAATTAATAAAAATTTTTTTTGGCTCACTACATTATGTATGTTAGCACCTACTTAACTATTTATTTTTCATGCAGAAGCAGTCCTGAGTATCCCCCCCCCTCCCCAGTCACGCCAATAAATGTTTATTCACTCATATTTTATATATCTATCAGTTATCTTAAGGTCTGACAAGTACTGGTAAATATAGTCTTTACTGGTACTTGCCAGACTTTACTTGCCTTGCTGATGAGGTCTAATACAACTGAAACATGTCTGAAGTTGTCGCAGTATTCGACAAAGATCAGACTCACTCATTACTGCATGCCCGCATTCAAGTTTTAAATAATTCAAATTTCAGAGTTGTCTTCCCTACCTTACTTGACCAGAATTAGTCATTAAGCCGATAGTGTTTTCTCTTCACTACAGGTGTAATTTTAAATAATTAATATTTCTTGTCTCCGTATGTTAGCACAAACTTAACTATTTGTTTTCTATGCAGAAGGCATCTCTGGGTAATTCCCCCCCCCCTCCCGCCTAATTTATTTAGTAATTCCTCAGGCAGTTGAAATTTGTCATTATTACTGCTTATTTTGATGTTTTGTCATGTTTCATCACATATTCACACAACCTCACATTTATAGTTTTTTTTCTATTATAATTACATTTACATCTAGGATATTTTATAGGAATATTAAATCGACCTCAGTACTTGACTGTTGTTCTATTATATCGACCCCCGGAAGGATGAATGGCAAAGTTAACCTTGGTAGGATTTGAACTCTGAACGTAAAGGGCCGTAACTAAATACTGCGTGACATTTTTTTCCGACGCTCTAACGATTCTGCCAATCCACCACCTAACATACAGGGAAGGAAATGAAACTGTGAAATTTATGCTTTTCTTAACTGCGTTAGTGATTGAGCTTTTGAAATTTCACAGTTGTACTTGTTTGGCAAGTGACGTAATTTGAGACTGTGTGTAGAAACTGAAGCAATTACATCATGAAAGAGTCATTTTAACCATTAAAAAACACACGTAAACCGTTATATTCACTTTATATTTATTTCATTAGGTGTCAAAATTTTTGTTGCACCCTTGGTGACCTGATAACTGACACTGTTCTACTTTACAAAATCTCTATTAACTTTCTAAATTTCAGAGTTATACTTGTTTGGCAAGTGACTTGATTTGAGACTATGTGTTGAAACTGAAGTAATTACATCATGGAAAAGTCATATTTAGCCATTTAAAAACACACACAATCTGTTATATTCACTTTATATTTTTTTTGTGAGGTCTCAAAATTTTCGTCACACCACAGCGACACAAAAACTGTTATATTCACTTCACATTTATTTCAGGAGGTCTCCAAATGTTCGTCACACCACAGCGACACAAATACTGTTATATTCACTTCACATTTATTTCAGGAGGTCTCCAAATGTTCGTCACACCACAGCGACACAAAAACTGTTATATTCACTAAACATTTATTTCAGGAGGTCTCCAAATGTTCGCCACACCACAGCGACACAAAAACTGTTATATTCACTTCACATTTATTTCAGGGGGTTTAAAAATTTCCGTCATACCACAGCGACACAACAACTGTTATATTCACTTCACATTTATTTCAGGGGGTTTAAAAATGCTCGTCACACCACAGCGACACAAAAACTGTTATATTCACTTCACATTTATTTCAGGGGGTTTCAAAATTTTCGTCACACCAC
Source organism: Muusoctopus leioderma (assembly GCA_027124095.1). Lineage (NCBI taxonomy): Eukaryota > Metazoa > Mollusca > Cephalopoda > Octopoda > Octopodidae > Muusoctopus > Muusoctopus leioderma. The sequence continues at coordinate 13,515,209 of JAOPJM010001971.1, read as the reverse complement.
AGCGACACAAAAACTGTTATATTCACTTCACATTTATTTCAGGGGGTTTAAAAATGTTCGTCACACCACAGCGACACAAAAACTGTTATATTCACTTCACATTTATTTCAGGAAGTCTCAAAATTTTCGTCACATCACGGCGACACAAAAACTGTTATATTTACTTTATATATATTTCATGCAGTCTTAAAACTGAGTTGCAGTGAAAATATGTCAATGACAAGGTCACTGTGATGTGACAAACATTTTGAGACCTCGTGGAATGAATATAAAGTGAATATAACAGTTTTTGTGTGTGTTTTTAAATGGCTTGCTATTGTCACCAGAGGGATGGTGACCATATCAAAGAAATAAAAAGTTGTCTTGATATGAGACTAAAAGCCCTAAACAACATGAAAAGGCTGTGGCAAGGACAAGACAAACAAAGCTGAGAGTTCTTAGAGCCTGCATATTCCAAATAGCAACATACACACGTGAGACTTGGGTATTTTGAAGAACATGTGCTATCGAAGGATATTGAGAGTCCCCTGGGGTGAGGTGACACACAAATGATGACATCAGAGAGGAAGGAGCTGAACGTTCCAAGTGATTGGCTATTACAGTATGTAAAGAGACAGAAGCTATGATATTGTGGTCATGTGACAAGGCATGATGGAATGGAAAAGAGAGTCCTTGAGGTGCATATTCCGGGGAAGAGGGAGAGCAAGGTCCAGATGGGAGGGGACAGCGACAGGTTTTTGGTTCAATGGAGAAAGCCAGAAGGATTGCACAAGACAGAAAATAGTATCTGTGCTGCTGTGAGAGAAGCTACGCTCTGAAGAGAGTATGCTATGATGATGAATAATTGTAAATGGCTAAAATGTCTCTTCCACGATGTAATTGCATTAATGATTGAAACTTGGCTAATTATCGATTAATGGCATAAGTCTTTAGATTCACTGTGCAGAGAAAACAAATGAAATGATGTGATTTTTATGCCTTTCTGAGGGGTTTTAGGAATTGAAACGAAATTTAGTCGTGGACTCAGTAAGTTATTGATAGACACTAGGCCACAGAGAGGGGAATGAGTTTGTGTGGTGTTCATGCCTTTCTCAAGGGCATAAGAGCCATGAAGTGTTATGAAATGGCTACAAATTGGAATTGAAACTAGGTATGGGCTGTGGTTAAGAAGTTCACTTCATAACCACGTGGCTCCCAGAGTCTATCCCACTGTATGTCACCTTGAGCAAGTGTCTTCTACTGTAGCTTCAGGCTGACTGATGCCTTGTGATTGAAATTGGTTGACGGAAACTGAACAGAAGCCTGTTGCATATGTATATATCATCGCTTTACATCCATTTTCCATGCTGGCATGGGTTGGACAGGTGATTTCAGAATGAGTCTGTTCATATTTGGACAGGCTCAGTCTGAAATCACCCATCCAACCCATACCAGCAATATATATATATATACACAACCACACATACACACATATATATATATATACACAACCACACATACACACACATATATATATATACACAACCACACATACACACACATATATATACACAAATATCTAATTATAAAAGATTATGTGGGGAAGAAAAAAACAGCATTAACTCAATGACTAATATTATTTTAATCATTTTGAAAGTATGAGAGACAACTCCAGACATGTTTCTGGATTATTAGACCTCATCAGTGAAACAGACTTCACAGTACTTACTGAAGTAGTGATGAGAAAATCACTAAATAGATATACAATATTGTACACGAGTAGGCAGGTGAAATTAGCATATTTAAAAAAATATATATCTGTGAGATTAATTCCTCAGAGTCGCCATCTGTATGAAAAACAATAGTTAAGTCAGTGTCAACATATTTAATGTAGTTAGCATCAAAAATCTAATTAGGAATAATTATGTGGTGAGGGGAAAAAAACAACATTAAACTCAATTACTGTTATTTGTTTCGCAATCATGGGATTTCGGGTTCAATCCCACTGCACAGCATCATAATCTCGTGTCAACCTAAGCCTTGTAGTGATTGAAATTGAGCAGACAGAAACTGTATGGAGACCAGTAGGATGGACTGTTCCTGGTGTGTCATGGTTTCCTTCCAAAAGTATCGGAGACTCTGCAAGGATGTGTCTCAGCCATGAAAAAAAATCTTATTGACTCAGAAGATAGGGAGAGGAAATTATTTACTGTGTGAACCAATGAAGGAGCTTCTACGTACTTACTCAACGTGTTGGGAATAGCAGCCAAATCTACCTCAAATCACACACTACTGTATTTCGCTATCATATTTCTAATTAAATACACTGCCTATGATTTTCAATTAATTTTGAAAATAATCCAGAATTTTGAGGGATTTAGTAAAATGACTAACTTTCTCGTGATTAAGTTGGTGTTTGGAACACAATTTAACAGAAAGTTCTTACATAAACAATAAATTAAATTAGACACTGGTCATATTTTTTCCTTCTTGAGTTTGTGTTTGTAAAGTGTCTAATTTAATTTAATGTTTATTTATGATCGAAAATCTTAACCGCTTACTTAGTCATCAACTACTATTCTTACATATAATTATGGTGGAAGGTTTAAATTTAAAAATGAACACTTTAAAACAAATGGTTATTTTGATCATAGAACCAGGGGTGGTGGTTTCGGGTGGGTTGGTATCAAAAGGGTTGACGGTTGGGTATGATTTGAGGGACATTTGCTTGCTATTTCTAGTAGGAGAAGTGACTGCATAGAAGCTCTCTCATTGGCTTGTGTCTGTTTTTGCTTCATGTCTCAAGCAACAGAGCAGAAATTTGGTGTAGGGCGCTATCTGAGTTTGAGTGAAGATTTAGAGTGGAGTTCAGGTCATTAAAAACCTATAAGAGACTTCTTTTAAATCAGTCATGAGCAACCCTTTTCGACCATGCATGAGATATTGCTCATCATGAGTCGAGCCACACCCAAGGCCAGATTTAGCCATAAGCTAAAACAAACTACATCTTAGGGGCCTCACAATCCGAAGGGGCATCAAAATAAGTAAAAGGCATATATGTTTTCAATTTTTGTGAGATTTTCTGGTTAAGTTTTTAACAGGGGCCTCCAAGCTTTATATAGCTTAGGGCCTCACCAAGTCTAAATCCAGCACTCCCCACAACACTAAAAGAAAAATTTAACAAACATACAAACATCGTATTTAATTAGTGTATATGGTTTAGTCTGACTATTTTAGGGTATGACCCTCTGGGAAATTATGGTCACCAGATCATAAAAAAGCTATTATGCTGGTATAATCATGAAATTAAGTATGCCATGCAAAAAGTCAAAAGGCCCGCGAGCCGCCCATGACTGTTTTAAATTAAAAAATACTCCTTTTTAAAACAGTGCATGACCTGGGCTTTGAAGGAATGTAACTCTTTTATTCATATTAGAGTTATATCCCTTGTGACGTCATCACCTCATAATTCTTCTTTTTTATGATGTTTATTTTTCTCTCTCTCTTTTTCTCTGTCTCTCTTTTTCTCTGTCTCTCTCTTTCTCTCTCCATAAATTGCAATCCATAAATTAAAGTATCACTTTCATTCTTAAATGTAATCAGAACTTTTAAAGAATATATATTTGCATCAAATGAGATCACAGGCATCATTATCTGATGGTCATTATTATCATTATTTACTTCCTGCTTATCTTTAGATGTATATTTAAGAATCGGTAGAGCAGTGGACAAAATACCTTGTGGTATTTAGATGCGTCCCTTTTTACATTCAGAGTTGAAATTTTACCGAGGTCGACTTTGTCTTTCATTTTTCCAGGGCCAATAAAATAAAGTACCAGTAAAACACTGGGGTTGATGTAACCAATTGTATCCTTCCTCCAAAATGTATGTCCATGGCTGTGTCGTTAAAAACTTCACTTCGCAAACATGTGGTTTCAGGTTCAGTCCTACTGTGTGGCACCTTGAGGAGGTGTCTTGTACTATAGCCTCAGGCCGACCAATGCTTTGTGAGTGAATTCGGTAAACAGAAACTGTGCAGAAGCCCGTTGTATATATATATGTGTGTGTGCATCTGTGTTTGTCTGTCTCTGTATGTTCCTTGTTTGTTTATGTCCCGTAACTTAGTGGTTTGGCAAATAGAGACTGATAGAATAAGTACCAGACTTAAAAAATAAGTACTGGGGTTGATCTGATCGACTAAAGCCCTTCAATGCAGTGCCCCAGCATGGCCACAATCCAATGACTGAAACAAGTAAATGATTACCAATGACAGATATCAATATATATTAAAAATTTTTGAAAATTTCTCACTCAGTATATATTTTTAAAAAATATAAAATAAAATATTAAAATATTTTAAAATAAAATATAATATTTTTTTTAAATTCTTGATTTATTGATAATAAAATGATGGAAAAATATTTTAATTTTAATATCTCAGTAAATTGAGTTTACATAAAATAACATATTGTCTCCCTCCCAACAGTAATTATGTAGCTACCACTATCTTTCCCACATTCTTACCCCACTACCCCCAATCACTCTCCCACACACATACTCTTGTCCACCACTCACCTGTTCACTTTATCAGGTCACACCTACTCTCATTGTACGGATACTATGTAGAGCAGAGAGAACTCTTTGGTCTGCAAGGGACTAAGGCATCCTCTCTTAGTGCTGGAGCCAGGATAAAATGCACCCCATGTACTCTATAAAATGGTTGGCAGCTGAATGGAGACTATAGAGAGTAGAGAGGACTCTCTAGTCTTGTCATGGACATGACAACCTCTCTAGTGTTGGTGCCATGATAAAATGCACCCAGTACACTCTGTAAAGTGGTTGGTG
>JAOPJM010001971.1:13482066-13492856 GCA_027124095.1 Muusoctopus leioderma | reverse complement strand
GAGAGAGAGAGAGAGAGAGAGAGAGAGAGAGAGAGAGAGAGAGAGAGAGAGAGCCAACTAGAAACTCACATGTCCCATTCTTTCTGTATTATTCGAACGTACCTGAGCTCTCACCACTAACCATCCTTGTCTCAGGATTGTGTTCGGGCAAGAAATTCCGAGTAATGAGATGTGAAGTGGCCTGAGCTAATATACACAATAAATTTACTGTTGCTCACGTATTGTAATCACGAGTGTCATCTGCCTAATTACAATTTTCCACATATAATTTATATACTTGAAGAGTATGTCAACTCCCAAATGTTTTTCATTACAAATGTTACACTGGAACAGTTACTTTAAGATAAACTTGTATGTGCTAAAAGTTTAAGAAAAAATCATGTTGCTGTTTAAAAATGAGTATCCAACTATTTAAAAATTATAATTGTTTAAATCTTATAAAAAAAACTAAATAACTATACATTTATTAAGCGATAAACATGAACGTATATTTTTATATACGAATGAAAATTTGGCATATTTATTTAAACTGTTTACATCTATAAAAGCAAAATACACTCAAATGTAGTTTCATGTGTTTACATACAAACTTGTACATACACAAACGTATATTTTCATATGATTAAATGTTTGCATAGACAACTTGCTGGAACTGAAATTTACATGTAGCAATGAAAATGTTTACCATTTTATTTATTACACTGAACAGGTGAGATAATGATTTCTGGAACGTTTACATATATGTACAGCATAACTCCGTTCAGATGCATACACACCATAATGTGTTCATCTGCAGGTGCACTATATCTATTGCTTCGTGCTTAATGTATATGTGTAACTGTTCCTCCCTGACTACATAAATTATATGGATTCAATGAGCCGTTCAACGTGTATTTCTAATTCAAACATGCATTTAAAATTACTACTTCAAAATCATCAGACAATATCATTTCACACGTTTTAATTTTCTATTTACAATATTGCTACTCATTTACTGAATCAAAAGGACAACTTTTACGAAGACTAGAGATTGTTACAATGTCTGGCGTTACTTCTAAAACTAAACATCAATATCTCTTAGTTTTTGTCTTTGTTTTTTTTCTTTTTTACATTTTATTTTACTATTTCAGTTAGCTACTTATCGAAAGAACAAGATTGTTATTTTATGAAAAATACGAACTTGATGAACAAGAGAACGGCGATGTACTCGTAGTATGTCTATAAATTATTCAGGACTGGATGTGTAAAATTTAAATATATCTTTATATGAGTTTTTTCTGTATCTACAGCTAATATTTTCGCAGTCTGGGCATTTTCTCCTCTTCAAGTCATGGTTTTTCATTTATTTTCTCCTTTGTTACTTAATGGAGCGTTTTCATCCTCTAGTTTTGGTTGTCACTCGAAAAGCTAAGCTAATGTAATTCTCACCCTTTAAACATTGGCAGCTCCCTGATCATCCAATGGATAATAATTGTCTTTCATTTCAATAAAATTTTGTTTCTCTGACATAGTCTTGTTTAACTTGTACTGTCGCATAATTCTTGACACCTCTTCAAAAGGAGGTAGAAAAACAACTATGATAGCCATTACGATAACCCACAGTTGCGTGAAACCTACCCAGATTTTAAACTGAGTTTCATTCATCACCGAAAAGCTAGCCATAATACCCGGGATAATTACTGAAAAAAGAAAAATACAGGAAGTTCCACCAATATAAGCTGTTAATTTAGCAGATCGGAAAGCTTGGTTCATCTGTTCAGATGTCGGTCTTTCGTCATATTCCATACCAGCAAGTTCTTCTCTGTAGTTTTTTTCCCAAGGATTTAAAGGATTATCAATGTTAAACAATTTCTGCCACTCCTCTTCTTTGGCCTCTTCAGATACTATCCGGTGTGTCATTAAAGATGTTACAACACAAAAGATCAAACTGACGCCAAAACTGGTTATTGTACCTGCCAACAAGACATTGTCTTGGACTGTGTTGATCAAGAAATTTCCAAGACCTCCAGGGTAAGTAGAAGCCACTCCTAATGTGACGATGATTCCACATAATAATCCCATCAAGCTTCCTGTAATTAAAGAAAAAATAGAATTAAAATTAAAGCCTCAAATTAGTGAATGTTATTATATGTGAAGTAGGTAACCGCAAACAAAGGTTTCTAAATACTCATTTTTCGTTGTCTTCTGTCCAGGGTTAAAGGTTGCTGCTATTGTTGTTGCTGTTCTTGTTGCTGCTACTACTGCTGTTGTTGTTGTAGTTGTTGGTGGTAGTTGTGTTTCTGTTGCTGTTGTTGTTACTGCTATTGTTAGTATTGTTGTTGCTGCTGTAGTTGTGGTGTTGGCATTCGTGCGGGTCTTGGTTCTGTCACCGCATGTCGTTGTCGCCTGAGGGCTTTTAGATGATTTCTACTACCACATTTGTAGCACCTTGGTCGTCTGCCCTCTACCACGACCTGCAACTGCACTCCATTTGGCAGATCAATTAGGTCGGGAATCATGTCCAAATTGTCTGGTCATACCTGGATCAGGATGTCCAACCCAACTCCTGACCAATTTTTCTTTTGATATTTTTTTTACATCTAATAGCGTGTCTCCGCCTTCCAGGACTACGCATTTGATTACCCACTACATGTTTAAATTAGGTGGCACTTCCGACACCCTTACCCTCACTACAGGCCTCCCGAGGTATGTGGGTAACAGCAACAGGTTTTCGCTCTTACACGGGACCGCCGAGTGTTTTTCAGCCAGTGCCTCAGTAAGGAAAGTCATTTCCACACTGCCATACTGCCTGGCTCGGGTGATACAATCTGTATCATCCCAAATTGTTTTTAAACAGTGCTCCCCCTGTATATGTGCCGCGTTTTCTACTCGTCGACTTTTAACCGACACACACCTATATACCATAGTTTTTCTGGCCGTATCGTTTAAAACCTGAAAAGGAACCGCCAGTAGAACTCTCCAGGTCCCTCTCTGAATTACTTTTTCGGCCTCTATGAGTTTCCTATATTTGTCTTCCATAGGTACCTGTTCCACCATGCTTGCGACTTTTGCGAAGAAGTCAGCTTTGTTGTGTATGGTTTGTGTGATGTTGTTGATGGTGGTGGTGTTCGGATTTTCAGAAACCATGTTGAATATGCCAGTGGCTGTGTGCGTAATGTCCAAACGGGTGGAAAATTTACCATTGTTGGTGGTGGTTGGTGGAGCGGTGTTGTTATTGCTTGTGTCACCGTTGCTGTTGTTGTTGTTGTTCCTCTCTCTTGAGATTGGCAAGCTAGTGAAATGCTCCATAAATATGACGGTGGATTCATCACAATTATTGTTGCTGCCGTTGCTGTTGTTATTTGCTTTTGTTGTTGTTGCTACTGCTACTGCTTGTTTTCATTAATGCTGTTGTTGCTGGTGCTACCGATGGTCGCTTTAGTGGTGGTGGTATTTTCAGTAGTGACAACGACAGGAATAATACTGCTGCTGGCGTCTTGTTGTTGTTGCTGCTGCTGATACTGGCGTTGTTGTAGTTGCTACTGCTTGTGCTTGCTGTAGTGTTGGTGGCGGGACGGTCTCACTGCTGACTGCTACAGGCGAGGAATCCATGCAAAGGCATAGATCTGGAGTGGCAGGAGTGATTTTGAGCTTGAAATCACCTCCCACTTGGCGTGCATCTCAGTAACACGTTTCGTCGCTCTGCGTGCATCTCAGGCAGGTCCAGCTGGTGGTAATTCCGTGCCCGTAGGGTTTGTCTCAAACTGACAGCCCCCCCCCATAGCACTGCCAGGCCAGGGATTTCTGGGAATTATCCATAGTCCCTGAACACAACGTTCTCTGGAATACACCAGCTAGTTTATTCTCAACGATGCCTGGAGTTTCATTGAGAACGTCGTCGCTCTTCCCCATCACTAATCCTCTATAGAAGGCCAGCGTGGAAGTTCCACTAGTTGTATTGCCCCAATCAAGCTTGGTCTTCACCGAACTGCAGCACCGTCAAAGAGACGTGCTGGGAAAAAACGTGTGTGACTCTACGCGCAGCACGAACAGGCTCGGCTAACGACATTTCCGTTCCCGTAGAGTTTGTCTCGAACCGGCAATGCCCCCCGGTAACACTGCCAGGCCAGGGATTTCTGGAAATTATCCAAGGGCCACGGACTGAAAGTTCTCCGGAACAGACCAGCCAGTTGATTCTCGTCGACGCCCAGAATTTCCCAGAGAACGTCGTCGCTCTTCCCCATCAATAATCCTCTATAGAATGCCAACGTGGAACTTTCACCGACCGCACTGTCCGACTGGTAAAGGGCTGTGAGCGCCTAACAACATTCCAGATGCCAGGCGCCCAGTCTTGGTCTCCGCTTGACCCAGGACTGCAGCTCTGTCGAAGAAACGAGCTGTAGAAAGACGTGCCTGACAAAAGGCGACCACACCTGCTCACCATCTAGGAATCTTTGTCAATTCCACAACCTCAGCGCATGTCTGCGCATCATCAACCAGGCCATACCAAGCCCTCCACGGGGAGGGCGTTGACAACTGATGGACCGCATGACCAGTGGAACTCGTCTATTTCACAAGAAGCAAAAGAGCAGACGCTCCAATCTGGTCATACAAAACCTAAGGCAAGTCACAACGGTCAGACGCTAACATATGACGGAACCAATGTACGCATTCGCCACTTCTACCAGATCTTTCGGGATAGTTTTCTCGCAGTCAATTTCTGAGTGAGATTGGCCACCCTGCTCATCATCTCGTCGAAGTTCTTACCCATCTGGAGGTCCAGATTGAGCAAGACACCACGCAGCTGAACCGGTTCATCTGTCCAGCGCCTCACAATGCGGTCTGATGGCATTGACTTGCCTCTCCAGGTGCTTTGCTTCTGTCATCACTTCGTATTCCTTTACAATGGTACCGAATACCTCAACTTCTGTGGTGTCCGATGCTATTACCGTGACGTCCATCGCGTACACTAACAGGGCTCTTCCGTTTCCTAATTCAAACGGGGTACCCCTCAACACTTCCACGTACCGTAGTAGTGGCTCAAACTTCCGTATATACAGAGGGGATGAGAGAGGACAACCTTGATAGACCGAGTGCCTGATTCTAATCGGTTCCGATAGGTGGCCATTTACTCTGACCCGCAAGCAGATGCTGCTGTACACTGAAGCAATCCATTCCCTGAAAATGGGACCGAAATCGGCTGCCTTGAAGACAGCTGCCAAGTAGCGATAGTCAACCCAATCGAAAACTTTCGATTGGGCCAAATTGAACAGGGTCCAACCGAAGCCAAGGTTATTATCACCCTCTCTACGCTGTATTGCATGAGGTAGAGATTGTAGTGGAAAGATCTGCGCGGGATCGCGCAGATCTGCGCTCTCCCAACCAAACTACCGACGACAGGCCAGCCTCTTTCTTAACACCTTAGCAAAAATCTAAGACTCTGCATTCAGCAGAGTTATGGGCAGGAAATTATATACATAAAGCTCATAGGGAAAAGCATCGAAACCAAGCGATTTTCCCCCTACCCCATACAACTACTTACGACCAGCCGTATCCCAGATGCTGTTATCGGCTTTTCGCAGCACTCCGTATCTTCCTCCGAAGATGATGTTCTTTGTGTTGTGTGATGGTTGTGCTGGTAGATAGCCGTCATGTGGGCTTTTTTGTCATACCGTCAACTTTTCTATGTTTTATTTGTGGTGGGGTGACAGTCGTTTGCTACTGCATTTTCTTTTCTTGCACCCTTGATAACAATTTTCCGCCTTTCTGCCTCCTCCTTATCCTTTTCTTGTCATTTAACAAGGAGTTGGAGTGAGAGGGAGAGACTGGGTGATGGATTTGTGAGTATTTATGTTTGTGTTTTGCTGGGGTAGATGGTACTGTTGGGTGGCATTTGGGAGTTTTGGTGACAGGTTCTGTTGTTGTCTTGGGGATTCCTGTGGCTGCTTTTGCTGCTGTTGTAGCTGTTATGGGGAGTCGTTGTATTTGTTAATGCTGCTGCTTCTGTAGCAGCTTTTGCTATTGTTGCTGCTGGTGTTGCTTCCACTGCTGTTGTTTTTGTTGCTGCCGTTGCTGCTGCTGCTGCTGCTGCTGCTGCTGTGGGTGTGGGGTCGGCAGGAGCGCTGGTCTTCCTTCTGATCTCTGTTGTGAGCAGAAAGCAGTTAAGTGGTTTTTGGCAAGATAAATGTGGCACCTGGCCCTTCTGCCCTCCACCACCACAAACAGCTGTGTGCTATTTGGCTGGTTGATCAGGCTGGGGATTCTCTCGATGTTTTCCTAATCTGTTGGGATCAGGAGCTCTTGTCTAATCCCCGACCAGTTCTCCTGGTAAAACTTTCGTAGTTGTAGAATGCTCTCCTCATCCTTCTCGTCACGCAGGGCGGCCACCATCAGCCACCAGATGTCTATTTCTTGTGGCACCTCCTTCACCTTCACCTTCACCACTCGCTTGCCCATGTAAGTCTGGATGGGGATGAATTCCTTGCTCTTCGTGAGGGTGATGGAGTGGCTACTCACCTGCTCTCTGAGGCGAATTTTAAATCAACTGTTCCAAATCGCCTGCCACGATTGATGAAGGATTTCTGCTTCCATAACTCCCTCGGGCACCTCTCGACTTGTGTTTGTTTCTTGATATGCTGTTGTTGCTGCTTGATTTGTTGTTGTTTTTCGGCACGCTTTTGCTGCTGTAACTACCTTAAGGAGGAAAACATACCGGAGAAGTCATTTCCACTGAAGGGGAGGTTTACTAAGATAACCTCCCCTTCACCACATTTTTGCTGGCTGGTTGTCAAAATTGCCGCCATGTTTAATGTTTTGAAAATATTTTTTCAAAGGAAAAGATTTTAAACGATTATTTTAACTCCAAAGGTAAGAGAAACAAAGGGACCAACCAGCCTCTGGGGTCCTGCTTGACTCCGCAACTAAAGGGCAAAGTTGACCTCGGTGGTATTTGAACTCGGTGGTATTTGAAACACACATACGAGGCATTTTGTCCGACGCTATAACGATTCTGCCAATCCGCCACCCTACAATAATAATAATAATTCTTTCTAATATTAACACAAGGCCGGAAATTTATGAGAGGGGAAAGTCGATTAAATCGACCCTAGTACTTGACTGGTACGTTATTTATCGACCTCTAAATGATGAGAGGCATAATTGACCTCGGTGGATTTCGAACTGAGAGCGCAGAGACCCGGAACAAATACTCCAAGACAACATATACAAAGTAATTATATAATATGTGGGGATAAATGAAGCAAAGTTGTACAACAATGAGTGGAGGGGTAAAGACATTATACAATATATTGAGACGTATTAATTTTTTTTTTTTTAGTTACACAAAATAATTAAATGCATAAAAAGACGGATATAATTAAAGGAGATATCCTTAAAGAAAACACAACTTCTTGAGTCATATCAGAACTCCCACAATTCTGATCATCTTCATCTTACCCTGCACTTCGTCCAGGTAAAGACAATCTCTCGTCCCGAAAGTGCCCATGAGCAATTCTGGTGTCGGAGTGGGCAAGAAAGAGCCTAGATCTTCGTTGTAATTTAAATACTCTTATGTATACCCATCAAAGGTAATTCTCACAAGCTGCCTATCTTTGGCATGCTCCACATAATCGGAGCCCGTCTCCTCGCAAATCTGCACTTGATCGGTCTCTACATCTTCACGTAACTCATTTAAATGATCCATCAGCCCTTTGTTTTTTATACAAAGAACTAAAAATTATGGAGGTGGGAGCGAGCTTTACCTTGGACGTTTTGCTCGCCTTCCCTTTAGGTTCATTTTTCATTTTTTAGGTATTTTTTCTTATTTTGCCTTTTCCATCGTCCCCGGCAGTTTGTTAACTATGTTCCTTGTTCGTTTTCTCCTCTTCGTCGCAAGATGATGGAGTGGTACTACTGGGAGTGAGTTTTTCGGCTTCCTAGTTGTCTGCCTTTTGGAATTGAGGACGAGGGGAGTCTTCCAGCAATCTTCGGAGCTGCAACTAGTGGTGCGACTAGAGGTGCTATTGAAACAGGAGCCTCTCTCACCTGCTGTTGCTGCTGCTGGCTCTGCTACTATCCCTTTCTTCGCTTCTAGAGTTCTTCGGGAAGAAAGCCCTCAGATGGCCCTTACTGTCATATGTATAGCAGTTAGGGATTCTGACTTGCACCACCAGTATTGTGGCCTTTCCTTCTGCACCCTTGATGGGGCACGGCTTCTTTATGGTTCTATAGTCTTCTCGTGTCATTAGAACTTGTATGTCTATTGAGGTGCCACCTGGCCACATGTCGTTCTTGGTTACCTCAGCACTCACCACCTGCCCGTACTGTACCACAAAGGTGACGATGAGCCAAGTGTCAATGCTGTTACTAATGTTCTTGACAGTGACTTTCGTATTTCGTCGACCCATGTACTGTTGCACTGACGTATGTGCAGGTGTGTGGTTCTTCCTGCTTCTTCCATTGTCCACAGTTTTAAAAACTATACATACCGTTTCGCAACCCTTCCCTCGACTTATAGAGAAGATATTTCCTCACACATCAGTGAGGGCAAACTTTAATGGTTCTTTTGAGAGCATGAGTAAACCTACTTGGCGTTTGGCAAAGTAGAGGTAGGTACTCGAATGAAAGTCTCTGGCAAAGCGGCGCATTTCTTCTGTAGAAATCTCTCTCCGAAGAGGAAGGTGTCTGTCTTCAATCCTTTCAGTCTCGTCCACCATACAACCTCTTTCGCGATAACCACCAGACAGAGGAAAACTGCAAGCGTAGAACAACAACAACAACAACAACAACAACAACAACAACAACAACGACAACAACGACAACAACAACAACAACAACAACAACAGCTGCCGCAACAGGGGCTGGTCGTCCGGATTTCTTCAGGGGTCTAGAAGCTTTCTTGGGAACGTCCCGCTCTTTAGTGCTAGTGAGAGACTGGAATAGCATCTTAGACATACGCTGGGATTTTGTGGGGCTAGCCAATAGAAGATGGCAGTGTAAAAGCCTCGCAAATCTGCTCAGACAATTCCAACTCTCTGACAGGTACCGACTAGATTTCCCGAATGTGCCAGTGTGGACATGGAGCAACAGCATCGAGTCATCCAGATAGTATCTAGATAGAGATTTTGCTAGGTGAGCTGATAGGGATAGTGTAGGGTGTCCACAATTTCAACTGGTCGGCTACACAGATCACAAATTTGTGATCTGCATGGTCGACCTAGATAGGATACATAGACAGGGCACCGGCTACTGGAAGCTAAACGCGTCGTTCCCGGGGCGCAAAGACTACAGAGATTGGATTATTGATTTAGTTAATCAACAGTTGACGGGGGCAATCGTCAACAACGAATGTTGGTGCGCTCTGAAAAGGGCGATTAGAACAGAATCGATAGGGTTTAGTAAAGAAGTAGTGATAGAAGAAAACAGATTAGAGGGTGATTTAGTCAGAAACTTAGAAGAGGCGATTAGGAAAGGTATCGCAACCGATGTGCTAGCAGCAAGAATGGCCCTCGATCATTTCTTAAACGCGAAACATGAGGTTGCGTTGTCAGTGCTCTAAGACACGAAGGAACGAAAGCTGTTCGATGGGCCCGAGTGACAGAGGCGCAATTTGGAAACAAAGCCACAATTCGGTCTTTGACGGACCTGGACGAGTGCGTGCTACTCGATTCCAAGAAGATGTGTGCGGCCTTTCAGCGGCACTTTGCTGAACTGTTCGGGTGTAGTGGTGGGCCTGAAATGGTGGTGGACTTTACCGCCTACCTTGATGGCCTGTCACGACTCTCGGTGGAGGATGCGGTGTGCTGCAAAGGCCGATAACAGCTGATGAGTTACGGGAAGCGATATGTGGTTGTGCGCGGAGAAAATCACCTGGTTTGGATGGTCTTCCCCCATGGATTTTTCGTTTATATGCCAGACCTGTTCGATAACCTTCAAGGCCTACTCCAACTGGCAGTAGAATGGGAGAATTTCCAACTCTGTGAGCCGAGAATTGGTAGCGCTGCTGAGAAAGGACGCCATCAAAGAGGGTGTCATTGATAATTTTCTGCTGAATACAGAGTTTAAAATTTTGGCCAAGGTGTTAGCAAAGAGGTTGGCGCTTTTCGTCGGCAGTTTGATCGGGGAAGCGTAGATATGTGCAATCTCGAACAGATCCATAAACGACAACCCCCACCTCATGAGATACATCATAGAGAGAGTGGGTAAGAAATCTGGCTTCGGTGGGGCTCTGATCAATTTGGATCAATCGAAAGCTTGACTTCAGGGCAGTCGGTTTCGGCCCTGTTTTCAGAGACTGGATCGCTGCAATGTGCAGCGGCATCTGCTCGGTGGTCAGAGCAAAGGCCACCTATCGGACCATTTAGTATCATGCGCTCGGTCCGTCAAGGATTGCCTCTCTCATCTCTTCTGCATGTACTGACTCTTGAGCCCCTACTGCGGAAACTAGATGTGTTGTGGAGCATTCCGCTGGAACTAGGATGTAGAACTTCTGTGTCGGTAAATGCGGAGGACGTCACCGTAATGGTGTCGGCCACCTTGAAAATTGTGGTAGTCGGCATCGTTTTAAAGGAATAGGAGGCGGTGACAGGAGTAAAAGTTAACCAGGACAAGACGGTGGCCTTGCAGTTCGGCACCTGGATAGGCAAGTTCATGCCGTCTAACAGCGTCGTAGATCGCTGGACATACGGACTGGTTAAGTTTATTATTATTATTATTATTATTATTATTATTATGAAAGGCGGCGAATTGGCAGAGTCGTTAGCGTGTCGGACGGAATACCTTACTGTATTCTTTCTGTCTCACTGCGCTCTGAG
>JAOPJM010001971.1:13433623-13444773 GCA_027124095.1 Muusoctopus leioderma | reverse complement strand
GTGTGTATATATATATATATTTATATATTATTTGGGAGTTGAACTTGTTTGGGCAAGAGACTTGATCTGACGTGCAGTGTTAGAGACTAGGTTGTAGAAGTGTGAATATAGGAAAGTGATCATAATATTTTTTGTGTGTAATTTAATGTCTACGATAACTTTTCCATGATGCCATCTCTATTTATATAAAGCGCGAGTCGCTTTTTGTTTGTTCGTTGGTTTCTCTCTTTCTGTCACTTTTCTGAAATGTGGAAGGAAGAAGCAGTGGCTGTACTGAGACATGTGAACGACAGAGAAAGAAAGCATTACAAAGTATGGTGGATTACATAGATAGATATATAGGTGGGAGATTGACAGCGTGAGAGAGAGAGTGAGAGTGAGAGAGAGAAAGGGAGTGAGAGTGGAAGAGAAATAATCAGCAGCCTACCACATGACAGGCAGCCAGGTGGGTGACAGCGTGGGTGAAAGCGAAAGTGTAAGGAAGTTAAGAACCTATTTTTCAAATATTAAACATGTCAAACAGACATAGAATTTCTAAGTCACAGGAACAGAACAACTGCTCGATTTCGAACTGTAGAAAGAAGAAGATTATCACGAGAAGAAGTTCATGCATGACGTGAGTCGCAGAAGGAAGAAATGTTGCAAAATGGCGACAAAAAAAAATAGAAGTAAGGTTCGAGATAAAAAGAATAGGAATAACTGACCGAAGAAAAATGAAAAAAAAAAAATAATGAAAGTGGTTAAGGAGTTCGCTTCAAAACCACGTGGTTTCGGGTTCAGTCCCACTGTGTGGTACCTTGGGCAAGTGTCTTCTACTATAGCCTCGATCCGACCAATGCCTTGTGAGTGAATTTGGTAGACGGAAACTGCAGAAGCCCGTCGTATATATATATATATATATATATGTATGTGTGTCTGTCTGTGTGTTAGTGTTTGTTTATGTCCTGTAACTTAGTGGTTCGGCAATAGAGACCAATAAGATAAGTGCCAGACTCAAAAGTACTGGGGTCGATCTGATCGACTTCAAGGCGGTGCCCTAGCATGGCCGCAGTCAAATGACTGAAACAAGTAAGAAAGTAAAAGAGTATATCTGTATCTTTCAACTTCAACTCAAGATCACCTCATCCTAAAATATGACAGCCGAAAAGGCCGGCACTCCCCAAACTTTCCCCCCAATCCTAAAATTATTCATGCTGTACTATTTTAAGAATTTTTACATGCGATTAAGTTATGTCACCAACCATACTTAATCAGTATGGTGCTGGCGACAGGAACGGCATCTGACTGTAAAATGCTGCCTCAAGAAATCACCGTCCAACCCATGCTAGCATGGAAATATGGATGTAAAACTACGACGATGATGATGATGATGATATGACCAAACTCAATCAAAAGCTCTCAGTGAATTCTTTAGTCAAAAATACTGATATGAGTGCCACTAGTATGATCAATTTAAACTCATCATCATCATCATAGCTGCCATCATCGTCATCTTCATTGTTGAACTGACCAACATTCTATCTTACTTTGAAGTATATAGAAGAATCCAGCACTGACTTTACAATATAGAGAGACAGAGAACTTTAAATGTAATTTTTTACATGACTTAGTAGTCTCAGAGAAGAATGGGTAGTGCCAATGACTTTCTTCAGTGGTGGGAGGAAGTTAACCTCACACCACAGACATCGCCCAAAATTCTTGCAACTGAGTGTATTCTGGTAAAGGGACCCCCCCCCCTCCATGAGTCAGGTCATGGTGTTAACTCTTAACGTCCTGTAGGACACAGTTCCACACGGTACCACATCAACAAATTGACATGAATAATTGAACTATTATATATGGTGAGAGTGAACAATTTTTGTGTGAAAACACCTCAAGCACCTGTGTTTCTTATCTATAAATTTCATAATAAATAAGCTGCAAAAAACCCATTTTTAGGATTTTTCTACTCCTTCATTATAGGACTTGGAAAATTTTCAACAGGATGTTAAGAGTTAAACCGAATGACAAAACAACCAAAGATATTCTTTACTTACTGTCATTATAACCAGTGGCACCAACATGTGTATCAGAAAAACCTTCATGAGGGAGATTAGGACTGCCAGTTTCATACTGAATCTAAAATTAAAAGCAATAGTTTTATTATTTAAATCAAGAGACAAAAACAGTATTGCAAATGGTTTAAAATGTGAAATTATTTTCTGTTAAAATTTACAGCAACTCAAGTGGTGAAATTATCAAAAACTGAAACACAAGAATTACTAAACCCTCATCACCATCATCTCATCCTGGTACGGAACAACAAAACAACCTCCTATTTCAAAGTTCAATCAGTTTAATTTGCCCATAATTTGGGCTATGCAACAGCTGGTTAAAATGTTATCTTAAAAATAATTGTAGAGCATCAAAATCAATATTATTAAAGAATGACAGAAAGTTAAATACCAAAAGTTGTTTGAGATCATAAAGTACTTATAAAAGTTGAAAAGGTTATTGGGAGATATTTTTGAAGATAATAGTTTAAAAAATACATATAAATATTGGGATGCATATTTCTCTGTAAAATTCATGCAATTGAAAATTTGTGAAAACATTCCACCCATTTAACAATTAGATCAAGAGTATGAAAAATGGAAACAGGGAAACACCCACAAAATCATAAATTATTTTTCACCATGTCACACTGAAGGTTTCTATAACATTTATTTTGATCTATTCAGCACCAATGTGTTTGAATTAAATTCTAAATTATTCATCAACAGGTACTAAAATATAGCCATTGCTTCTTCAAATTGTCTGTCCTTGGACAGTCGCATAATTCTGCCGCTGGAAAGGCCAACATTTAAAAACTATATTATTTATACACATGCAAACAAACAATGTTCACCTATAAAAAAACACATGCAACAAACATGCTCACCACTCACATATATAAATGTTTAATCACTAAAAACAATAAATAACTTATCATAAATGTAACTATTTATCACCAAAAGTAAGATGTGGATTTTTTTTTTAAATAACCGGTTAAAATTTTTCAATATAAATTATATATAAGACACTTTACAAGACAGAAAAAAGAGAACAGATAGTAATAGGATGTGTTATCTTTTTTTTTTTTTTTTTGCCCCTACGTCGTATAATTTTGGTATTAAGAAATGGATTTCATTAAAAACACTACAGTAAAACATTATATAATGCTAACCTATATAGTTTCTTCACGGCAGAGACTTATCTGTTTATTTTGTGTTCATTCTTTGACTATTTCACTTACACAGCTGTTGGCAACACCCATATTAGTTCTCACACTAAAATGCCAGTTTTTAGAGAGTTAAAGTGTTGAGGTTTGGGGGTGAGGTGAGGTGAGTTGGGGTGGTGCACAGAGTAATTTAAAAGATAGCGCAATGGAGAGAAGGTTTCGTCCGAGCTACTTTCAATGAATTCTTCTATACACAAAGAGGAGTTGGATATAATTACTTTCAAGTGGCTTTCGTTATAAACAAAAGATGCTTGGATGAGGATTGGATGTAGTATCCCGAAGAGCATACTACCAATAATTGACCCCACAAGCTTCACGTCTGATGATTCGGAAGAGGTCAAATATTAAGAGATATCATGCGATAAAATTTGATGCCAAATCAGCTGACGAAACAAACCACTATAGTCAACATATGGAACGAAAGCACTTGACATTCTTTATACTTTCACATGTTTTAATTTTCAATTTTCATTTTTATAACTCTTAACATCCTGTAGAAAATTTTCTAAATCCTCCAATGACAGCAGCAGAAAATGCTTAAAAATGAGTTTCTTGCAGCTTATTTTATTATGAAATTCATTGGTAAGAAATGCAGGTGCTTGAGGTGTTTCCACACAGAAATATTTTCACTTTCACCATAAATACAGTTCAATAATTCATATGAATTTGATGATGCGGTACCGTGTGGAACTGGGTCCCACAGGATGTTAAGAGTTAAAGACTGTATTTAGTTTGCACTTTCCATAACTCTTACTCTATACGTAAGAGTAAACAAAATATTTTTACCAGTTTTCTGTTAACATATATGACAAGATGCTGTGAGCAGCCAGCCACCTTTTCAAATTCATCTTTACATGTGTATTTCAGTGATCTCCCAACTAGCCGAAGTCACGATATGAGTGGCAACAATGCTGGCATGCCATTTTCCTGGCATGATGATTACATGAACAGTCCATACCAGTTAAGTACTAGTCCTTCACTTAGTAAGGAAATGAGAATTGCCTGCATCACTAGACCCCAGAACACTATTACAACTTTTGGCAAAAGTAAGCCTGTTCTTGATGACTTTGTTGTTGATTTTGATCAAGATGGTAGCCCATTTCCATTGCACATCCCAAAACCTGAAATTACTCCTAGTGAAATAGGAATACAAATTACAAAAGATCCCAAAACTCTGCAAATGAGAATTTCTTTGAACGTAGCTCAAGAACTAAAATCCACTGTTACAAGTCCACTTTCTACAAGTGGTTTTCTCTTATCTAATATAAAATCATCAACTTCCTATGATGACTTGGATTTAATCAATAAAATTAACAATGAGGATTCTATTCGCGACATATTTGTATCACATTCTGATTTAAAAGATAACCTTGAAAATATACCTGAGGAAGAAAATGAGAATGACTGCCAAAACTTCATGAGTACACCTACTATTGGACCCCATTGCCCACTTCCAGTTGGCACTAATCTATGTAATACGGATGTTTCTGAAAATTATGGTGATGTACCTCAATTACGTACTGTGATTTGCGGTAATGATATCATTTATTTAGCAAACACTATGGAAGATGTTGAAGCTGGTTTAGCAAAGAGCAGCCCCCAATCTACTTCAACCTTTGCCAAAACCTCATCAAATGCTAATGGTTCATTTATTTCAATGGTAGAAGGGCGTAATACAAATGAATTAATGCCAAGTTATTCAAAGGATATGCTAAGCTCAGTATCTGTAAATTCTTCCCTATGTCTTTCTATTCCACACATTACTCTAAATGAAAATATGCTGGCTAGTCTAAACTATGAATCAGATAGTTTAAGTGAAATTGAGAATAATGATGGTCAACAATATCAAAAAGCAAATTCAGATTTCATCTCCATTGATGAAACAGCTCCAAACTTTCTAACAAAGAAATCAAAAAGTGCTGGAAACTCTCCATGTTATGAATGTAATAAAATAACAACCATTTCCAAAGACATTGCCAACAGTGCCCCAGAACTAAAGTATCAATTTACAAAAGAGGAGACATTAAAAAAACTGATTTCCCATGAAGAAAAAAAGGAAGTAGAGAATGATAAAGAAAATGAAACAAAAACTGAACATTTGGAAACAAATGTTTTTCCTAATATACTGCAAAAAGGTAACATGATGGAAGAAATTCTCAGTGATGATGATAATGATGAATATGATCCAAGTAGCAGTGCTGAAGACTCTACTAACTCTGAAGAGTCAGGAAATACAAAATTTCCCTTAAGATATTCTAGTTGGAATGTACATAATCAGTCACCTTCTATAAGTGATGATGACGTTATTTCTGTTCCAAGAGACAGAGGACGTTCTATGGTTAGACGCTGCTCCCATGTTGCTCAAAATAATGTCCAATTAGATGTTTTAGATGATGTAGATGCAGATATTTCATTAAGTTCTGTAACACTAAAAGATATAACAATAAAACTTCCTGAAAACCAAAGCAATGTATCTCCAGAAAGTTCTCCACATTGCATATGTAAATATCAAGATGATCAGATTCTAAAGTTTGTCAACGATATAATCACTGAATCAATAAAATTATCTGCAGAAGACAATGAATTACAAAACTTTTTGGAAGGAATTATAAATGAGAGTCCTGATGATGTTGATAAAATATTTAACGAATCAAGACATGTGTCTTCTAAAGATTGTAAACTGCCAAGCACTAAAGAAAAATGTAGCCCTACAATTGCCAAAGATTCAACAGAAATGTCTTCCAAAGATAATGAAGTATCAGACAATTCAAGTGAAGATTTTAAAGAATATAGTGTTACAATTGTTAGTGGATCAACACAGATGTCTTCCAAAAATAATGAAGTGTCTGAGAATTCAGTCGAAAATCTCAAAGAAAGTTCTATCCGTATTGATGAAGAAGTAAAAGTATCTATTGAAGAAACATTAATATATAATTATGGTTCTGATTTTGAACCTGTCACCAAGCAATATGACAATATTCCACCTGTTGGAGATGAAGACAGTGAAATAGAGAATTTATTTTTGGACTCAATTAGCAGTGAAATCAGAACATTTCTTGCAGAAAAGGATTCAAATACTACTAAAAATATTCCTGACAATCAGGGAGACAGTAAAAAGAAGTCAGACTTCAAATTTACTGCATTTTCTCAAAAAGGATGGGACAGATTACCATATAATGCAACTGAGGCAGAAATGAATACCTTCAGGGAACATGCTGCATTTAATGAATCCTTTAAGCGAACAGGAAGGATAACACCAATTTCTTATCAACTAGATACTGTTTTAGAAGAAGTGGTCACTGAAGACATGGCCTCTGTGTTTGCTAAAGATCATGAAGACCTATATAATGTAGATACCTCTAGAAAACCAAGACGAAATTCCCAAGAGATTGAACCAAATATAATTAAAGATTGTGCACTTTTTGCTGATGCTTTTCTGGCAGATGACAACTACTTAATATCTCAACAAACAGAGTACATGAACAAATCAAAAGACTCTCCTGTTAAAAGAATAACCAAACAATTTGAAGAAACAATTCAATCATCTGAACGACAGTCCCCACTTTGTCCTCAAAACAGTCCTGAATCTTCATCCCGAGGCTCTTCTCCCCATCCACAATATTTTTTTCCATCAAATTCAATGACGGAATCTTCATTTGAAGAAGAGGAAGAAGAAATACGAGCAAATCGAGTCATCTTTTCTCCATTAAGTTCACCTGTTAAAAGAATTGATGAAGATGTTGATAGCATGGGCTTTCTGTTTCTGATTCCTAAAGCTAAAACAGTTAAAATTTCTAAAAACATTGAATCTAACCTTGAAGCTGTTAAAGGTGTGCTGATTGATAAAAATATTCATAGTGCATCTTTAAAATATCCTTCAGCATATGAAGCATCTAAGACGAATATAACAACTAAAGGTATTGAAAACCTAAATGTCACACAGTCAGAAGTCTCTGCAAATGAAAGTGATAATCAGAGTGTTACTAGCATAGAACAGTGTAAGTTGACTGAAAGTGACCTTAATCAAGAGTTGTTACCAAGAATTGAACATGATTTGATAACAAAAAGTGAAACTTCCAAGGACATGATCCAAACAAAACAATCTATAGCAATCCATAAAGAAGACATCCAAAATATTACACAGCCAGATGAATTACCAACAGAAACTGAAAGCTGTGAACCATTCAATGCAGATAGTAACAATATCTCTAAACCAAATCAGAATGTAATAGAAAATAATTCAACTGAACAAAGAAATCCTTCTGTTGAACATTTTCTGAGTGGAAAAGAATGTTGTGATGATAATCTGTCTCAAACAGACCAACGTATCACTCCAAGAGAAAATATTGAAAAATTTGATAACAGGAATAATCCACAAAGTGATAGATCCATCAATTCGGTTGACATGCCTCTCATAAACAAAAGCTGTTCTGAAAACCAGCCAATGAATTGCGAAACCCCAAAAGATGTAGAATCTGAAGTATTAGCGAGCATATACCAAGATGAACAAATGTCACCCACTAATAATGCTGAAACTGGTGCAAGTGTAGAATTAACAGACAATAGTGAAATAAGCTCAGCATCTTACTATTCACCAGCTAGATCCAGTACTGACAGCGAAGATTGCTGGTTTGATAGCAAACCTTTAACCTTAGACTTTGAACATAAGAAAAATGATACTGACTATGCTAAGATGTTAGCATCATATTATGCAGCTTCCATGGAGGAATGCCAAGATGAATTACAAGATAATGATACAGCAAGCACTACAATATCAGCTGCTGGAAGTATAGGTTTAGAAGAAAGTAATGAAGGCAGCACAGATATACCTCTAACTACTAATGTTGATGTGGCAGAGAAAGACACAGAATGTTGAATCATAAAAAAAAAAAACTCTCTTCAGTTTGGAAAATCACTCTAAAGATCTGCATTGATACATATGGTGGATGATGTACAATTTTGGAGATAGACCACATAACCATAGTTACACTTATCTGTTTTGCCAGGCTGTTCTGTTAATATGAATTACCCAATAAAATAAGTAATCATTAGATGTTTCACCTGCAATTATAGTGATTTTTACTAATAACACACATTAATACTTTATTGTTTTGGAAAATTGTATAACAACTTTTCTTTTACAACATCATGCCTATGTAACAAATTATTATAATTGTAGTTATGACATTCAAACCTTTCTCAAGGGTAGTAACAATATAAGTTGAAATTGTTGCAACTGTGGGCTTGATTCACAAAAGACAGCACCACTCTACAGTGCCAGCTACAATATAACTTTATATAATTAGAGCCAAAATATACTCTGTAGTGAATTGCTATCAAATTGATAACGAGGCCTTCAGCCACAGCTTTGGGATTCATTTTGTATATCACCGTCATTTTCTGCTAGTATCCTGTTAGCATAACTACAGATGTCATCAAATTAAATGGAATTCATCATGTTCTTATATATTTTGATATTTCTGACCTGTTGCGAAAATACTTGTTCACAAAACTCTGTTGGGAAGTGATTATACACCAAGTATGCAAGCAATATACTACTTACTTGCACTTGTGTTGGCATTCACCTGGGATGGGTTGAGCCGGGTCCAGCCAGTGAATCCACAGCATTGCAAACAGAAGCCGACCAAGTATACTCTTGGATATCACTAATTAAAATGCATATATATATATATTGTAATCTTTTGAAAAATTATAATAAAACAATGCCAAAGCTGTATTAATAAGAGAACATAATAAATTATTCATACTATTCTTTTGTAATGTAATATGTTTTTAATATTAATTATTTTTTTCAACTTCTTAAAACTTTGATTATTGATCATCCATAATAATCCATGGACATATTTTCTGAAATGCAAGGAGCATGTTTTTCTTTACTTTTCTGAAAATAAATTGTTGTGATTATTTAATTATCTTTTGAAAACTGTAAATGACTTGTGTAAAGTATGCATCTATTTACAATGTTGTTGTTGTTGTTCCTTTATACATAGCCTCAGAGTGAAGACTGAAAATATTCCACACATGCATACATACATACGCATGCACACACACACACACATTTGGATGTACAAATGAAAGAATAAAGTACTCAATGCATGTAGTAGAGTTTATTCATTTATTTGAAACTGAAGTTTCATTCTATCACTTCTCCAAGTTTCCTGGAGAACAATATAATAATGGGTAATGCATTTGAGTGAATCCTGAACCTCAAAAAAATTTCAAGCATATGTGTATTCCAAGAATATATTGGTATGTTACATAAGAATATGTGTAAGCAAACAGGAAATAGACAATCTAATGAGGGAGCTTCTACACATTCACTCAGCCTGCTCTAGCAGCCAAAGCTCTCTCAAATCACACCCAACCATATTAGAAAAAAAGAACACATTGAATAATATGGTCTTTGGTGCACTAGGAAAAAAAACAGGATGATCATAGCTGGAATACCTTTGGTGATAGATCTGCTCGAGTAGGGCTGCCCATGGGTTAAACAACTATTAGCAGGAACTAGATAACAAGAAAAAATAGTTGGCACCAAACAGAAATGACCCAAGTTTAGTAGCATATATGAAATATTTACTACAAACGATCCATATACATTAACAACAAAAATCGAGATAGATCTCATTTCTTTTTTCTTCCAATCCAAAGAAAGTTGGCTAACCAATTCCTCATGGTGATGAGAAACAAAAACTAAAAATTGATTTTCTGTCAGTTTCAATAAGTATTCAGTTGTTCAATTAACATGTAAGTGGCTGAGTATTCCACAGACACGTACCCTTAAGTTAATTTGGCCTGAGAATTACATTGACACAATGTGACAAGACTAGAACTTCGAATTTCATCCAATTGGCTTCTACACAGTTTCCCTCACAAAGCTTGAGTTGACCCAAGGCTATGGTAAAAGACAGTTGCTGAAAATGCCATGCAGTTGGATTGAACTTAGGATCTCATGATTGCAAAGTGAACTTTTTAACCACTCAGCCATTCTTGCATTCACAGAACTAAAGAATAATTATTTTAAAATAGCTAAACATTATTTTGGATTTTTTTTAAATGGTATACTAGCTTGGATAAACTCCTGACCACAATATTATGAATGCAAAATTTGCAGTGTTTCCTAAGGTAAGATACATATGCATATATTAAAAGAAACATTTTCAAAAGCTGCCACCATGGTAAAAATAATGCAATAATGCTTTGAATTTTTTTCCTTTTTTTATAAGTTAGAGGAGAGGCAATACCCATGACTGGTGAGATTGCTGCAGCTGATATTCAGCTTGAACACATTTGTAGGTTATGAGCAAGTGCAAGGTTTTGGAAGTGAGACTGTAAGGATGATGTGATGGAAGGAGAGACAGTTGGATCTGAGTGAAGAGAGTATGGAGCTAGCTAGTTCAGAACAGTGGTCATTGTAGTAGTGATAGAAGAGACATAATACTATTGTTTCCATAAACTGCCAATCACAAAACAGAAAATGGAAAGAATTTAGATATTAGACAGAAAAAGTAAAGATTAAAATAGAAGGGAAAGAGGGAATATTCCTCCATAATGTGATTCAATGAAGAATACGCTAGAATGA
This sequence comes from Muusoctopus leioderma, assembly GCA_027124095.1. Classification (NCBI taxonomy): domain Eukaryota; kingdom Metazoa; phylum Mollusca; class Cephalopoda; order Octopoda; family Octopodidae; genus Muusoctopus; species Muusoctopus leioderma. The sequence continues at coordinate 13,433,911 of JAOPJM010001971.1, read as the reverse complement.
TTTCCTCTGGACCATGGGAGAATTTGAACTCAGTATAACCAACTAATGAAACACTCATCAGCTATACTGTGCCTGCATTGTTCAGAGCAGTGAATTGTTCCTTTGCATAGTACATATCTACAGCTAGGTAGATTTGTGTCATAGAGGGTTAATGGGAAATTGCATTTGCAGTAACAAAATACACAATCATCGCTTTTTACGTCTGTTTTCTATGCTAGCATGGGTTGGACGGAGAGAGTTATTGAGGCAGAATTTTTACGGTCGGATGCTCTTCCTGTTACCAACACT
>JAOPJM010001971.1:13422794-13433523 GCA_027124095.1 Muusoctopus leioderma | reverse complement strand
CGGGCTTCTACAGTTTCCGTCTACCAAATCCACTCACAAAGCATTGGTCGGCCCGAGGCTATAGTAGAAGACACTTATTCAAGGTGCCACACAGTGGGACTGAACCCGAAACCATGCGGTTGCGAAGCGAACTCCTTAACCACGTTAAAAATAAAAAAGCTAAATAGTATTGCTTAGTGCCTGTTACTTTTACTTTCATAAAAGATCTTAAATTACATCCTAAAAGTAGGCAGAAAAATCAACTACTTCTTTACAGCAGCATTCATTTTTAGTACAGCAACCATCAGAGTCCATTCATAGATTTAGTATTTCCAGTGAAGTACGAGAAATAGTCAACCTGCTCATATATGACATCGTTGACTATATTTGCAGTGAAGGTTTTTCTTTTAATAGCTTAGTAAGAAGAGGAAGAGTAGCATCTATGACCCTTTTCATGGCCTCCAGGACTAGTGGGAGGAATGGAGAAAGGTATCCTCAAACCGGGAACCTCGCCTGAAAGCTTGCAGCAGAGTGGACTCCACTAAAGTCACCCAATGACCAGGTGCTGGTGTTAAACTGGGTGAAAGATTAAGTCTACCAGCCAAGAAAAAGAATGCCAGTTTACAAAATTTCATTCACTACAGTTTGCTTGACGCAAGGCTATGGTACAAGATACTTATTCTTGGGTTCAATTTCACTGCATGTCTTAACCACACAGCTATACCTGCACCTATGTAATACAGAAATTGTCAACCTATAATATCTAACCATCAATGGAGGCATACTATTATATAACCATGTGATGAAGATGGTTCAATGAGAGAAATCTAGTCAACAAAGTGTGTACTTGTTTTTGATTCCCGATAGCATCCACTTCAGCCTTTGTGAAATACATGAGCATTGCAGTCTTTTACCTTTTCCTCTGTAAATCTATGCCTTGTGATTTTACTACAATGTTAATCATAGCTATTCTGTACATGTGTCGAACTTTATGGAAATTAGTTTATAGTCAGTGGTAATATGATTTTGAAACTAAATGAATTAATATAAAATATCTGTATCATTATACATATGAAATCATAAGTTTCATATCAAAACACATGAGGTCTTCCTCCTCCATAATGAATTACTTCAACATAAGTTTAATGAATTTACATAGTGACATCCTTCCTAGTACTTTATTTTCTTAATATAAAATAAAGACCAGAATGATAGAAACTAAATGCCTTGTAGTATTCAGTTTTATCCCGTATGTTCTAGGTCCAAATACCCCACTTGTGTTGACTTTCACTTTCATCCCACTAAAGTGAATAAAATAAGTACCAGTAATAGTTTGATTGAATCAATTAATTATATTCCATTTATGGCAAAAAGTGTACCTAGTCAAAAAAAATAAAAATCAATATCATATTCATTTTCAGTGATCTCCTTGTGGTGCAATATTTGTCTTGTCAACAAGAAATATGTGATTCAATTCCAAGGCCTCATTGTTTTTTTTAAACAAGTTTGCAGTAAACCAACAATGCAAGTAGTTTCAGTTCTTCATTGAAGCCATTTCACTTTTCTTGTGCCACTAAAGTAATTGAGGAAAGACATGAATTTCACACTCTCCACTTCTACCTTTCTTAAAGTAAGAGGCCTTTCCACCAAGTCAAAAAGAAGCCAATGTTATATTCATTCTCAACTACTTTGATTTCAGCTCTAATTTCAAAAAATCTCAAAATTATTCATCTGTAGTTCTTCATTAAATCTATGGTGAGAACAATATGTTCTATATATTTAAAAATCTAAATGTCTGAGATGATAATTTTCAGATTATTAACTTTATCTTTACAGATGAAACATTTTTTAATATTTACATTTATACTATGTATCAATCGGTTTGATCTACCAGACTGGATTTGAACCAGGAAACTATTTCTAAACTTGGGTCTTAATATTCTTTTACATTATGCCACTGGTTCATGTACATTTAATGTTACATTTTAGGTTACTTAAATATATTTTTCACTAAAGGCAGCCAGCCATATGAAGCTGATGTCAGTGCTAGGCTTACTGATTGGGTTTTCTGCTTCTTTGATTTTTCTAAGTTTCCAGTGTGGTTCTCTACCAGTAACAGAAATTTCATTCCATAGTGCTATATGATTTCCTTTTTTGCACCGTATATGTTCAACCATTCCTAACTTTAATTTCCCCCCTTTCATTAAGGCTTTTTGATGTTCCTCTATTCTGACATTTAGGAGTTCCTCCTTTATAAGACCTTCCAAAAAAACACGGATGTTATAGATGTAAACAGTTCTTATATTCTAATCATTCCTGTGCAGCGAAGTGTTGTATTTCTTTTGAACATAGTTTTGATGTTATATGTAATATAGACACATTGTTGCTTGGTTTAATCTCTACTTTATGCTTTAGAGTGGCTGTTTGTTATTCAGGAATGTATTTTTCAGGTGACTCCTTTCTTCTGTGTAAGTTGATACATTGGTGCAGACCATTTTGCCCAATCTTGTAGGTATTTGACAATTCCTTAATATTGATTGTATGGATGGTGAGACTCATAGTTTAGGTGGAGTCCAGTGGCTGTTGGTTTTCAATACTCTGATCTTTGGACACCTGCTTCTCTCCTTTGCACCAAGCAAAAACAGCTGGTTATTGCTTTCTTTCTCTGGGATAAACTGAATTGAAGTACATAGTAAGTTTATGTGATCTATAAGAACTTGGACATCCGCTTATTGTTGCTGTTGCCAGAGTACGAAGGTGTTATCACATATCTAAACCGGGCTGAAGGCTTCAGTGTTGTACTTTCTAAAGCTAAATTTCGAAGTACTCCGTTTTTGGTGATAATAGTGAACCCATAACTTCTAGATCAAAAATGAAATTTATCAACAAGTAGAAGGGATTGTTAACTGTTCTTTAAGCATAGTGATGACATCTTTATGATTTTATTAGTTGGTATTTTTGTGTATGCTTGGAGACTTTGATATTTTTCTAGTTTGGTTCTGACAAGTGACAATGCCTCATCTGCTATTATAAATAGGCACATCACATCAAGGTTAATCATTTGACAGGAAATGATTGGCATGTCCTCGAGTTGTTCTACAAAGTGTGCTGAATTTTCACATGAAGAAGTTCTGCCCATGAGGGGTGGGGTTATGTTAATCAGGGAACAACTCACCGGATGGCATGCTGAGTCTCTATAAGTGATGATAGGCCTTAGGGAAACCCCAGTTTTATATATTTTGAGGAGGCCATACATATGTGGTAGCTTACTATGGTGTTGCATAAACTGTCTCAATTCATAGTCAGCAAGATGGTCCTTGTTCTTAAGTAGGACAGATAACGTGTGTTCTGTTGATGCAGCAGCCTCTCCTACAATATTTTCACTCCTATCATTATTCGTTATTTTTGTATTTTTTCTCTAACATGATGCTGGTATGGGATGGCTGAATCTACAATATACCAGCTGTCCATGTATTTCAGTTCTGGACTGCTTGATGACAATTATGTAGTGTTCACACCTGACACCACCACTACCATATATAAATGAATTTATATAATTATATATTAACAGTTGGTGTCATTATACAATTCACTGTTCTGCATGTATCATTTGGCTGAGGTTTTGCAACAGAACACCTTTCCTACTGCAAACACATCAGAATAGGGTTATCATTTTTACCATGCATATTTCAGTGTTGAATCCAAATGAACTCCCAAATTTTAGGTTTCAGAATTGATTGCAAATTCTTCTAAATCAACATACTTCTCAATGAAGAGGTAAAAGAAAAAAAAAATCTATCATAAACAAACAATAATTTTATTAAATTGCAATTTCTATATTTGGGCTGTGAGAGAAATACAATCCTAAGTGCATGTCCATGTTATGGTAGAAAATAATTTGATAGCTTCTGCTTTAAATATTTAAAGAGAAAATATGACTCTGCGTTTTCTCTGTTCAGTCAGGTAATTTTGTAGTTTGTCATATCCTGTTTCAGGTGGTGAGTAGTAGTGTTTTGGTGGTGAACCTTCTCTTAAGCGTACGTAGAAATTGCAATATTTATAATGCACCATGCCATATCGAGGGCCTCTGTGTTTCCGCAAACCTTTCACAACTATGCCTTTTGAAGTTAGAGCATCAGCTGAAATTGGAAAAAGAAACTACAATTAACTACAGTTAAATGTACAGAAACTACAGTTAACACATTTAAATGTTATTATTGATGAAGGCAGCGAACTGGCAGAATCGTTAAAGTGTCAGACAAAATGCCTTGTGGCATTTGTTCTGAGTTCAAATCCTGCTGAAGTTAGCTTTGCCTTTCATCCTTACGGGCTCGATAAAAAAAGTACCAGTTAAGTACTGGGGCTCAGTATAATTGACTGTGGCCCTCCCCCAAAATTTCTGGCCTTGTGCCTGCCTATATTAGAAACAATTATTTATAAAACCATTCATATTTGCGTAATATTCAAAGTTACAGAAACTCTGGCAATGGAATTCCACACTTACGGAAATTGTAAAGTAGGACCATTAATTTCAAGATACGGCTTTACAGAAACTCAGGTAAATTTTAATAATTTTAAAAACTAAAATCACAATGCATATATATGTATAAAAAATATTTTTGTTTTAGAAATCTATATTAATAAGCGGGAATGTTAGTTTTGAAACAATGTCATCATTTCTGAACGAATCTTTACCAAATTTGTCATGGACATCCTAATGTACCCCAAAATCCGAAATCCCACCTTGGAATACACATTTTTTGCTTAAAATATGAAATTTCTCAAAAAGAAATCGGGAAAAGGCAAGAAGTTGCACTTTAGTAGGTGAAAGAAAGTAAGAAGCAAAACTATTATAGGCAGTTAAGTAGGAGGTAGTCATTTTTGAAGGTAGCCTCTGTGTTCTTTCTCTCTATCCCCTTAATCTCCGGGCAATTAATAATAAAATGTTAAAAGATACATTAAAGAGTTGGACAAAATATTTTGCAGTATTTATTCCGGCTCTGTACGTGTCACACATCTGAGAAGCCTGAAAAAGTTCATACATGCCTCTGCTTTAACCCTTTAGCATTCAAAACGGCTTTATCCGGCCGCAGTTTTCTCCCCTGTTTTTATTCAAAACGACTTTAAACGGCTTCTGATATAAAGTCCATAAAAGTAAATTTTAACGAACAAAATCAGGTAAAAATACATAATTGTAAATCATTGATATTTAAACACCTACTGAAAAAATTTCAAGTCTGCACATAAAAAATTAACGAAGTTACAAACAAATATGGTTGATAACCCTCTTGATTATGTAAATAGATAAGCATGACATTTGACGTAGTAATGTGAATGCTAAAGGGTTAAAATAAAAAAAAACATAAGCAAATATAATTACATACAAAAAGAAGTAGAAGTACATAAAGACTTGCTATTGATTCATTTACGTTTAACAAAAATTCCGCACTTGGGCAACACCAGGTATCTCTGCTAGTAATATATATTTGATGTGACACTTTATTATGCCCAGCCACTCCTCTCATCATTTTTCTCCATCTCTACATTTTTGTTGTTTATAGCCTACTAATTCAATTCTTAAAATTTTTTTTCTCTCCAATAAACTTTTTTTAATTTTTTATTATTCTCAACATTCTTGCCAACACCTACCCACACCCTCCTCTGCATCCCCTCAACCTTATCTATGCGTGCACCAATTCAACTGACTTGGGTCTTGCTACTAACTTTAATGATAAAGTAAATCCTCCCACATTGTATAGGTCCCTTCCTTTAACATCACTCCACCACATTTTTCATTTTCTTATTTCCATTCTTGCATCCGAAGTGATAAGACCACTACTTTTTGCCAAGACAGAGCATCACTACTTTTCTCGGATTCTATTGTTTTACTATTTAGAGTGTATTTCTTGTCTATTGCCGCACTGTTGGATTTCACTACAAACGCATACAGTATGATGCATTACCCTTATTCAAGATGACTGGAAAGAGGCCATCAAGTGGAAGTGAAGGCAATAGTGTGGAAAGGGGTTGTAAAGAGATTATGTAGGGTGTTAAACATGATGTTTAACGGTTTAATGTGGGAGAAAATACAGCCATATTGCAAAAACATTAAAGCTTGCAACATCTACAGTGGGAACAATGTGATAATACAGACAAAATTAGGCCAAGTACTCAAGCAGCTATGCTGTTAACTGTTCAGATATTGTTCTTTCATAGATCTGATGTGATGCTTAATATGGAACGGCTCCTAAGTGTGTAGGCTGTTGATTAGAAGATGTAATGTGCCGATAAACACAATGGTAATTCAAGCAAAAGCTAACAGTTTGTATGACAATTTGCAGAAAGAGTATGGTGAAACTTCTAATGCAAAACCTTTTCTTGCTAGTAAAGGCTGATTTGAAAGGTTGAAGGTACCTTAATTTGCATAGCATTAAAATGACCGGTGAAGCTACAAGTGCTGATACAGAGGCTGCTACTAATCCTGATGAGTGAAGAAAATGATTGCTGAAGGAGGCTACACACCAGAACAAGAGTACAATGTTGATGAAACTGGGCTTCTCTAGAAGTTCATGCCTACTATGACTTGTATTTCTTGTGAAGAAAAATCAGTACCAGGCTTTAAAGCTTCCAGAAATCATCTGACGCTTCTTGTGGAAAGAAATGCTGCTGGTGATTTGAAATTAAAGCCCCTACTCATGTATCACTCTGAAAATCCAAGGGCTTTCAAGGGCTGCGCTGAGTTTAATCTACCTGTGATTTGGTATTCAAATAAGAATGCTTGGATGACTGCAAGCCTTTCCCAAGACTAGTTTACAAACATTTTTGCCCTGCTGTAGAAAGGTACAGTGCCAGGCGTAATATTTCCAACAAAGCCTTTGCTCCTTTTAGACAATGCATCAAGCCACTCAGTAAATTTAAATGATCTTTTTGATAATGTGAGAGTGGACCATATCCTCAAGAACACAACTTTTTTGCACCAACCAATGGATCAAGGTGTGATAGGAAACTTCAAGGTATATTACCTGAGAAGACCTTTGAAACAACTCATAAAAGCAATTGATGGGGAGAATAAACCTACAGTTAGAGACTTCTGAAAAAAGTTCAACATTACAGATGCTGTGGATAACATAGCCGAGTCATGGGATGAAGTGAAATCCTCAGTTATGAATGGTGTTTGAAGAAACATATGGCCAGACTGTATCTGTGATTTCACAGGTTTTCCACCAGCAGAATGTCTACATCAAGTTCAGCAAGATATTGTGATACTGGCAAATTATGTAAGGTTTGAAGAAGTCATAGATGATGATGTGGTTGAGTTGCTAGAGTCCCATATAAAAAGTTTGTCTAATGAGGAACTGATGCAGTTAGAACAAGAGCGAGCTGCAGGGTAAGAAGAGATTATAGAAGTTCCACACACTACTTCAGCTGACTGCAAAGAATATGGTTAAAGGAAAGGCCGCAAGTCTTTGCTGACAACAATCCTAATCACGAATGTAACATGAAAATTACAAGAGTTCATAATGAGCTCAGTTCCTAAAGAGATGGTGCACCATAAACGTCAAACAACTTTGGTTAAGTTTTTCATCCCTGGAGAAGATGCTGATGATGATGCTCTACAGGGCAGAAGATAGTGTCCCTCATCCTCCCATTACACAGCAGTCAACATTTTTTGTGGGGAGTATGTACTCCACAACAATATTTATGTATTCTGATTTATTCCCTAATGTATTTCTCTTGAAATGTTTTTAAGTATATATACTGTACTGTATGTGTTCAAATGTTTTTTATGTATATATACTGTACTGTATGTGTTCAAATGTTTTTATGTATATATACTGTACTGTCACTTTGCTTCGCTTTATTTTTACGCCCGCTTTTCCATGCTAGCATGGGTTGGACGGAGATTTCTTGAGGCAGCATTTTACGGTCGGATACTCTTCCTGTCACCAACCATACTGATTAAGTATGGGAATCACAACACTGAATCACTGAACGGCTGTGCCATAAACAAACGTCACCAGTTGCTTAATTGATGTCAACATGAAAGACACACATGGAGACAAATACGGACACGTGCAAACACACACACACACACATATATACATATACATATACATGATGATTGTTGGTAAGGATATTCAATAGAAACAGCATGAGCAGTGTGATGGGGGAAGAGAGAGTGATAGGAGGAGTACAGGGTGATAGAGGAGGGAGTACTAGAAGTGAGACAGTGCTGGGGAGAGTGAGAGAGAGAGTGATGGATGTCAACAATGAGTGATGGGGAGTAATGTGATGGATAGCAATAAAGATGAGTAAGAGAGTGAGAGGAGTGACGGATGTCAATAAGGAGTAATAGGGGTAGGAGTAATGGCGGGAGAGAGTGAGGGTTAGCCCATAAAAACTAACCCAGATGACAGTAGGTGTTTACCATGGAAATATTTGGCTGAATGAAGACAGAACTACTGATGTTCTGGGCGCTGCTAGCAGAAAATTCCAGAACAAGAATCAACAAACTTAAGTAGAGAAACTAAAATTTAGAACAAACCTGAATTAGCTGATCATTTCTCGTAGAAAGACTATTTAGCACTATTCTGATATTTTTAAGTTCGCTGTAAAAAAAAAAGAAAAGTATATGTATATATATATATGTATATATATATTATTCTATGTCTTTCTCATCATCCCCCCTCTGTTACGTGGTATGACATTGTATTGGATCTGTCCATGTTCATTCCCCCCTTTATCATTGCCCTTATTTATCACTAGTCATCATTTTCTCCCTCCCATTATTCCCTCCCCTAACACTCATTATTTACATACATCACTATCCATCACTCCCACTCTTACCATCACCCATCTTCATTGCTGTCTACCATTCTCTCTCACGCTACTTCTTCCTCTATCACTCATTGTTGACATCCATCACACTCTCTCTCTCTCTCTCATCACCCTTTCAGTTCCAGTACTCCCTCTTCTATCTCCCTGTCTCCCTTCTATCACTCTCTTCTCCCATCATGCTACGCATGGTGTTCCTTTTGAATCTCCTTATCAACAATCATCATGTAGCTGCCTATCTCTCTTCCTCCCTTCCTTTATTCACCCTTTTGTTACTTTCTCACTCCTATCACCCCAGTTCTCTTCCATTACTCTCCCCTCTATCACCCTCTCACTCTGGCCCTCTTTCTTCATACTCTCAACTATCTATTAAGGATAAGACAAACCTCTGGTGCTGGTGAATAAACAAATGGAAACAACGTATTGTACAGAGAATATCTTTAGTCTTGCTAGGGGCCAGACAACCTCACTAATGCTGGTACTACTATAAAATACACCCAGTACACTCTGTAAAGTATTTGGCAAATGAACAGAGACAACATAGGGCAGAGAGGACTCTTCAGTTTTGCTGGGGAGAAAGCAACCTCTCTAGTGTTGGTGCCACATCAAAATGCACACAGTACACTCTGTAAAGTGGTTGGTGATAGGAAGAACATCCATCCATAGAAAACACGTCAAAAATAGAATGTACAAGTGAGATGGGGCCCCTGACCCATCGAGGAGGGCAGTAACTCTGGATAAGAACTAACTCAGTCCATGACAACCTGTCCAACCCATGCCAATATTGGAAACCGATCATGGAAATGATGATGGTTATGTTTATGTATATGTGCATGCATGTTACCATATATATATATATATATACAGTCTAATCTGACAATAACGAACTTTTTGTCTTACAAAATTCTTGCGTTATTGAGCGAGTTTTTTATATAAAAATCTGTCAATAACAAACTTTTTTTAACGGAAAATTTTTGAATTTAAGTAGTTTTCCTGTATTTATTTACCTTAATTATTATTTTTTGATAACATTTTAAAAGAAAAGTTGGTTATTTTGGCACTATCCATATAAAAATCACGGCTCTTTTTCGCTTTAACGTTCCGGAAGTGACGTCATTGGGTTTTCATCTTGCTTCGTTTATCGATTACATGTGTCTTGTTTACTTTCATTTTCTGGAGCTTCTTACTTCTGGAGCAATACTTTCATTTTCTGGAGCTTCTTTGACAACGGCGCTTCTTAATCATAATACTTTCAATATGTTTGCTTGAAACAACATTTAATCATAATTATTATTTTTTTTTAAACCCTGACAACGGAGCTTCTTAATCATAATACTTTCAATATGTTTGAAGCTTTCTAAAATAAACAATACAATGACTTACTAGTCGTCGGTGTGATGTATTGAAAGTATTATGATTAAGAAGCGCCGTTGTCAGGGTAAAAAATAAAATAATAATAATTATGATTAAATGTTGTTTCAAGCAAACATATTGAAAGTATTATGATTAAGAAGCGCCGTTGTCAAAGTAAGAAGCTCCAGAAAATGAAAGTATTGCTCCAGTTGCTGTGTATAGAAAAGTAAACAAGACACACGTAATCGATAAACGAAGCAAGATGAAAACCCAATGACGTCACTTCCGGAACGTTAAAGCGAAAAAGAGCCAACATCACAAAACAATGTAAAGACGAAAGACATAAAAATTTAAATTTAATATTTAATTGTGTTCTTATTTCTGATGCTCAATTCTTCTTTACAGGTGTCATAAATTCATAAATCTTTTTTTGCCTCTTTTTACTGTTGAGTAGGCTATTAATATCTTTTTCTGCTGAAAATATGTGCTTTAAACTCACAGGGCAAACCTTTGAACTGACAATTTTAAGTTCATTGATTAATTCAAAGTACTTTTTATAATC
>JAOPJM010001971.1:13365764-13377012 GCA_027124095.1 Muusoctopus leioderma | reverse complement strand
CCACGCAGTGGGACTGAACCCGAGACCATGCGGTTGCGAAGCGAACTCCTTAACCACACAGCCATCTGCGCCTATGTTCATTTACTGTTACTAATGACAAATTAAGTCTCTCTGTTGGCAGGACGAAGGTAGGAGATCCATCACCCAAAATTCCATTAGTAAAAACAAAAGAAAAAAAAAATCAATCTTAAAGACTTGTTACATTATCCTGATTTACTGTGATTAGATGCCAAGACTTTTTCTAGTACCTCAATGTTTCGTGATCAATAAAATGTGAGGTCAATTGGATTCAAAAAGCAGGATTGTATCTAGTTTGGCGCGCTATTTTCTGAGCCTATGTCAACTTTACCAAAACACTCTTCCTGAGTTGATAAAATACCAGTATTATAGCAGTACCAGTGATATACTCTGAGTTATTTTGTTGTAATAGTTTGGCACTCTATTTTCTGGGCCTATATCAACTTTTCCAAAACACTCTTCCTGAGGTGATTAAACTACTAAATTTTATCAATCCCAGAAGGATGAAAGGCAGAGCTGTCTCTGGGAGGTATTGAACTAGAGATCAAGATGGGTGAAACTAAATACTGTTATAGGATAATTATGTAATAGAGCATATGATGTAATGAATTCTATGTAAGAGCAAAACTAAAAATATATTAAAAACTGTTATACAATTAGACTGGCACTCTGCTATCTCAGCCATCTCAATTGTAGAGATTTTGATTAAATTAATAATCAGGTCTTATAGTCCATGTTTCTCTTCATGAATTGCTTCTATTTGAACCAGTTCTTGCTTTACTGTATCTTTAGATATGTGCGTTCCCTAGGAGCAATGTATATGAGGCTTGTTGGGACATCTTTAGACTGCTTCAAATATCTGGAACCTTTGTATAACGATTACAGGAAGTTAAGGAGACAAAATAAATCTGGAGGTAAGAGGAGAATTTTTTTATTTGCAACCTGCTTGTCATGCATGATATAAATAATTTCAGTATCATTATTTATTAACATAAGTTGTTTTTTTTCTATGCGTTTCAGCATATGGCTATTGTCTCTTCTGTAAAGCCCAGGTCTAACCTCACTTCTTCTACTCGAGATTTATCGGTCTTCCTCTTCCACAAGTACCTCCTCAGGTAGCATACAGAATTTTTTCACCCAGCACTCAACATCCATTCACATCAGATGTCCATTCCATTACAGTCATCTTTCCTGCTGATTCTTTTACTGCCCAGCTATTCTCTCAGCTGCTTCTTTCATGTAGTTTAACATTACACATGCTAGTGACCATGCTTTTCTCATTTAACGAGCCAACAACGGAGCCTCTATGTGGTCGTTCAACCGTCTAGAAATAGCAGCCAAATTTCTTATATTTGCACCCTATTGTCTTTAAAAAAAAAAGGATGAACACATGTAGTCCTAGATATATAAAATGATGTGATGGTCATGACTGCAATACCTGTGATCATAGTTGTGGAGATAAACAACAAAGCAACAACAACCTCTTTAACTCTTAACATCCTGTAGGACCCCGGTTCCATATGATACTGCATCATCAAATTATTATGAATTATTGAGCTATATATATGGTGAAAGTGAAATATTTTTGTGTGAAAACATCCCAAGCACCTGTGTTTCTTACCTGTAAATTTCATAATAAATAAGCTGCAAAAAACTCGTTTTTAAGCATTTTCAGCTCAATCATTACTAGACTTAGAAATTTTTTTACAGGATGTTAAGAGTTAAACTAGTAATATCTATAGTAATAACATCATCATCATCATCATTTTACGTCCATTTTCCATGCTGGCATGGGTTGGACGGGTGATTTTGGCCCGCATTGATACTGAATGGAGTCGCCACTCTCCCAGACGGGTCGGGGGACCACACCTCATATACATTTTGTTTGGTTTGGTTTCTACAGCTGGATGCCCTTCCTATCACCAACCACTTCACAGAGTGTACTTGGTGTATTTTATTGTCATCAACACTAGAGAGGTTGTCATGTCCAAGACGTGACTATAGAGCCCTCTCGACTGTGTTGTCTCCGAACGATGGTGCAAGTTCCCAACGAGTCAAAAGACGACTTGGTGATGGAATAGCAATGTAGACAGAGACATAAAGGCTAAGAGCCAGGTCTGGAGGAATTGGAAAGAAGGTGGGAGCAAAGAACTATTCCATATAGCTAGAAGAGGAGCTAGGCGCCAGGTATATCTAGCAAAGGGTGAAGTAGAAAAGAAGAGATTTGCACATGTTCTGCAACGTGAGAATCAGAGGATTTAGGATTGCAAGGCAGTGTGCCAGAGAGAATCCGGACGTTGTTGGTGAAAAATGTGTCCAGAACGATAACAGCATACTTACCCTCACTAACGCAGAAAAGAAAGAGACATGGAAGAGCTATTATGAAAGGCTGCAAAATGTAGAGAATGTGGCAAAGTGAGGGTCTACCCCATGTAGACCCAACAGAGAGACCAGCCATTAAAGTTGACAGCAGTGTAGTCTCCAAAGCAATTAAGGTTATGAAGAAAAGGAAGGCTGCTGGTCCATCAGGTATAGCCACAGAGATGTTTAAAACATCCAGCGAGGTAGGACATCTACTAGTCACACACATAGCTAATCAGGTAATACAGGAAGGTGTCATACCCAATGACTGGCATAGCAGTATTATTGTTAACTACTACAAGGGCAAAGGTGATGCTCTGGAGAGGGGAATCTACATAGGCATCAAATTGCTGGACCAGGATATGACAGTTACGGAAAATGTTATTGCATAATTGATCAGAAACATAATTAGCATAGACAAGATGCAGTTTGGCTTTGATGCCATCTTCATAGTGAGAAAACTGCAGGAGAAGTACTTCGCGAAAAGTAAACCACCATTCTTAGCTTTTGTTTTCCTAGAGAGGGCTTTTGACAGGGTTCCATGCGCTGTGATCTGGTGGGCTCTAAGGAAGCTAGGTGTAGATGAATGGCTTGTAAGAGCAGTACAGTCTATGTATAGAATTGCAGTCAGCAAGGTGAGAGTTAATGAATTCAGCGATGAATCTAACGTACAAATAGGGGTCTATCAGAACTCAGTTCTCAGTCCCCTCCTGTTTACTATAGTTCTCCAGCCCATTACAATGGGAGTTTAAATCCAGCTGCCCATGGGAATTCCTGTATGCTGATGACCTAGTACTTATAGCAGAATCTGTAGAAGACTTAGAGAAAAAATTCCAGACATGGAAGCAAAATCTGGAATTGAAAGGCCTCTAAGTAAACTTAGCAAAGACTAAAGTTTTCTAATGTTGTAATGCAGGGTTTATTAATATATATATAAAGTAAGTTTATTCAAATTTTTACAACATTGCAATGATGTTTCAGCAAAGCAGGTATTAGCTAAGCTTCTTCAGAGAAGTGTTAATACTTCTCTGAAGAATATTAGCAAATACTGCTTTGCTGAAACATCGTTGCAACGTTGTAAGAATTCAAATAAAGTTACTTTATAAACTACTCTTTTAATACTGAGTTCTTCCTATTCTGTGGGCTAATCACCAGATCATAAACCAGTATATATATATATATATCATCGCTTTTTACGTCCGTTCTTCCATGCTAGCATGGGTTGGACAGAGATTTATATATATATATATATATATATATATACACACACATATATATATAAATATTTATACACACACATAGACACACACACGCACGCATATATATATACTAATTTTTTATTATTCTTCATTTGATCAGCAAGAAGAAGACTTTTGGACTCAGCATCCACTTTCTGCTCCACTAGCAGAACGTCTATTTTCAAGTGTTGTCTACATAGAAGAACTAGGGCACTTACTTATGAACAAAATGATGGTTGAATATTTGGCATGTGTAGACATTTACCTTGGAACCACAAGGGACTTGAATGATTCTGAAGCTATTTGGACATTGGTGAGTAGTTTTAGACATAACCTTTTCTCTTTCTCTTCCTTATAGCTATCATATATGCAGTATATGATAAAAGAAATGTCTTGTCACTTTAAATAGGTTGTTGGGTCACTACCAAAGGTTTCATCTTCATGTTGTTTGTCAGCATGATAGAGCACATGCTTTTTCAGGTTATTGTTTACAGCTAGTAATTGCAGGTAGAAGGAGTAAGTTAAATAGCTCAGCAGGGAATTAAACCTTCATCACATATTTAGTTTATCATGACCACATGTCCACATTATGGTACTTGTGCTTATATACTTACACTTATATGGTGCTTGTAATTGTTTATATAAATTCATTTTCATTAGATTTCTGATTTATCCTGATAGTACAGACCTAATACTTGGGTGTATTGTCACTGTATTTAGGTGTATTGTTATTGTTTAGCCCCAGGTCAGCCCTGATGAAGTAGACCTATATCAATGCTATTCCAGCATTTTTTAAGATGGTAGGATGTGATCTGAGGGGGACTCGGCTTCTATTTCTAGTAGGTTAAGCAACCGCAATATGTGCCATCATCTTGGTAACATTAATCACTTCCTAGTTGGTGGAATATCTCCTCGTTGGACAAATATTGTATGGTGGGGTGTAGTCAGTTGATCATGTGTATTACTAATACTTGTTTTATTCAAAGGCAAATATCATAACATTACATTTATTTATTGGAATTTTATGACATTTGTTGTTGTTTTGCTCCAGCTTAACCCTGATCAAACTCTATAATCAAGAGTGTTCCACTCGTGGTCATCCCATCTTATTTTCAGGTATAGTGTATTTAACACTATCCAATGTATCTTTCCTGTTTTAAGATGGTAGGGTGGGATTTAAGGGAGATTTTACTACTATTTCTAGGAGTTGGAGTGGCCATATAGAGGCTATATTGTTGGCTCGTTTTATGACATTTTGCTAGTTATAGTCATTGAATCAGCCCCAGCACATGCGTGGAACATGAAAAGCAAAGTTGACTACAGGATTTGAACTCAGGACATAGAGGGATGCAACTATATATGGCAAGGCATATAGTCCTGCACTCTACCGTTTCTGCCAATTCACTGCCCTTGACTTGTAGAATATTGATGAGTCTTCATTACAGTTTCAGGAAATTTGTTTAGCTTTAATGCCATTTATCTAAGATATATAAATCTGTAGAGCCTCAGAACAATGTAGAGTGACTGTGTGTTGATAAAGGAGCTGTAGGGTTAACATTATTTCATCACTAGTGCTGACATTTAACTCTAAACTCTCTAGTCACCAAAAGGTAATAGAGCTCACTGCTGTTATTAGTAGGAGCATTTTATATGTGACAAGTGAGTGCTTATTGTTGACAAGTACTGAGATCAAATCCTACCATGAGTAAATCTTCAAGAGATATATTGTATTGTGATTTACCCACAATACACTTCATGAAAATGAAGTCTTCAATTATACTCCACTGACCCAATGAGTTTATGGGACTCACTGTTATTATTATGTTGGTTTAATAAATAATCTTATTAGAATGTTATTTCCCCGCCTCATATTCATTATCAATCTCTTTTTTTCAGAATAAAAGAGAGTTTTTGCCAAAATCTTTCTCTGATATGAACAAATTTATGCATGTTATCAAAGAAAGTTTCAAAGATAAGGAAAATAAATCAATTGAATTTTGTTTTAGACAACCTAAAACTTGTGCTTGTAATTCTCCAATTCCAAATCTGGAACCCTTACAATCTCCTGAAAAATGTGTAAATAATGTTGCAGATGATTTACAGTGTCATAAAAACTCCAAGGTGTCTTCACATTATCACAAAGTCTGTAAAAATGGCGAGAAATCTTCAACACATAAAAGATTCCCGAACAGCAAAGATTGTTCAATACATAACTTCTTAAATGGTAAAGAATTTTTAAAACATTGTGAAGACTTCCCAAGCAAGAAAGAACGTTCATATCAGAAAGATTGTAAAAATGTTGAAGAACAATCTCCATATCATAAAAATTTTGCAAATATTAAAGGAACTTCTGCACATAAAACTTTCTCGTACAGTGAAGAATACTGTACATGTTTTAAAGACTTCTCAAAAAACAAAGAACCTTCCTCATATCATAAAGAATATAAAGACTGCCAGGAGCCTTCAACACAATGTAAAAACTTGACAGTTAACTCATTTTCCTCAACAATTTTGGAAGATCACAAAGAAAGTGGGCATCAATCAGTTCACCTTAAAGATTACTTTAATGAAAAAGAATCACCATCACATTATGAAACTTGCAAAAACACTACAGATCATTCACGTCATTCTAAAGGATACATAAAGAACAAGGCAATTTCAACATATAGCAACTTGACAGAGAACAGTAATGAACACGTCAATAGTTGTTTAGAAAATTTTGGCAGCAAAAACACATCATCCAGGAATATGAACTTCAGTGATCGTAAGCGTAAGTATATGTTACAACTATATTGTAGTTTAACCTATTGTCTGATATTAAAATGTCTGCTTTAGTATTTATGAATGCTAAAGAATCCATTACAAGTTCTAAAGGTGTTCACATAAAAATCACGAAATTATTAAACTAAGGAAACATTTTAACTTTCTGAGTAAATTGATGGCTCTTTTGCTACCATTGGTAACATGTCAATAAAACTGGTTATGTCCAGTTTTAACAAATAACACAGCCTTTATGATAGCCAAATTTGACTTTAAAAAATTATTTAGTTTGAGAAAGAGGCATGGCAATGCACATATCCATTGCAGAGTGTAAATGCTAAAGGGTTAAAGAACCAGTTTGGAGATATGTAAATAATTGTCACTGATTTTCCAGCTTTTATTCAGCTTGTGTATAGTAACTCTTTATGTGTCAGTATATTTATTGATGAGCTGGCTATGTTTCTAGAATGGCTGTTCTAGAAACAACAGATGTCAAGCACTGCATTCTGAAGCTGATATTACTGAATTACAAGTAACTAGATTAACAAAGTCTAGTTTAAACTAAACAATTACATTCAAAGCAATATATATATTAACTCTTAACATCCTGTAAGACATGATTCCACACGATACCACATCATCAAATTGATATGAATCATTGAACTAACTATATACATACATATATAAACGGTGAAAGTGAACTATTTTTGTGTGAAAACACCTCAAGAACCTGTGTTTCTTATCTGTAGATTTCATAATAAATAAGCTGCAGAAAACCAGTTTTTATGTATTTCTGCTCAATTATTAAAGTACTTTGTAACATGGTGTTAAGAGTTAAACATATATTGTACATAATGTTTTTGTTTTTACAGTATTTACTTCGCTATTTATCTATCATTTAACACAGTACTGTAAACGTTTGTGACATATTTCTAAAGAAATTTATTAAACTCAAATTTATTTATCTCTATAAATTAGTGTCATATTAGTGACACAATTAGCGTAAGAAACACCACCCGAATAACATATTTTCTATCTCACAGGTTCTCTCCCTGATTCTGATCTTCCTCTTCAATTACATCTTGATTGTATGTTCGGTGCCAATTCCAACCCAATGTAAAATACCAACCGACTTGAATGTCCGATACAAGAAGTTGTCCAGTGCAGCCAGTGGCAATAGGTTTTTTCAACCGGCTGAAATGGCTCCAGCCGGAAGTAATCAGACCATTGGGAATATGAATTGCCCAACATCAGCTGTTTCTCACAATATCATTCGTGAACGTTCAACCTGCCCTTGGTACCTGAGAATTACCCATGATTCAACAGTTTTCCCTCCATTACGTACTGACGTAGTGTGCCGCTGTGGAGACTGTTTTGGCTCTAACATGAATTACCAATGTGAAGCAGTATTTACCAAAATGACTGTCCTTAAACGTACAGATGAATGTGTTGATGGACTGTATGTGTATAGTCTAAGTTTTATTCAAGTAGCCACAGCCTGTGTGTGTGCACGGAGAGTCGATGTGATAACTGGACCAAGTGCGGGCGATTATCCGTTGTAAAAACTGCCAACTACCAAATTGTAAACTGGGTGGAACGCAAAGTGATTTATAATATCATTGATCTATAAGTAGACCACCATGTGGTTATTATATTTTACAAATGTATGTATGTATGTATGTATCTCTGTATCTGTCTCTCTGTATCTCTGTCTCTCTGCCTCTCTCTCTCTGTATATATATATATATATATATATATATATACATAATTGACCTTTTTTATATATATCTGAATTCTATATAGGTATTTTTACTTTAACAATTATATTTTCCGAGATATGTCTAATTTATGGAATTGTCTTATGTATTAACGATTGATATCTCACATATAATATTCACATAGAAATTATTTAACATTATCATCATGACGTTTCTTGCAGTAGTTAGTGGCATCCATAAGTCAATTTTATATGACTTATGTATATTACTTTGACATTCATCACTCTAGATTCGATAACATAAGTACCAGTAATATACCGTGATCAATTCAATGAACTACATGAATTCTCTTCAAATTCCTAGCCTTGTGTCATTGTGATAAATGAATATTTTACTGGTGCGTCCAGAGATATATATGAAATATATGTGGATACACAAATCCAAACTCTATGTTTTCCATCAGGCGAGTTGAAATCCAACAAGTTCCGTCTTATGATTTCTTGCCACTTCAGACAATACATAATGAACCAGTAATAGAATTAAGAGACTTCTATTAACATTTATCCATATTTAGATAGATTGTTTGTTTTTTTTATGTTAGCAAACCCGTCTCCCTACAAAAAAAATCAATAAGATTGGATAGATGAACACAATCGAATAGATTCCAACTGTCACTGAGACGAGTGTTTATTCCTTTTCAATTCTTGATTGTATATACATTAACTTAAATTTCATAAATAATGTTTTTATATAAACCCACCATAAATATCACAGAAATTACTTGTCCACTATTATTCTGATTCACTATATTTGATATCAGAAAACAAATACCATGAATACTGAAATTTATGAAAAAATATATAATCTTTGTCATCGTCAAAGTAACGTTTCATTCAATATACTTTACATTACAAAAATTAAAATAAAAACGACAAAAAAACATTGTTTTATCTACTTTTAACAATTACTAGGGATATATATATACAGAGAGAGAGAGAGAATTTTAATAGATATATATTTTCTCCATTTATAAATAATTTTACATGTATTTTTTTATATTCTACATTTATATTTGTATGAAAATATTTTTATAACCATGATTTTTTAATATGTAATATATATTTAATTTAATCATTTTTTAATAATAAATTTGTATATTTTTAATAACAATTTTGCGTACTGTCCTCCATATGATTCGTGAGAATCTATAAATATATTTGTGTATTATTTTTAATATAATCTCGCATAAAATATTTTATTAAACAGGAAACAATAAAAGATAAATTTCTACTATTATATATTCGATTTATAACAAAGTAGTTGTATTTCATTAAACAATAAAATAAATTACAAATACAAATGTTTGTCTCTGTTATTTTTTGTATTTTGTTCCTCTAATCCGTATTGGTTAAGTTTGTAATTGTTTGAAATATTAGACTACCCGATATCACATTCAAATCCTTTCCTCTGTTTTATTCTGTCTCTTGATATACAAGTTTCTACCTTGTTAATAATAGATAAAATAATTTCTGGAAGTTCTGCCTGCTGTATGCTAGTATCATGCCTAGATACCATCTGGTTAATGATGTATGTATTATATAGATAACTGTTTCTGTAATGCAAAGTTCAAAATCATTCAAATCTTTATTCTTGTGTGATATTATGTGATAACCATAACCAATTGGTAACAACACGTAACAACTATATTTTCATAAAGTTCATGAATGGCCAAGTATGTTACACGGCGCTCTTCTCTGTTCCTGTATGGATTGTTGCCTGGGTGTAAACTTAGTGTAGCAAGGAAACGTTTTATTATTTAGACAATTCTATTAGTATATCCTTTTATATATGAGGTAAAATATTTAGAAACAACAATCAATAGGAATAATTTATGAATAATTTACGAGCAGCAGGAGCATCGTACGGAATGGAGGTCAGCTTCAGAATGTTGCTACGTGTCTTGTACACAGAACACAAGACAATCAGCTTTGTCAGGTAGTAAGTCATTAAATATACTGGCTGGCAGAAACCACTCCTTTCTGCAGTGACAAAACGAAAACTCAACTGATACGTCATAACTCCCCATCGAAAACCATTCTCCGGAGCACAGTTTTATATATATATATATATATATATATATGAGCACCTCCGTGACATCCGCACCGGGGCCCCGACCTCTGTCGCGCGACATTTCCGTTCCGCGGACCACACTTTCCACCACGTCTCCGTGTTCGGTCTGGCCTTGCACACCGGTCCCACCTACTCTAGGGTCCAGCGGGAGCAACGTCTTATTTTCGCCCTCGGCACCGCGCTCCCGTTCGGCCTTAACTCACCGCCGCTCCTCCTCTGACATCCACACCTACACACACACACTACACCTACACACACACACTACCCCTGCTCGCTCCCCACCGGACACACACATACCACCACCTACATCTCCCACACACATGCCACCATACACATACACTCCACCCATGCCCCCACCGCACATGCACTTACCACGACCTACACCTCCCACACACAAGCCACCATACACACGCACAACACACACACACGCACGCACACACACATACCAACGCACACACACGAACACCCTGCACACCTACACATACAAACACACACACACTCACACATACACTACACACACACCCACGCACGCACACACACAAACACCTGCACACACATACGCACGCACACACATAAATACACTACGCACACACACACACATACCCTACACACACAACACACACCCACACACACACGCACATAAACGAACACGCACACACCAACACATACACACACTACACACCCACACACACACGCACATACACGAACACGCACACACCAACACACACTCACACACATACACACGCACATACACTCACACGTACACACACATATACACACACACGCGTACGCTCACACACACATTCACACATACACACACATATACACACACACGCACGCTCACACATGCATACACGCACATTCACATACACACATGTACACATACACGCTTACACACACACTTACACACATCATACCGCTCAAACATGAACACACGCACACACATATACACACACACACACGTACACACACACACACACACACACACACACACACACACACACACACACACACACACACACA
>JAOPJM010001971.1:13346939-13365664 GCA_027124095.1 Muusoctopus leioderma | reverse complement strand
ATAAAATAGAGCGCTCTACACACTTGTTTGTTTACAAACTTTCTACGTAACTATATATATATATATATATATATATATATACTGGTGTCGTGGTGGAAGGGGCCGAAATACCTACAGAGCTACTTCACCGCATGATGAGACATCGACTCCTGCATTCGGAGGAGACGGAGTACAGCAGCACCCCCAGCACATAATTGTTTACCCCCCAGCACATAATTGTTTACCCCCCAAAGTGCGTGTGTCTGTGTAATTCTGACGCGGGTCCTCCGTATTACACGTTGAACTCACTAAACCGATGTTACATCAATTGGTAGTTGTGAAACATATGAGGTGGGGATGAGGAAGGAATAGTGTTGATACGTAACTCGAGTAATATTGCTGTCCAGAGTGGACATCACTCTGTCTATCTATCTATCTATCTATCTATCTATCTATCTATCTATCTATCTATCTATCTATCTATCTATCTACACCTACACACACAGACATATGCACACACACACACACTCACAGACACATGCACACACACACACATACACGTACACACGCACACCCACACAAAACGGGCTTCTACACAGTTTCCATCTACCAAATCCCAGTTGCAAGGTATTGGTCAACCACATGGTTGTGAAGCAAACTTCTTAACCACACAGCCATGCCTGCACCTATATAGTAAGAGAGGTGACGTGTCAGCCAGGAGTCAAAACTGGGCCCCCAGCTTGGAAGGAAACCATGGGAACTGTTACTTCCTGGAAACTTTACAAAATATAATTATATAATTATAAATAGATAATAATGTGTATAATATTTCAACATCATCATCACCATCATCACCATTTTTCCATACTGGCATGGGTTGAACAGGTCTCACTTTGTCTTGCTATTTGTCACAGTCCTTAGCCATCTGGCACACACAGCAACAGATATAACCGGCTAAGTTTGTGTATGTTTTTAAAAAATTTTTATGGCTGGATACCATAACCATCACTAACCATTTTATAGCCTGGACTGGGTGCCTTTTATTGTGCCACTGGCACTAGAAAGGTCGTCTGTACAGAACCAAAGAGTCCCCTCTACTCTGTATCAGTTCTTATTCGGAGTTACTGCTCTCCTAGTTGTTGCCTGTGGCACAGCTTACAAAGTCCACAACTTCTTTGTTCGTACCTTCATTTTTGGAATGGTTACTATAGCTGGATACCCCTCCTATCACCAACCATTTTACATCATGGACTTGGCATATTTCACCATGCCAATGGCACTGTCTGCCAGTGTTAAAATGTATCCTCTACACTGTATCAACTAGGTTATCAGAAGGGGCCCTTATTGGGGGTGTAATGGCAAATGGGTATAAGGTTGTCTCCCTTATGGGAGGGAGGACCTTACAGTCATATTCTGAGGCTGTCCCCATGGCATTAGATAAGAGGTGGAACATTTAATTACCAAGGGGGACTTACATTGTTGGCAGCCGAGCCTATAGAGTAATGCCGGCTTGGACTACATATCAGGATAGGTGATGGGGGTAGGGGGATGGGCAGGGTGGTATATATCAGCCATCTGTGTAGATGTGTATTGTTTTCTCTTGTTTAATTGCATATACACACATGGTAGTGTGATGAGAGAAAGAGGGGAGATTGATAGAAGAGAAAGATAGAGTGAATAATAATGATAATATAAGCCCTTTCTGAGCTAAATAAAGCCTAATTATAAGCAAGAGAGATTTAAATTAATATATTATGGAATTCTTAGCTTGCTTGGACAGATAAAACTCTTACATCTTTAACTCAGAGTGTTCTATCCAAAGTTTAACTCAAGAGGCTTTGCCAATTAAATTTATACACAGTGTGAAGAAAACACATGCATTAATAAGAAAGGAAGAGAGTGGGGAATGGACAGAAGAGAGAGAGAAAGGTAATGATATGAGCCCTTTTTTAACTAAAAGAAGCGTAATTACGAATGAGAGAAATTTAAATTTAAATATTATGAAATTATAATTCTTAGCTTGGCTGGACAGATCCAACACTTACATAATAGTAAATAAGAGCTTATAAATGATATTTTTTTATTTTGATATAATATTATAATATTTATATATATTTTGACTTACTAATTTTTGTTATTTCAGTCCTCCCAAAAATGAAGGAATCTTGGAATCCTGTTCTGCCTGACAAAATGCAAGGTAACATTCTAACGGGCAAATCTCTTCATTTTTATTTAGATCATTTCCATCAATGTTCAAATTCAAAGAGATCACCAAAAATAGTTGAGCCAGGTAACTTTCAACTCGGTAAGAATAAACTGTTAGAGATGGTCCGAACAATTGATAATTTGACTCAACATAAAACTCACATGGATCGAATCAACAATCAAGGAACTGAAGAACTTCAAACAAATTCAAAGATACTTCATATTGATCTGACAGAACTCACTCAAGAGAAACATTTTCAACAGTCAAAAAGCATCAACGAAAGAAACCCAAACTGTAAAAGTCCAAGAATTAAAGTTTATAATGATCAATTTAAAGATACATCAATATGCTCTCCAAAACCAAAGACTAACATTCTCCATTACACAGAAAGGAGGATCCGCCTTAAACCGGCTAGTAATGGTATGGAGTCTTGTGTCAAATTACAGAATATAGACATTAAAGTCAATAACATGATTTTAAAAGCAGCCTATAGTAAGAAACAGAGTGGCTTGTTTAAGACAATATCTCCAGGTCTAAAACATATTGACCAGTCTAAGACAATATCTGAAAGAAATTCAAGGTTAAATCAAATTAAAGGAAAAACTGCTAACCTGTCTAACATGCTATCTGTTCGAAACTCTTTAACACCAACGCCCACAGAAGGCTATTTCATAAAAGATAAACAAATACGTTCACCCCAGATGTCTAGAGATAAAAGCAGATCAATTAAACATCAAATAGTTTCTCAACAGACTGTTCTTGGAGAAATACAGGATGTATCTAATAGTTTAGTATCATATAAGATACAGTCAAGTTCTTCATTTAATTATCTTCCAGCTGAGAGATGTCCAAGTTCTAAGTCTATTTTAAGTAAGAAATTATTAATGGCCCCAAAACACTTAAAAAAGACAAATTATGTGGAAAAAACAGCAGATTTTGAAGATGGTAAACCAAAATTACACTTGTTTCATGAAATGGTGGTATCACTTAACAACAAAAAATTGAGTTCCTCAAAAGACAACTGGTTAAATCAGATTTATTGCAAAATTAAGGAGAACAAAGAAAATAAAAATATTGAGCAGTTACGACAAAACATCACAGGTGTAAATCCATGCAGTGAAAGTACAAATTTTAAATCTAGAAGAAGAGAACTGAATCGTTCAAATGCATTTTACTCTAAAGTAAGACCATTTTCTACAACAACTGGACAAATGAAAGCTGATATTGAGAGAAACAGCTCACTAATAATGAAATCAACTCAAAATGAAGTTAATTTGTATAAAAGGAGTACCTTTTGTAGTGAGACTGAAGCAAAGAGGTGTCCTATGACAGCGAATAATGGAAAACGATTTTCACTAAAAAAACATTTGAACATAACTGCTTCAAACCAAAGGATTCTCAGCCAAATCTCATTAAAATGTAACCTAAGAAATAGAAAAGATCTTGAGTGGAAGTTTAATTTTTTTGAATTACAAAGGAGGCTAAGAAAATACAGACAAAATCGAGTGAACCCTTTGAGTGAAGAGATGAAAAGTAAACAAGAAAATGAGGCTACATCTAATTTCAAAACAGAACTGGACTCTGGTTTAAATGTCATCAGTTTCAAAGAGATTGTTCCCCACTTCAATAGAAATCAAAATGTATTAGAAATAAAAGATCCTAAACTGAAAACGGGTGTAAATTCCAAATTACCAGATGAATTAATTTTTAAAAAATCCACACTGTTTCCATCAACTGTTAAAAATAAAAAATCTTTGAAGAACTATCAGAATCTCTTTAGAATAAAACGCTGTCTTCCACAGAAAACTGATAAAGCTCTTCCTGAAATAAATGCGACTTCTTCAGGACCAGATGTAAAGAAAACTAACAATCATTTAGAGTCAGGTGATTGTAGATCTAAGCCATGTTCTGGACATAAATTTAGCTCTACAATTATCACAAATATGGACTATCACTCTTACAAAAATGAACCATTTGAAAGTAGCAATGGATCTTCTCCAAAAATATTAAGATTTAATGCTAATTTAAATAAATATTCCAAAAGAAGTTCAAGTTTGGAGGTAAGTTAAAATTTATAGAATTTTTTGGCTGATTAGTTTTAAATAAGATATTTAAAACATACAAATAATGTTGGATTTGAAAACATGGCCAATCCTAGACCAAAATAACATCAAGATTAATTACATAACAGACCCATAATACACATATAACATATAAGACATGCTTTTCTAGCTTTACTCTAAAATAATTTTGGGTTTATAACTGAAGGATCACAATTTAGACTAATTTGGGTCTCATTCAGCTTTGGTACAGTTGGAACCACACATGTTATCTCAGTGAGACAGTTTATATATTAGCCAATGTCAAGAATAAATCATTTGGTGGTGTAGATTTAATATTTAGTGCACAAAGAAAATTACATAACAACTCATAGTGCATGTGGCATCATATCCTCATACACTAATTATCTTCTCCAGAATCCTTGGAAGACTTGACTTAGTTTGAAGCTAACAAATCCTTCATTAATTATATAGTATTCTTGCTGCTGACAGCAGTGAGCTTTCTCTGTTTACAATTAGGTATATTAGGCTAGGGTGAGTTAAGTGCTTTTGCCATATACAAGATACAGTTATGTATAAGACAGTATCAGAACACCCTATCAACTCAGCTATCTTTACTTACTTACTTGTACTTGTGTTGGCATTCAACTGGGATGAGTTGAGCCAGCTCTAACGAGTGAATCCACAGCATCATGAACAGCAGCCTGGTAATCACAGACATTTGACACATCAATCGTCAACCTGTCATGATTCCAATGGTGGGCACCATATATGTGAGGACCAGATATTGATTCAGGATCTGACTTAATCATACTAATCCACATCATCAGCTATCTGCCTCGCCATTTACACCATCCTGGGAAAGGCTTCGGCATGACTGCATTGTGGATGATTGATTGTGTAACGAAACCAACAGAGGTACCTTTTTAGCAAAATTGTTGAAGGGCATCAATCCTGCAATAACGATGAACTTCACAGTTTGACACAAAATCTAATGTGCGAACACAGAATATTCGATGAAGGCAAAAGTGGTCAAATACTTCCAGCTTGAATAAGTCCACCACTCTCATTGGCTACATCTTGTATAGCAGGATGATGTATAGCAGGATGATGTATAGCAGGATGATGTATAGCAGGATGATGTATAGCAGGATGATGTGAACGAGCACTCAGCAGTGTGGCTACATGGATCTCCAGCTTAGACCAAAGCTGGCTTTGAAGATGACAGAATGCACTGTGCACACGGTTGATGCAGACATCTGTCTCATCTTTACCTTGACCCATGGCAGTGAAGGTAGTACCAAGGTACTTGAAATGATTGACCTCTTCCAGAATCTCACCACTGAGTATCAGGGACCCTTTCAGAGGGCAAGATAACAACTGATGCAATCTTTGTCTTGGTCACATTGATTTTCATACCAATATACGATGTGTACACGCTGAGGTATTCAATGGCTGATTGGACACCTATGTAGTTGTCACCAATTATCATAAAGTCATCAGCATAGTCATGGTCAGTGATGGTGAAATTTCATCCTATTGTGACTTCTGGGAAATCTGCCAAAGCATGCTCCATGATCCAGTCGATGACATAGTTGAAGAGTGTTGGAGCCAGAACACAGCCCTGCTGGACACCTGAGTGAATTTCAACGGAGTCAGATTCCTTGCCATAACAGTGAATCCTTGCTCATGTAGAGCTGTAGTATGCTCTAATTAGATTCAGCAGCTTTATAGGCAATCTATTTTTGATCATGATATCCCAGCTGCACTCAATAGAATCAAAAGCTGCTACAAAGTCCACAAAACAAATAATAGTTTGTTGTTGGTACCTCCAAACCTTCTCAAGGTGAAAATTTGATCTGTGCAGCCTCAGCCCAGATGAAAACCATACTAAATTGGTCATGCATGTTGATCACACTTGTGTTGAAATCTTCATGGTAGAATGATAGTGAATATCTTGACCGCAATGTCTATCAAACTAGACAGTCTAGTTACTGCAAGAACCTTCCTTGAAAAAGGGAGGAGAACTGTGTAATTCCAGTCTTGTGGAGGAAATTCCATGTCCCAAACACAAATGATCACATGGTGCAGCCAGAGATGCTGGAACAGTTTTTGAAGATCTTGGCAGGTAGACCATCTTCATCTGGAGCCTTGTTGTTTTTGTCTGTGGATAGCTTCATACACCTGGTGCATCCGGATTACATGTGTAGGGAATGGTATCTGTGGAGTCTATGCATAGTCATTTAGCAGAGGAGTCATGATCAAGTAGGTTCACGAAATGGTCACCCCATCGACTGAGACAATCATCTAGGATTGAAATAACTTTGCTTTGATCATCGAAGATGTTTCACTCAGTAGACAGTTCTTCATGGTCAATTTTAATAACTGGTACAGTTTTCGTGAGTCCATATCTAGAGCAACAGTGCACCAGTATCCATTGCAATCAGCACGGGAAGAATGGGCTTTTGTCTTCTGAGTGGTTGATAGTGGTGCAACTGTTTTGAGCAGGATTAGACTTCTCAGTGAGTTCTATTGTATGGGCCTATATCCAATGTTTTCAATTATGCTTGGTAAACCCTAATTATTGAGTTGCTGCTTCTTGCAAGTGATGTTTGAAGTTGTGCCATTCATTTTCTGGTATGGTTTGGGTTGTCGTAGAATATCCAAGCTACTGAAGCAGTTTCACAGTTTGAGTTGGAAGTGCATGGCAGTGTCATTGCATTTTACTTTTGCAATATCATATATTGGTGGTCTTTTGGATGGTTTGTTGGCCTTCAGATGCATACAAAGTTTTGTCCATACCATTTTCACTGCCCATTTCAGCCCCACAATGTCACCAGCAGTTAAGTATACAGCTGGCCCAGTGAGATCGAACAAGGTGCCTTCGTTTGAACTCAGCTATCAGTGGTCCTCTATATCAAGCTACTGCTAATATTATTGAACAGAGGGCTATTGATATGCAGAATCATTAGAGTGTCAGACAAAATGCTTTGCATGGTATTTAGTTATGGCCCTTTATGTTCTCAGTTCAAATCCCACTGAGGTTGACTTTGGCTTTCATCCTTCTGGGGTCGATAAAATAAAGTACCAGTCAAGTGCTGAGGTTGAAATAATAGACTGTTCTCTCCCTTCAAATGTGTGGCCTTGTGCCTATGAAAGAAATACATATTATTGCATAGTTTTCCTTTGAGAACAAGTTGACATGGTTATATTTTCATCATTCTTCTTAGTTGTATGCCAGCCCTATGTCAATATTGAGATACTTCAGGTTATTGTTGATACTGTCCATCTAGCAATAGCAGGGGCCATCAACCTGAAAACTTAGTAGCATATTTGACCATATGTCTTCATCCAGATATTGCAAGTGACAAAACCAACATAGCTATTTTCACCTGACAATCATTCCTATCAAAATGCATCTATTGAAATAATCAGTTAGTTATGTCCAAAGATTGATGGTAATGTCCCATAAGCCACTAGGTTGCTGGAGCATCACTGAAGACTTGACTTCATGCAGTATACCAAGGGTAAGTCAACCTGGCAGAGCCCATTTCTCTAAACTTTATAAAATTTGAATTGAACCAAACATTGAAAACTAACTAAAAAATAAATTTGCTTAAAGTACCATTTACAGTTCGATAGACTGGGTCGCGTTTGAAAATTAAGTATTTTGACAACAGACACAGTATAGCACCAATAACAGAATAAGAACAATCAGCTTCAGCTTTTATTCTTATTTTGGAAATAGATTGTAACTAAACACTTTTATTTATAATGCAGGGTTTCAACACACTTATCCATTCTACCACAATCCCATAATGTAGTGTTGAAACTCACTAGCCCATAGACAGACAATCTTTTTATCTTTGAAGGCCGCATTACATTAAGTGTAATTTAATAAGGCCACATTAAAGAAAATGTTATTAAATATGCAGAAAAATGTAATTACATTTATTGTGAAAATATAATTATATATATTGATTTCTAACATAGGTACAAGGCCTTAAATGTGGGGGGGAGTATAACCGATTATATCAATGGAGTCAACAGACACAGGATGAAAGGCAAAGTGAAATTTGAACTCAGAACGTAAAGGGCCATAACTAAATGCTTTGTTAAACAAAGCATTTTGTCCAATGTTCTAATGATTCAGCCAATCCAAAAATTAAAAATCCAAATGTAAACTGACCATATGTAAAGTCACAAGACGTATTATCAAAAGTGGATAGTTCTCCTCCACTGGTTTCTGAGCTGCTGGTGTCTAACTGCAGGTGTCAATGTTTAATCTCCTCAAGTTGCTTTTAACCACATCCTTGTATCTCAGTCAGGGTCTACTCTGATTTCTCATACTGCTAAATGGCTATGCATAGAGTATTTGTCTTAGCAACCAAGTTTTCTCACTTTTTTGAACATACCCAAGCCAGTGGAGGTTTTGCTGCACTGATATTTCTTCCATGATAGGGAGCTTGGCTTTCTCTTGGACAATGGTGTTCCTAACCTTGTCTTTCCAAGTGATGTTCATGACCTGTCTCATGTGTCTCATCATGAATGCATGCAGTATTTTTACCTGTTTTTTTTCACCATCCATTTCTCTGATCTGTACAATAGGGTGGATAATTCTATTGCTCGGTATATTTTGAACTTCATTTGGACTGTCATGTGCTTGTTGCTCCATAGTCCCTTTTTCAGCCTTCCAAATGCTGAGCTGGCATTGCTCATCCTTGATCTAGTTCGTCACTGAACCATGCTCATCTTTGATCTAGTTCATTACTGAGCCTACATTTACAACTGATTGTACTGTCCAGATAGGTAGAGTGGCTTGCTTCTACCAGCTTCTGCCCGTTGATGAGGATGAACTCAGGTTGTGTCACTTGGCTCACATCAGAACTTCAGTCTTCCAGATGTTAATATTCAAGCTGAACTTTGTAGCTGCACTACCAAAATCATCAACGAGGCTTTGCATGTCCTCTGCTCTATGGAAGACATGGGCACAATCATCAGCAAACATTTCTCTCACTAGCATATGGGTGGTTTTAGTCTTAGCTTTGAGGTGCAACCCCTTAAACAGGTTAGTATCAGGCCTTATCTGTGTGTATAAATCTTCAGTTGAGTTGCGGAATGTGTTCTCAAGCATCTATGACAAATAGAGTGAAAATAGTGTTGGTACTAGCATACAGCCTTGCTTCATTCCAACTGTAATATCAAAATGTGCACAGCTGGAGCTCATCTGCATAACTTGAGCCCTCATACCAGTGTGTAGGGACTCTATTATATGAGTAAACTTATCTGAACATCCACACCTTCTGAGCACCTACCACAAGCCTGACCAGTTTACTGTATCAAATGCCTTTGTGAAGTCAATGAAGACCACATACAGTGACTTGTTCTATTCCACACATTTCTCCCAAATCTGATGGAGGCAGAACACCATATCCATGGTTCTTCTTCTCCTTCAGAACCTACATTAAGTTTCAGGTAGAACTACTGTGATTTTCTCGCTCAGCCTGTTGAGCAACACTTTTGTAAGAATCTTTCCAGCTATAGCAAGTAGAGAAATCCCTCAATAGTTCCTGCATTCATTCCTATCACTCTTATTGAATAATGTGACGAAGCTTGTGGGACATTACCAGCCTCCCATGATTCCAGTAATATAAAGGCCATTCTGGAAGGATATTTGGATGAGGCTCTGAAATCGTGAAAAACACACCACCAAAAATCAGAAAGTATGAATGCAAGATGGTCCTCACTTTACACCACAGTATATGACATAGCTAAAATAGTGCTTGGGAAACCAACAAGTAAACAGGAAGACTGGTTCGATTGTCAGGTTTGACTGTTACAGCAACACAAACAAGCTTGACAGACATATCTCCAAGCTCTCAATACTCGATCAAGCTCTGCTGAATTCAGAGAAGCCAGAAGGAGACTGCAATAGTCTGCAAGATGAAGATGGGGTGGTGGGAAAACAAGGCGATTGAGCTGCAAATTGCTTCTCTGCCAGACTGAGAAATATATATGGACCTCAGAAGTGAGGTGTCACCCAGCTAAGATCAGATGATGGATGAACAATGTTCCAGGAAAAGGGACAAATATTTGACTACTTTATAAAGTACTTCCATGAAATACTCAAAGCACCAGGACATGTAGAGCCGGAAACCCTGGAAAATGCGATGTATCACACTCTTGATGTATCTATGGATGATCTGCCAAGTGTAGAAGAATTCTATTTTTTTTTACTGCTTCATCTGGAGGGAAGGCAGTACCCATCACTCTTTTTTAAGGGCCTCTGAGACTGGTGGGAGGGAGGGAGGAAGGTATCCCCAGACCAGAGACCTGGCCCGAATGCTTGCAGCACGGTGGACTCGGCTAAAGGCACCCAAGGGCCAGGTGATAGTGTTAAGTCTACCACCCAAGTAGGCCATGGCGGGATTTGAACTCAGAACGCAAAGAGTGAGTCACTTGCAGATAAGAAAGCCAGGAGTAGATGGAATCCCAGCAGAAGTGTGGAAAATGGAAGAAACAAATTCATTAGATGTCTCCACCAGCTGATCCTAGAATCATGGGATGTGTGTGTGTGTGTGTGTGTGTGTATATATATATATATACGAGGTCTGTCGGAAAAGTATCTGACCGTAGGCTGGGAAAAAAGAATTATGTACTTGGTGGGGTTCAATTGCTAATCCCCTTCAAAGTAGGTCCCTTGCGCCTCCGCATACTTAGCCCAGCTATCCTTCCACTGTTTGAAGCATGTCTGGAATGTTTCTTCCGGAATGGCTCTCAGCTCCACCGTTGCAGTCCGTATGATGTCCTCTCGGCTCTCAAAGCAGGAGCCTTTCAGTGGAATCTTCATTTTTGGAAACAACTAGAAATCAGAAAGAGCCATGTCTGGAGAGTAGGGAGCCTGGTGAATGAGCGAAATGCCTCTCTTTGCCTTGGATCAGCTGTGACAAATGAGCCAGTGCATTGTCATGATGCAGCTGCCAGTTTTGCGAGGCCCACAGATCTCTTGCACCGAACTGCATCCTGAAGACGTCGGAAGACTTCCTGATAGTACTCTTTGTAACTGTCTGTCCTTCTGATGTGTATTCGTGATGCACAACGCTTCGGTAGTCGAAGAAAACAGTCAGCACCACCTTGATTTTGCTCCACACCTGACGTGCTTTTTTGGGCCTTGGCAATGTTAGATGCTTCCACTGTGATGACTGAGCTTTGGTTTCTGGGTTGTATCCGTACACCCACGTCTCATCTCCAGTTATCATGGTATTCAGGAACTCAGGATCCCTGTTGGCAGTATCCAGCAGGTTCTGCACAACCTCAAGATGAAGTTGTTGTTGTTCCTGAGAAAGCAGCTTGGGCACAAATTACGCTGCTACTCTGCGCATGCCCAAATCCTCCTTTTAAATTGCATCTGCAGAATCTTTACTGATCCAAACTTCGTCACCGATTTCCCGCAGCATCAAACGATGATTCTCCATTATCAAAGTCCACATTTTCTCGATAACAACTGCATTGCGGCTTGTTGATGGCCTCCAGGAACGCTGGTCACTCTCCACCAATGTACAGCCATCTTTGAACCTGTTGTACCATTCTTTTATTTGGGTAACGCCTATGGCATTGTCACCAAAAGCCTGTTGAATTTTGTGAATTGTTTCTGCTTAGGTATCTCCAAGCTTTTGGCAAAACTTGATGCAAGATCATTGCTCCACATGTTCCATCATCGCGGGTGAAATGAAAATGCGATGAGTAAGTAGTACAGCACCTCACACATTAGCTATCTGACAGCGACTGATGTATCCAGCGAGCTCGCCAAAAATCACGCATGCGCATGAATGTATGTGACTCCACTCTGCACACTTTTCTCTCCCTAACGTCATTACTTCCCACAGGAAAAAATAAAGTCGGATACTTATTTGACAGACCTTGTGTATATATATATATATATATATATATATATATATATGTATGTGAATACCTATATGTATGTATGTGTGTATATATACTAAATCAACAAAAATGTATTCATGCAAAATTCAGACTTCTCTTCAAAAGTTCGCACTTAAGGGCCTCAAAGGTGACAGGTTCTAAAGGAAAAAAAGCATCAACACATTAGATAATATAGTCCTAGATACATTATGCCCGAAGTGAAGTAAAGACAGGATGGTCATGGTTGAATGGTCATAGATCTGATTGATTGGGACAACAACAACAAAAACTGGCACTTAATTTCCTCAATATCCACATGTATGTTTATCAACATACTAAACACCCCCATAAAGTCAAAACAAAACACTGGCTGGCAAACTTTCAGATCTCCAAGCCAATGTAGAGTGAAATCTAGAATCTGTAATTACCTGAATGGATTGAGAGAAGGATCTTTCTTCTTACCCATGCTTATTTAACTTATATGACCATCCCACATCCCCACAAACCACACAACTAGCCTGATATACAAATGACAACGCAGTAGTTATCATTTCCCACCATCCCTCAGACATAGCAGCTGTACAACTACTCTAATCCTACATCAATCAATTAGAAACCTGGCTTTAGCAACATCAATGAACATCAGATACAACTAACCATTGCACTTATTAATAAGCATAACATACACACACACACACACACGCATGTATGCACACACATGCGCATGCACACACACACACATGCACACACACACACACACAGACACACACACACACAAATAAAAAAAATAGGATTTATATACAACACCTCTACAATATTCACCACACATATAAAAGATATAGTAAAGAAATCAAAATAACACACATTTAAAGGCACCACATTTGAAAACACTAGTGTACAAATAGTATATTAGATCTTTCATGGATTATGCTGGTCCTGTGTGGACCCTCAGTCTTTGCACAACAAACTACAACATAAAGTAGCACAGTTTGCTTCATCACAGACTGCACTCAGGCCATACTTACAAACCACTTATATAACAAAACAAAAATACTTAAATTGACAGGATGAAAGCCCCCCCCCTCTGGATGTGCAAGGAGCAGAGTTTGTTGCTGCAAGCTTCAACCTACACAATCCCTTCCTCTACATGTTCAGCCCCCCCCCCACACTTAGATGCAACTAGAACACTACCCCTTCCCAGTCCAGATAAAGACAAAAAGCACATACACACAAAAGTAGGAGCAGCAGCATCAATA
Organism: Muusoctopus leioderma; assembly: GCA_027124095.1. Lineage (NCBI taxonomy): Eukaryota > Metazoa > Mollusca > Cephalopoda > Octopoda > Octopodidae > Muusoctopus > Muusoctopus leioderma. The sequence goes on along the minus strand of JAOPJM010001971.1, from coordinate 13,352,240 downwards.
ACCTTATCAAATATTGTGCTGAGATGCACTCCTCCAGAGATAAGAGCAGGAAAACAGCAACTGTTATGCTCTGATTGAGTTCATCTTGACCACCTCAATTGTGGTTTTCAGTAGAGCCAATAGCAGGCATGGGCAACCTTTTTCTAGCAGTAGGCTTTATGGGATATTGCTCATCATAAATTTGGTCACACCACTAGAGTAGTAATTTAATATACATCATATGTAGTATGTTTTCATTGTTTGATAATTTGAGGAATCGTCCAGCACCACTAAACCTTGATCAAGAGAAAGCATGAGTGAATGAGAAGACTAAGAAATGAAATTTTTTAAATGAGTTGGATCTAAAGATTATGTCACAAACTTTGAGTAAAAATTTATTATGTTTATATAATCATGACATTATTCAGGTTATACAAAAATTCATAAAGAGCTGCATGCTGCAGGCTACCTATACCTGATCTATAAGCATAGAGGAACAGACTGGACTAGGAAAAATGCAACATGCCCAGGCAGAGATAAATAGGCAGAGATGAGATATCGGGATCTATGAATTGTGCACAGTCATTCAACCTATGTGGCATAAGTCTGCTTGATCAAGGATACACAAAATTAACAGAAACAACTGTACTTTTATTGGTACACCGTTTATTGGTCTCAGAAGGATGACATTTAAAGTCAAAGTTAGTGGGACTTCAAACGAGAAGGTAAAGCAATGAAACTAAATACTTTGTTGCTCTATGGTTTCTGCTAACTTACAAAATGAATAAATAAAACTATTAATAGATTGATTGAATTGTGGTATAGATAGAACATACTGACCTTTATTTGTAACTCAGATTTTCTAATGTTTTTGTCACAAATTGGCTGAGTTGATAGAGTGTTGGATAAAATGCCTTGCCATATTCAATCAGGCTCTCTGCCCTCTGAATTCAAATCATACTGAGGTCAACTTTGCCTTTCATCCTTTCGGGATCAATAAATAAATTACAATACTGGATCAATTCTTCTTCTCTTCTCTCTCTGGCTTGTCCTGTAATTCAGTCACATAGTGTCATGCTGATTCGGCATGAGAATTATATTAAGAGTTCACATGTCCGTAGATTACTCAACCACTTTCAGTTGATTGAACAACTGAATGCTCATCATTGAAACTGACAGAAAATCCACTATACAATTTTTGTCTGTTAGAATTAATGAAGATACTTGGTTGCATTTTTTTTACTCAATTATAATTTTTATTTGAAAAATTGAATAATTTATTTCAGTTTAGTTTATATTAATTTGTGAAAGTATTATATTTCAGCCAAACAGAAGTATAGTTCCAGAGGCATCTGACTGTTGTTTACCAGAAAGCTTTTCTAAAGACACTTTAAAAGCATTCGTTTACAATTCCAAATCTTCTTATGCTGAATATGAGCACAGAAAATTCCGTGGATTAAGTCCAAAGTAATTTGGGGGATTTAGAAGATTAAACTGGTTTTTTGATGTTAAAATAAAACAACAAAATATGAAAAAGAAAAAAGAAAATATTCATATTATTTAATGTTAAGAAACGATGAAAATTGAAAGAGGCGGGATAAAAAGATTGATTTCTTTTGACTTGGCAGGGGATTATATTTTGTAAGGAATTGAAGCAACTACAGCATATTACTGGTATTTATTTTATCGATCTTGAGGAATTAAAGACAAAGTTTGTTTTGGCAGGATTTGAACCTTAGATATTAAGGGACTAAGCTAAATATTGTAAAGCATTCGCTTGGTTTCTTACCATATCAGCTCCCTCCAAAAGAAATATAAAAATAGATTTTAACATTGAATAAATGAATAAATGAATGAAGGGATAACATTTGTATATGACATTCATTCTCCAAGGCAGCATTGATGGGTAATTGTTTTGATTTGTTTTGCAAGTTTTGCTATTTACATAATTAAAAGTAAAATAAGCTAAGGGATATAACTTAAATAGGCCGATGGTATGAATTTAGATAATGAAGTTAAAGGGTAATGTACTGAATACCATATGCAAAAAATTCTTAATTAATTGAAATTTCCCTTTTAGTTGGAGAAAGAAAAGAAAACTAGTGGCAATCGTTAGCAACTCTCAAAGAGGGGAGATAATTTCAAGAAATTAGGAATTAATCTCTCAAGGTTAATTTACATGTTTAGAGAAAGGAAAGTCTCATCTTTGTTTGCAGGCAACGGACAACACTTACATAATAGGAGAGCTGTATTTACTGTGACCATGACCCAGTCCACGTAGTTGTAAACAAGTTCCATGGGTATGAACAAGTAGCTGAAGAACTATATATTTAATGAGTTATATATATTTGCATGGTCCCCAAGACTGGGGAAATTGATGCAGTTTATGTTCAGTATGAACATCTGTATGTCTACATAGAAAAACATTGGGTGGGAAGGGAAGTTCAGTGGTTGGTGAGGGTAGAGGGGAGGATACACAGAATAGGCGACAAGAAGAGGCGAGACTGGTGTGTCAGGTTGGCTTGAGTGAAGGTGATATACAACTGAGAGGAAGAGGCCATTATAGCAGAAATAGAGAAGGGAGAGTGAGGAGACAGCACATCTGTAGGTAAGGGGTTAAAGTGTGTTGGTAAATGAACTTTGCCAATCAGCTACATGGCTTTCTTTTGAATGTAGTCTCAGATGTTTGTGTGTGTAATAGCAGCACTGTCTTAGATATGGAAGCAGTATTTCATTGTGGGTCTCACTTGAGCTTTGTAGAGAGTCAGCAACTGTTTGGTGCTGAAGTATTTTCTGGCTCTGAAGAGGAAGGCTGGTCATTTAGGCACAGGTTTTGCTATGTCATGAATATGAGATTGCCAGAGAGATCACACTTGGCATATATGTGTACAAAGTGGTGAGGCTTGTGTAGCGGAGAAGGGAAGTTTTTGAGGAGTCTTTACAAGTGTGTGCATTGTGAAGTTGGATGCAAAGCACACATCATATTTGGAAGCTTTCTCTGTGGAGCTGATGCCTATAGGTAGGAGGATTTCGTAAAGTTGGTAGAGATCCTTTTGGCAAGAAAAAGACTTGGTTTGGAGTTGAGAAAGAGATCAAGAATGTCTGTGTGTTGATCAGGTATACATGTGGATGATGATACTAATTGTTTCAGAGAGTTGGGATTGCAAAAGATTTGGTTTCTGCACCAAAATTACCAACAACTGGATTAGGGAAGCATCAGTTATATGTCTATCTGATATTATTTTAGAATATTTGAAATTGCTACAACTTGCAGTAGCTATGAACTACTTCGAAACATTATTGGAATAAAAGCAACGACTTTGCTTTAGCAATAACTCCAAAATGTATTAATCAAGAAGTAAAATTTTAGTTCAAACTGCTTAACTCATGAGCTGTTTGATATTGCAATTCTGACTGGTGACTTATATGAACAATCCCAACTGTAACAGAAAATTAACTGCCAGTAACGTTCAATTATCTATCACCAAGTGATGAGTTTGCTTGACCAGTTAAGTTCAACTGTGAAAAGAATATAAAAACAAAGCAATAGGTTTTCACAACACATTTTATTGAAACTTTTCATTTCTAATTAATTTAAATAAAAAAGACAATAAAAATTGTTAGTATTACAATTGAGTTACAAAGCTTTATACATTTTGAATAAAAATATAACATGTTCAATTTTCCACAATGTCTTTTCACAGTAGATTACAGTAAAGTGAAATAAGAAAACAGTAGAAACATCTTAATTTTTTTGTTTAAAAAAAAAAAAAGAAAAGAAAAAAGAATGATAGGTTTGTTCATCTTTTATTCACGTTTAGATGCTAATTATGAAATTATCACATTATTACTTGAAAAGGGAATATTAGTAATAATAAAATTATATTTATTCATTATCTAGAGTTTATAATAAAAAAAGAAACCCATAGCTTATATGTTTTAAGCTACTCTAATTGTAAAATCTAATGTTATTTATATCTTTAAAAAGAATTTAAATGAGAATATTTGTTTCTCAGTGATTATTTATTCTGATAATATTAATTTTTTTGAGAGATAATTTGCCTATGTATGGGGGATATAGTCAGCATATTTCTAATATTTATGTTGTCAACCCTAGTGGTATAAAGGGCACAGTTTACACAAGTAGAATTTTAATTCAGAATGTAAAGAGAGTAAGTAAGGCTTGGCCATTTCTGCTAACTCACCATCCTAATTATCTCATAATACTCTTCTAATATTCAAACATCTGAATGAAATATATAGTATTTAAAAAAATATATATTATATTTAGTAGTTCCATACTTATAAAATTTAATGTAATATTCTGGTGAGAGTTGGTGGTGAAAAGTTAAGTTCTTCTAAAATTGAGCATTAAACTTAAATTATTCACCAAAGTAAAACAAAATAGAGAAGTTGAGTGTGAAGTGCAGCATTATGATATTAAAACATTGTTTAATTATAAAAATCATATTCTAGGTTACATATATAGCAATTTATTTATAAGAGAAATGTCCTTTGTCAAATATTTTTGAAGACTGTGTATTTGTGAAATTCTCAATTTAAGCTTTCAAGCTAATATCCTTATTTTTAATTATATCAGCATTTCTTTCCATATTTAGTTTGAACCCAAATGGTGATGTTAATGCACATTATATTTAACAAGTTCTTTAAACGATTTCTCATATATTGACTGTAACTACAAACATTTAACAATTTTTTAAAAATGTACTTTCTATATCTTATCATTTTTCATCTATGTATGCTCTTTAATTATTTACTACTGATGTTCTGTTTGGTTTTCACTCAGAACTATTGTCTAATCAGCTGACCAACAATTATAATGAGCCAACTATTCCAATATGTGGTTAAATAGGAAAAAACAAATAAACTGCTTACAAAACCACCATGTCACTATTCTATAGGAAACTATCACATATATATTAGCACACCTATCTTTCCTATAAATACTATTTTGGGTTAAAATGTAAGTTACTGAGAGCATCTAATCAAGAAGCAGGCCATCACACATTTTAATCTACCCAAACTCTTAATTCAACTGGAAATTATGAAGAGTTTTTCTCCCAAGATAAGGCCAAGATAAATACCAATGTATGGATTATTTGCTTTTCACCAAATGTCTAAAACTGACTTGCACGGTGGGGGTTATATTGCTTTTAAGAAAAAGTGCTGCAGGTCATAGAAGACTTTAAAAAAATGCAAATTAACATTTTATATATTTTTAAGTATTTCAATTTTTAATGCTGAATTATGAATATGGGATAGATAGGTCTCAATTTTGAGCTTTGATTCTGCAATCATATA